>SJYX01015880.1:15893-89330 GCA_006410675.1 Oreotragus oreotragus
ACTTTGATGCTGGGAGGGATTGGGGGAAGGGGGAGAAGGGGACGACAGAGGATGAAATGGCTGGATGGCATCACTGACTTGATGGACGTGAGTCTGAGTGAACTCTGAGAGTTGGTGATGGACAGGGAGGCCTGGCGTGCTGCAATTCATGGGGTCACAAAGAGTTGGACACGACTGAGCGACTGAACTGAACTGAACTAAGTAAAATCAGAAACTTATCTAACTTATTCAGAACTAACTCTGTGCTACATATCAACACACATGCTGCTTTTAATTCTACAGTTCTTGGAGAATATAATTTGTCTCATTTCTACCCAGAAAAAGATTAGAGACTTTGACTCACTTTCTAAGGGGAGCAGAGCCAATTAGTGACAGAATTTGATGTAAGCTCATGGAAATGAGGAATGATGCTGGAAGATTCCAAGATTTCTGCTCTTATTGACTGACTCCCAAGTGATCCATGTGCCTATAAAGTAATATGGACTGTTCAGAATTTTGTTAGTGCTATATTTAAGTAAATATTCCTTTTTTTCCTTTCTTCTGTCTTGAAATGATAATTAAATGAGCACACACCGTCTAGCACAAAACAATGGTAAATCCTTTCCATGGTCTTCTCAGGTAACTTAGCTGGTAAAGAATCTGCCTGCAATGCAGGAGACCCTGATTTGATTCCTAGGTCAGGAAGTTCCCCTGGAGAAGAGATAACCTACCTACTCCAGTGTTTTGGGACTTTCCTGGTGATTCAGATGATAAAAAATCTGCCTGCATTGCAGCGTTCAATCCCTGGATTGGGAAGATCCCCTGGATGGAGGAAGGCATGGGAACCCACTTCAATATTCTTGCCTGGAGAATCCCCATGGATGGTAGCCCAGCAAGGTCCTTTTGTCCATGGGGTCCCAAAGAGTTGGACATGACTGAGGAACTAAGCACAGCACAACAATCCTTTACCCAGAGCAGTTAGAATATATTTTCCTCCTTCTTTCTACATTGTTTTATTTTCTTCTTACAACCACCTTATGACTAGATTTTGCCAGTCCTAGTTTAGATTGGAGGAGAGGAGAGGGAAAAGATCTCAAGAGATAAAATTTCTTGTTTCAGGTCTTTATTTGATTCCTAGGTCAGGAAGTTCCCCTGGAGAAGAGATAACCTACCTACTCCAGTGTTTTGGGACTTTCCTGGTGATTCAGATGATAAAAAATCTGCCTGCATTGCAGCGTTCAGTCCCTGGATTGGGAAGATCCCCTGGATGGAGGAAGGCATGGGAACCCACTTCAATATTCTTGCCTGGAGAATCCCCATGGATGGTACCCCAGCAAGGTCCTTTTGTCTATGGGGTCACAAAGAGTTGGACATGACTGAGGAACTAAGCACAGCACAGCAATCCTTTACCCAGAGCAGTTAGAATATATTTTCCTCCTTCTTTCTACATTGTTTTATTTTCTTCTCACAACCACCTTATGACTAGATTTTGCCAATCCTAGTTTAGATTGGAGGAGAGGAGAGGGAAAAGATCTCAAGAGATAAAATTTCTTGTTTCAGGTCTTAAAATAAGTGGCTAATCTGGGAATAGAATCAGACATTAAGATTTTAATTCTTCTGAATTCTAATGAACTAACTATATTATAAAGCTACTCAGCTTAAATCATTCCCCAGAAAGATACTAAGGTATCTTCTTCACTCACACACACAGCTATGCAAGCAGAGTCTTGAAATGCACTTATGTGGTTAGTCTTGCTCTCTTATACTTCTCACAGCAACACTTTACCTTGGGAAACCATTGCCTCTTTAGCTTTGGTCCTAGAAAAACATGCTTGGAACAGACCTGAGCCCCACCCTTAGTGAGAAACCATGCCCAGCTCAAATACCCACATCTTGATGAGACCTGCCAGCTGTACATGGGCAAGATTACCCAACCTGCTGAGTCATGTATGAGTGAACAGGAATAAGTGATTGCTGTTTTATGCTACTGAGTTTTGGGTCATTTATAAACAAACACTTGAACACACACACCAGTACGTCAGTGTCTGTGCTGGCAAGTCTTAGCAGTGACTAAGCTTTGAATAATAAGAGAAAAAGAGTGCAGTGTTATTGGGCCAGGAGTGCTAAATTCAGTACCTTCAACGTGACATAAAATACAAAAAATTTTAAGAGCCACTGTATTTCAGAATCATTTTTCAGTTTTAAGCTCTGGAATGCCTAGAATTATCTGGTTTAGCAAATAATGATACACAGAACAGAACAGGACAGCTCAGAGGGGCCTCTAGTTCGCAAGAGAACTTGATCAGTGTCTCAAATATGCCAAACAATATTGTTTAGTGGTTCTGTTTCCTCTGATAACACCTGATCTTCAGGCTGCACATAATGATCACTTGGAAATTACAAGCTCTTGCTACTGGAATGCCTGAGTTTTAGTCTCACAAATTTGAATTACCAACTCCAGTGGAGTTGTGAGAATCTTATCCCAGTGTTCCCAGTAAAAGTTCTAAGATTCAGTCTGATTACATAGACCTGGGTCACATGCTTACATCTCTGAAACTTTGGACTGTGCTAACTGGCTCTCTCCTGTAGTTTCCCATTAATCCTTTTAATCCTATTCATATCATTTGGGCAGAAAACAGGAGGTGACCACAATGTTCTTGCTATTCTTATCACTTAAACTCCGTGTAACATGAAGAAAAAAACAATCCATCAAAATTATGACCATGGCTTGGAGAGAAATCGATTGATTCATCATTGGTTTGCACAGGGTCATGTATTTCCCAGTTTGGACAAGTTCCACAGCACTTTGCAAACACTCTGATATAATTGAAGACCATAAGGCAGACTTTCCAGGGAGTCCAGAATATTGTTTTGAATGTTATTCCCATTTGAAAAAATAAAATATCTATGACACCCCAGAGTCCTCCAAGTTAAAGCTCAGTTGTTTTCTGGGATGATTTATGCACAGAAAGAAATCCTTCAACTTAACACTATGACATACTAGTCTCTGAAAGGATGCCAAAAGCTGTGGCTCTTCCTGTGGGTGCTGTGGGAGTTGCAGAAACATAAAAATCAAGAGTAAGGGATATAAAATAAACTTCATTGGGAATAATTATTTTTAAAAAGAAAAACAGGCCCAGATTTATATATTATTCATCAAATATTTTATGTATATAAATAAAAAAAACCTTAATATCCAACATAAAACTGAAACTTAATGACCTCATGTTACATTCTAGATTATGTACTAAGTTTTCTACACCATTGCATCCTCATAGTAATGAATCATTGTCTTCATTTTTCATGAACCATTAGTCAAGTCATGTGGCTGGTAAGTGGTAGGACAAAGATCGAACCCCCACTGTCACATATCAGTCCCAATGTCTTCATGATACACTATATCATCAAGGAAGCACAGAATATTACCACAGAATAAAGTAGTAAACTATGTGTAGTGAATTTAATTTGATTTAATTTGAAAAACTTTCATATATTTTGATCTGAATTCTGAAAACAGATTGATACAGGTTTGGGTGAAGGGGAGAGGGACCATGTTAGTTACACAAAATAATGGATTTCTTCAAATTCTCTAGTATCTTTATTAAAAAATCATCTACTTGAGTGTTTGCCATTTTAAGACCTATGCACTAGTGCTTAATACATATCTGTTGAATGAAAGTTAAGTTCAGTATGGGATTAGCCATTCACTAGAACCTCATTTTATTGTAGTTCACCTGATATGGGATTAACTAAATTTTAGACTTAGTTTAAACTAACTCTCTGGATTCTTTGATAAAATTTAAAGTTTGCTGAAAGAAAGTGAAAGTTAGTCACTCGCTATGTCTGGCTCTTCTGTCCATGGAATTCTCCAGGCAAGAACACAGGAGTGGGTTGCCATTTCCTTCTCCAGGGGATCTTCCTGACCCAGGGATTGAACCCGGGTCTCCTGCACTGGCAGGCAAATTCTTTAGCATTTGAGCCACTAATTCTTAGGAAGCTAAAATTAATTTCACAAACTTGTTAAACAAAGCTAGTTAATTGTTGAAATCCCCAAACTATATAACTTTTTAAAAATGACCTTTATTAATGATTGGATTACAATGTAAGTATATTTTTAGTTGGAAAATAATTTTAAAATAATCACTTTGCATAGTTATACATTTAAACTAGAAAAATTTGATATTGTTTTCCAATGATAATTCATTTTTTCTTTCTACTGATAAAAATGCCAAAAGCACATTAAAACTATTCTATGGAAACCAATGGGTATGTGTACTGTTTCTGGTCAGTTTTTCTATTGTAGGCTTTCTTTGTTTTCATTTTACACAGTATTGATGAATAGACAACCTATCGTGTGTTTGCAGCATTTGACTTTGCAGTGGAGATAATTTCTTAATGTTTGCCGTCTCCTTTTTCTTTTACTTCTATCAGAATAATTTGGGAACCTTAATTTTCCTCCTGCTTTACAATTCAGTCTTTTTGTTGTTGTTGATAATCCCAGCATTTGTACAATACTTCCTGAGGAAGATCTCTGATACCAATGCATAACAGGCTTCTTAAAATAATTCTGATGGACACACTTAGTGCTTTTTTTTCCCCCCACAAACTCAGTTCTTGTCGTAACCATGAAATTGCTGTGCTATGCATTTTATTAGGCTTGAAGTCTTAATACTCTTTTTCCGGCTATGAACTGAAGAGAATATAGGTCCCCAGATAAACTTATCTGCTGGGAAAGGAACATAGAAATGTAATCTCCTAACTGGCCTCATATCTTTTGGCTGTGCTTTGCACAAATGAATCTGAAGACATTTATCTGACTCTAAAGGTGAGATCTTCATGAAAGCAGGTTAGCTCTCCTAGATTCAAATAACTGAGTTTATATCCTGTGACCTAAGGGTGACTTGTGAGTATTAAGCCAACCTGTGGGTGAAAAGAGAAGTGGCCTTAAAATAGTTTAGATTTACTGTGAAAGGCGAAGAGGTGAGCAGTGCAGACAAAGAGAAATGGCTGTATAACACTTCCTGCTGTAAAAGAGGCTACCTTGAACTTGCTGATTGAGAAGAAATAATGCAGTGCCTTGCAAATAAACCATGCTGATGGATGTCTTCTGCTAGAACGGAGCTCACTGTATTTACTCTCTTTCTGTTTGATGTCAGCATCTTAGCACTCAGCGTGAACTCAACTACAGCTAACTGTCGAAATAAGTTATTTCTAGTCGATAATGAATGCTTCCCTAACATGTTATTATTGAAAATAACAGGTTCCAAATGTGTGACCGTATGGTATACAATTCATTTTCTTCCTCTGAAAGAATTGGATTTTCTTGTCATTAGAATTGAATTGTGTGTCGACACCGTACTAAGTCAGAACATCCTAAATCCAGACCAAAGGCAAAAAGTTACAATGAAAGATTATAATAACAATTGCAGTTGAACAGTGGCTTACAATCTGCAAAGAGCTTTGAAAGTACTGCTTTGGAATGTTTGGTCACTAAGGAAGATAGCGTATGTATTTTTATTCCCATTTTAGTAAAAGGTGGATATAAGCATAGGGGATTTAAGTTACTTATCCAACATCATCACAAAACTGGTAATTGAGAGCACTGAGACTCAAACCCTGAGTATCTGCTTCCAAATCTAATGTTCTATCTTTCCTTCCTCTAAAAGTAAATACAATTACCTAAATTTGCTTGGCTGTTTTTAAAAATAGAAAGAGAGAAGCATAAAGGCCCTTGTTGTGAGAGTGACTGCAAACAGCTGAGAGAATGTCAGCTACTACATGCTGGTTGTTGGGTCACACAGACAGTTACAGAGTGGCATAGACAGGGTTTAAACACATTTCTGACATGTTCAAAATCACACTTCAAGGTGTATACATTTAAGAATCAAATTTTGAAGACATGTTTTTCATCTTTTCTTGTTTTCTTTACCCTCTAAATATGTAAAATGATTACTAGAACTAAGCATGCTTAGTAGAACCTAGGGCACACACAGAAATTTTTTTGTTTTAGGGACTTAGGTCCGTGTAAAGAAATGTATAGTTCTTCTGTCTCTCCTCTTTCTTTCTTCCATTATTATTTATTGAGTACCTGATATGAACCTAGGTATGGTAAACAGTAATCATTGCTTTTAACTTTTAGTTGCCTATTTAAGATTATTCTACTGTATCATCTAAGGAATTCCTTCCTCTGCTTAAGTTTAATAGGATATTGAAGAAATTGTTTTTCCTGAAATGTTACGGCTGCAGAACAGCTAGGAATGAGAGAGAGCAATAACCACTCATTCTTACATACATCAGATTCACCTCCTATAACAGGGTCTGTACTGGGCATAACACTTGGTTTCAATTAGACTCTGAATATCAGAATAGCATCACAGGATGGGTAAAGTCTGGTGATGAGAAATGACAGGATCATTAACAGTGAATCTGCAGTTCCGTCCCACTAACTGGTTGCGCTCAATTTAGCAAGGAAATTATAGGTTCACTTTTGCAGAATAGATGCTCCTGAAAATAGAAAGATGCTTGTAAATAGAATACTCTTACCTTCAAAGTCAGGGAGTTTGCTCTTTTAGGCAATAGTTTGCTAAAAAAAAAAAAAAAAAGGAAACTAGGAAGTGTAAGACTATTTCTAATAATTAAATTTTATTTAAAAATCTTCATTTTCATGACCTTGATACTTTATGGAAGAAAGTAAGTTATGTTTATTCATTATCATCTTACTTAATCTTCACCACAAGGCAGGAATCAGGTCTATTATCATTGCCATGTATTCATGGTGCCCTTTGAGGATTTTCTCACCTCTCAAGAATGCTGTATCTTCTGGCTTTGATGATTTCATCACTAGCACTTAGTGTTAGACTGGATCACTGTTTACTAGTCTTCCCTCTTTATTATAGAAACAATGCATATACTCACTTTGCCAGGTGACTCAACTATGCCGCTCTATGTGGTAAGCTGAGTACTTTTCCCTGCCCCAGTGATACTGGGTATGGCCAGTGACTTACTCTGGGCACTAAATGTTAGCAAATATAATTCCAACAGAAGCTTAAAGTATTTTGTAACTTGGCCTTTCATCCTTCTGACATCCACCATGAGAGCACACTTCAAATATCAGTCTCAGGATGAAAAGACACTTAGGAAGACCTGAATTAAATCTATGACCAACAGCAAAGCCCACCTGAGTCCAGCCAAGCCCAGCAGAGCCAACATTTAACCTGCAGATTTGTGAGTGAGGAGGAACAAAAAGATATTCACTCTTTTAAGTCATTAAGGCATTGTAGTATCTTGTTACACAGCACTACTATAGCAAATCTAACTAATGGATTTTCTGAAGAGTTTGCTTTTATATGCTATTGGACATATAATTTTATTTTCCTAGGTCCTTCTAGCCCATTTAAAATTAAAACACTTCCACACACCATATGTTTGTTACCAAGGACAGCCTGCCCATCCTCTAACTACAGGTAGACTCCCCTACACATATTTCCAACCATTGTTGTACATGTAGCTATATGGAAAACAGACATAACAATAAATGTTTATTTTAAGGAAGAGATGAGTAGTGACTAGGTTGAAACTGGCTTTAGCAATTTTCCACATATCACTGATCAATGCTTGGGAAGGAGTGGTCAAATTTGTAGAAATATTTATAAAGAAATAAATCTTATGTTTTCTTTTTCTCAGTTCTAGTAAATGTAAATCTAGCCTCTGAGAGTATTCATATCTTTTCTTCCTACTTTTCCTCAAATATATTACCTAGTGTCTTACTTATTGTATTTTCTAGTAAAAGTTTTATGTTCTGAACAAAATATATTGGATGCCATTATTTCCCTGTAGTGATGCCACATGTCTTGAAAACGCAAGGAATACTTTGCTTTCTGTCTGTCAGGAACAATGCCATGTAGGCTATTTTCTGGACACTGGAATTCTCACCCCTTTTATTTCACTGGCCTTCCTGTTGAATGAGGGTGAGCATATTGCCTTTTACTGAAGAATTAATATTCATGTAATTGTTTCTGGTGAATTTTGTTTTCTTATTTTCTATCCCTTATGAACTGTATTAAAACAACCTAAGTTGATAATAACCCTTTAAACATTTTTATTTTTTACAAGCTTGTTTGATCTTCAAGTAATGTAGTTAGTAATTTTTTTTTCATTGTTTTTACTAAAATGTATAATAGATACCCAAGCAGTTTTCAGTTGCGTGTCCAAGAGAGAAGGGAAATAGAAATGGAACAGAGACACCTTATATTTTATGACTGTACCATTCTATGGCCAACACTATTTGCCTTTTAAGTACATGAAGAGAAGGTCAAAGAAGTAAATCAGATTACCCTTTCATGTATCTACTTCTTTTTAAAATTTCTGAAAGTCTGCAGACTTTGAAATAAGTTGCATATCACACAAATGATAAATGGATCATAAAGGCACAATGGGCCAAAATTTTGGACATTTGACTCTGTGTGAAATTGTTGTGGGAAAATAACAATTGCTGGAGAGGTTTGCCTATATAAGTATAAATTCAAAATACTATTTGGTTTGGCCACTTTTAGCTCCAAATGAAAACCTTAAGAGTAGGTAATGAACTCACTGGTCTTTGCTGTTTCTTTCTGAGAAACAGATCCACTTGAAAGATTTATCAGCTAAAGTTCAATTACAGAAGAGGGCTTTTATACATGATGATGACACAGACATTAACACCAAATGGCTCTATTATGATTATAAATAGATAGATAATGAATAGTTTGGGGAGCTGTGATTTTAGTTGAATCAATTTTCTTATATTACCTTCACTAGGCTTTTAAAGACTAGTGTCACACAGGAATAGTAATAAAATACTCACAATCTAAGTATTTTAATTTCTCTATGGTTGTCAGTCATTTTCATACCAAACTTATTTGTTGAATGAATTAGAACCAAAAAGACAGAATTTGCTTTTAATAAAATGTCTAGATTTTCCTCTTTGCTATTGTCTTACATTTATTCAAGAAGATAGAAATCGTTATTCAAATTGTAGTCATTTATTACATTTTTTTCAAATATATTTCATTAGTCTAATTTACAAAATAGATTATTCAAAATTAAAAAAAATTAGAATCATTAATGCAGCATTTTTTGAGAATCATTTTTTAAGTCAGTTCATCATAACAATGCCTTTCAGATCACTTTCTTTGTAGATTAAGATTTTCTTACACCTGTCTCTTCCAGTCTCACATAGCATGTTTGGCACTCTGATGACATTATTTTTCTGTCAGTTATGATTAGGTTGAAGATTCTTTGAGGTCAAATGGCTTCCACATATCAGGTGGGGAGTCCTTATGATAATATTGCTTTCCTGAGGCAGACTTCATGGTAGTCCCTATTGAGGTGCTTTGGAAAATTTTATTACCTATGCTGAGGCAAACAGGAAGATTCTTTAGTACCTTCTGGGGTAGTTCTACTTTAAATTGGCAAAAATAAAAAATGTGTGCTAAATTTCTTCCTTTTAAAGTTATGTATGTGTATGTGGTGATGTGCATGCTTGCATATGTGAAATATGTCAAATAAAAAGAATATATTTACCAAACGTGTACCACTTAATAATATAGACATCCAAGCCAGGTTTACAAATGGGTGTGTACAAATACCATTGCAACCTTCTCTTAATCCTTTCATCCTATAACTCCTGGAGAACACAGTAGGGTAGCATTTAAACCCAGATTTTAAGGAACAAAGACTCCACTATAACCCAGCCTATTTCTGTAGCTTCTACTTTTGTTATTCAGTCGCCAAGTTGTGTCCAACTCTTTGCAACCCCATGGACTACAGCACACCAGGCTTTCCTGTCCTCCATTTCTCCCAGAGTTTGCTCAAGTTCACGTTCATTGAGTCAATGATGGCATCCAACTATCTCATCCTTCTATTTTGAAAGAAAAAAAAGATACAACATGTATAGAAAAGACAAGAGGTGGTCACAAATTTGAGTCGAAGGAGAAATCAGATAAGAGAAATAAAGAAAGGATTGATAGTCAAATATCAAAGGATAGAAACATTTTAATAAAATTGGTGTGTGTATGAGAGTAAAAAAATATTTGAGACATTTTTTTGTTCTAAATGTTAGAAATTTCTCCAAGTTTTTATCACTATTACAGTAAATGGAATTCTCCAAGCCAGAATACTGGAGTGGGTAGCCTTTTCCTTCTCCAGCGGATCTTCCCAACCCAGGAATCAAACTGGGGTTTCCTGCATTGCAGGCAGGTTCTTGACCAGCTGAGCTACTGGGGAAGCATTGATTCCAGACTCTGGCTTATTAAGTTTTCTTTCTGTTGTGCAGCTGTCCTTTTTTTTAACCTTCCAAATGAACACTAACCTGTGAAATATGATGGTATTTTATCGTAGCATATTGTTAACCTCCTGTACATTCCTTTATTTATTTGTTATACTACCTTATTTATTCCTTTTATTGCTCTAACATACTTTGATGATAAAAGCAAAGAAATACATGCAAAAATAACGAGCTTCTGGCCAAAGGTGAAAAACACATGTTGTGTTCTTGCCTACCTGCCATAGCGATTGTCAGCACTGTATTAATTGGACCTCATTATAAGGTCAGACTGTCTTGTTTATATCAAAACAAGATTACATAAGGCATCTAAAATTTTGACACATATTTGCACTTACTCTGTGTCATAGGGCATTTTTTGCTTTAGAAATCCAATTTCTAACTCGGTTTGCAAGACGAGCAATTTACTGATTTTGAGGGAGACTTCAGGTAACTAGTTGTTAACTTAAACCATTCACCTGGACACATTTAAAGATATTTTCATCCTCTGCTGCCGAGCTTTTAGCTGCCAACATTTTATCAACATATTTTCAATGGGAAACTTATTTCATACTTTCTTGTAACAACACCTTGATAGCCCACACATCTCCAATTTGATAGGTCAGAATGTGCTGCCTGTGTATTGCTATGATAAGGGGAAAATTCCAAAATGCCAGTTTGGACTTTTTCATTCTGGTGTACTGAAGGCAGTATTTTTCCCTATCATCATTTATTGGTAGTTATAAGTTGAATTGTAGAATAAAGTTTAGCAAGGGGATATTCATGTCAATCAGATCCTCAGAGCTATCCTACCCTGGCCATAGAAGTGCTTAATTAATGAAATAATAAAAATTAAGATTATTAAATCCTACAGCCAAAAGTCTTTGGTTTTCAGAAAATATTGAAATTAACATGATTCCTTGCTGCTGGGTTAGTGATAAGGAAGCTTGAGCTCCAGTCCAGGGTGCTGGTATTCAGTAGCTGTTTGATTTTCATCGAGTCATTTAACTTCCCCAAGCTTTATTTCCTTCATGCAAAATACTGTTACTAACCCCTGCTTTAGGTAACTTGAACTTGTATGATGCAAAGAGGTGATATTTATTTGAAAGTGAGGGATCATATATTGTTTTAACTTCACCACATCCAAAAATCAAATAAATTATATGCTTTATCTCATTTTATCTTTCAACTGGAGCCATAACTGATAAACGACAAAGTAAAGATTCAAATTTGATTGCCTATACTCTTTCTTATCTTTGTGACTTGAGTTAGAATTTAGTACCAAAACTGAAATGAGGAAAAAGTTTCTCTAATATCATTAAGAAGAAAACTCTGTGAACAGACTCTTTTTCCTTCTCAGCTCCAATTTTGAGTCAAAGGGCTACAGGCACATCTAAACTTATCTATTTAAATACAAATGCATATATTAATATATAACAAATAATATAATAAAGCAAAATCCAAGAGTTCGTACTGATTCCTTTCATTCTTACCCAAAGCTGCAGATTTCTTTGTAGTCTCTCTCCTCTTCATGTTTTTCTAACCTTGAAAAACTTAACTCAAGTTTTTAATCAGTACTCTTACTTACTGTCTGATCCTTTTACTTACTTGTTCCATTTTCCCAATCTCCCAGAGATGCCAGCTGCCTTGTTCCATGGCCCCTGCACTCATTCAAAGGCGCCTGCTAGGCTCTCAGAAACCTCCTTCATGGGCACCTCTCTTTGTATTCACCTCCCACTTGCCTCCTTGGTCATTGTGAAGTGAAAGTTGCTCAATCGTGTCCGACTCTTTGTGACCCCATGGACTATACAGTCCATGGAATTCTCCAGGCCAGAATACTGGAGTGGGTAGCCTTTCCTTTCTCCAGGGGATCATCCCAACCCAGGGATCAAACCCAGGTCTGCCACATTGCAGGCAGATTCTTTACCAGCTGAGCCACAGGGAAGCCCAAGAATACTGGAGTGGGTCACCTGTCCCTTCTCTAGCAGATCTTCCTGACCTAGGAATCCAACTAGTGTCTCCTGCATTGCAGGCATATTCTTTACCAACTGAGCTATCAGGGAAGCCCACGTTGGTGAATCCTCATGGCCCATCTCCCACTGTCTCATTCCTTTGTTTCTGGCATATTGTTGCCCTTCACCAACCCCTGCCCTTACCGCCCGGCTTTCTTAGTCAGCAAAAACACTGGTGCTTCAAGATAACATCTCCTTTCCCACTTCCTACTTCCCCACCTGACATCCTGCCCTGCCACTCTGAGTCTCTGGTACACAGGTCCCTCTAGGAAGGGGAGGATGGCAAGGGACGAAGGAAACTAAGAGAGAGGGAGCATGGAAGTAAAGAGAGAAGAGAGAAGGAGAGGGAAAAAGGAAGAGATGGAGAATGGGAAGAGACGAGCAGGAAGGAAAGAATTCAAAAGTAGAGAAAACAGTTGGGATGAAAATGGAGAAGAGAAGGGAAGTAAAGACTTTAAAAAAACACAGTAAATAAGCCAGAAGAGAAAATTCAAGATGAGGAACATAAATATTTAAGCAAAGACCCTGCTATAACTGTAGAAATATCTGTTCATTCATGTAAACTTGCCCATGGCTCCTCATCACATTTAGGCTATGAACTAGAGCCAATATTTGGACTTATGACAATCTCCAGAGAACTTGTAAACTCTAATATTTTAAAATAATATGTTAATAGCACTTTGAGACTCGAATGTCATTTGATTCAACTTGCAAAGAAGAAAATACTTCCAGTGATTACAACTGGAATTGCTTTAATAATATACATCACTTTTTGGCAAGTGGACATTTTTATAAGTATTTAATTTTAAAATAGAGAATACCTATTGATTTTGAATACTTATTCTGATTCCAGTTATTTAATAATTAATTTTAATGGTAGTATTTTAGGATCTCTTACTCACCTAATTATATAAACACATCTTAATTAATTAAAAAATTAAAAACAACATATTTTAAATTGCTTGTGTTTAATTAGTATTAGTTAAGATTGATTGGATTCATCTAGCTTAAATTTTCATGTGAAATTATGTAGACTAGAAAAAGAAAAACATAATAAATTCTAGTTATATAGTACATTATAAAACATGGTAGAGTAAAATTTATTGTATACTAAATGTTGAAATACCTTTTACATGCTGCCTGAGACTATTTCAGAAGCTAATAAAGAGGATAGGAAGGGTATTAGAAGCTTTCTGTGACAATTATGTCATGTGAGGCTTAGAAAATTGTGGCCTAGAGTGCAAGTCTCTTGATTTGAATTTTGGTCTTTAGAACTGTGATAGCTTGTTGTAAGTAACTTATAGTGAGATCATCATTTGACCATTTGAAAGGCTAAAGTGGAATTTATGTACATAACTTACATATATATACAGAAATATGGTCACCAAGGTCACCCTCACAAAGCACCACTCTGATGCATATATATAACTATGGGAGCTAAAGCTGAATAAAACATAAAACAAGAGACACAAAATGCCTTAGAGTCAAGTGATTTACCACGTGACTATAGAATTTTATAATAAACAGTCAACCTACGAGTACCTTGCTATGCCTACCATTTACTACTGTTTCTGTAGGTACTAAGAAAGCAGGATGAATACGACTTGTCTTCTCTTAATTTTTCAGGGTATCTGGAAGACTACCAAAAATAATAGAGAATCAACTGATGTATGACTAAATGCTTGGACTTTGTTTCTAAAGGCTTTGCTTTCTGGTTTTGCCTCTGCCTCTCACACCAAGTACTAGTGGCAGAATCATTTATTTACATTCTCCAAGTCCTAGCTTTATCATTTTCAAAATGAGAAAAATAATATTCACACTGATAACTCAATAAATTAATGAGAATGAAATAAGCAATGTGAATAATCAGTCATTAGAGAAAAGTAAGATCATTTTCAAGGTGGTTTCAGATAGTTTTGGCTTTAAATTTTGTTTTCAGAAGGTAATAGCTTACAAATCACTTTGGATTTTACAAACAACTTCAGTGTGAATCATCTCATTTAACATTCTGAAAATCTTTTGTAATGAACTCATTCTCTTGTTTTTATAAATGCTTGCATTGGAACATCCAATATTAAATCTGTAGTCGACAAGAGAACTGGGCAAGACTTAGATTTTCTTACTCCAAACCAACAGCTTTTTCTGTGTTTCTATTCAGAGAATCATTGTTTTATAGTGTAAATCTTAATGCCACTAGAAATAAAATGTCACTTAGCCTAAGTATAGTGATTTTTTTCATTCCTCCAGGGAAAACTGATTACTCTATAAGTACACAATTATATAATGTTAATAACCCCAAAGTACTTCTAGCAGTTTCCAAAAGGGTTAACTCATTGGCATTTTCATTGTTCAAATACAAAAATGTAATAGCTTAATAATTTAGAATAATATGTCCTACACAGCTCTGTTTCTAATAACCCTCTAAATGCGCTTTCTATTTGCAAATTCATGTTCCATTTCATCTCTCCCCAAACTCCCTTCTAAAGCTTTGACTTGAATGCTTTTCTCTAATTGTTTCTTATTCTTTGAAGAGAGGAATCATACCTATTCATTAATGGAGTTGAAAGCAATGAGGTCTCCCTGATCTTTTACTTCTAAACACACTTTTACTTTTGCATCTAGGATAATGCTTGCACATAATGAAAAAAAAAAATCTACCATTGATGAACAATCATATGTGTAATGATGCATTTCACACATGAAGTCATTTAATCCTCCTAACAACCCAAAGGAAATATTGTTGTTATTATTCCTATTGTACAGATAAGAACACTGAGGCTTAGAAAGTTTAAGTAATGCCCCCTTGTTCAGAGTGCTTGTAAGCTTAAAGCAGGATTTTAGACCATGTCATCTAACTCCAAAATCTTTGTTTTTAGCCACCATGCTACATTACTTTCCATGATAGGCAATTATTATTTATTTATCAGATATAAGAAATATTGTTTAAAATTGAAACTGATCAAGCCAAAGTCATGCCTGGATGGTTGGTTTCTGCATTTATTTGATCTAAAAAATTCAATTAAAGAGATAACTTAGTGCTAAAATGAATAGAGGAAGTTGGATATTTTGTGTCAGATTCAGTAGAAAGTGTACACATTGCACCTTAGGAGTCGACAAAACACATTTCTAACCTAATATAATAAGAAATGTCTGAATCATAGTATCACATTTTAAAGTCCTCTATATCTCTATAGATATTATTTATTACCTTAAATAAATAATACAACATTAGGACCCCACACACATCTCTTGAAAAGAGATTATTATTGTTTGCATTTATTTTTGCTCTTTTTGTGAGATACTTATCCATCCTTCTAAGAAACAGATGTGCAAAAATGATTTTGAGTACTCCTCTTCCAATTATAATGCTATTGTTCCCCTGAATTTCCTTTGCCACAGTTCACACACTGGTCTAAGAAGTTTGAAGAGTTTATTTCTAATTGTGGGATTCTAACAAAGTGCTCAGATACACAAATGGGAAGTTATGTCCGACCTGAGCATTTCAATGGAAGTAAAGAAATCTGCTTTTTATGTGTGGTGTTTCTCACCTTGCCANAGGAATAGTAATAAAATACTCACAATCTAAGTATTTTAATTTCTCTATGGTTGTCAGTCATTTTCATACCAAACTTATTTGTTGAATGAATTAGAACCAAAAAGACAGAATTTGCTTTTAATAAAATGTCTAGATTTTCCTCTTTGCTATTGTCTTACATTTATTCAAGAAGATAGAAATCGTTATTCAAATTGTAGTCATTTATTACATTTTTTTCAAATATATTTCATTAGTCTAATTTACAAAATAGATTATTCAAAATTAAAAAAAATTAGAATCATTAATGCAGCATTTTTTGAGAATCATTTTTTAAGTCAGTTCATCATAACAATGCCTTTCAGATCACTTTCTTTGTAGATTAAGATTTTCTTACACCTGTCTCTTCCAGTCTCACATAGCATGTTTGGCACTCTGATGACATTATTTTTCTGTCAGTTATGATTAGGTTGAAGATTCTTTGAGGTCAAATGGCTTCCACATATCAGGTGGGGAGTCCTTATGATAATATTGCTTTCCTGAGGCAGACTTCATGGTAGTCCCTATTGAGGTGCTTTGGAAAATTTTATTACCTATGCTGAGGCAAACAGGAAGATTCTTTAGTACCTTCTGGGGTAGTTCTACTTTAAATTGGCAAAAATAAAAAATGTGTGCTAAATTTCTTCCTTTTAAAGTTATGTATGTGTATGTGGTGATGTGCATGCTTGCATATGTGAAATATGTCAAATAAAAAGAATATATTTACCAAACGTGTACCACTTAATAATATAGACATCCAAGCCAGGTTTACAAATGGGTGTGTACAAATACCATTGCAACCTTCTCTTAATCCTTTCATCCTATAACTCCTGGAGAACACAGTAGGGTAGCATTTAAACCCAGATTTTAAGGAACAAAGACTCCACTATAACCCAGCCTATTTCTGTAGCTTCTACTTTTGTTATTCAGTCGCCAAGTTGTGTCCAACTCTTTGCAACCCCATGGACTACAGCACACCAGGCTTTCCTGTCCTCCATTTCTCCCAGAGTTTGCTCAAGTTCACGTTCATTGAGTCAATGATGGCATCCAACTATCTCATCCTTCTATTTTGAAAGAAAAAAAAGATACAACATGTATAGAAAAGACAAGAGGTGGTCACAAATTTGAGTCGAAGGAGAAATCAGATAAGAGAAATAAAGAAAGGATTGATAGTCAAATATCAAAGGATAGAAACATTTTAATAAAATTGGTGTGTGTATGAGAGTAAAAAAATATTTGAGACATTTTTTTGTTCTAAATGTTAGAAATTTCTCCAAGTTTTTATCACTATTACAGTAAATGGAATTCTCCAAGCCAGAATACTGGAGTGGGTAGCCTTTTCCTTCTCCAGCGGATCTTCCCAACCCAGGAATCAAACTGGGGTTTCCTGCATTGCAGGCAGGTTCTTGACCAGCTGAGCTACTGGGGAAGCATTGATTCCAGACTCTGGCTTATTAAGTTTTCTTTCTGTTGTGCAGCTGTCCTTTTTTTTAACCTTCCAAATGAACACTAACCTGTGAAATATGATAGTATTTTATCGTAGCATATTGTTAACCTCCTGTACATTCCTTTATTTATTTGTTATACTACCTTATTTATTCCTTTTATTGCTCTAACATACTTTGATGATAAAAGCAAAGAAATACATGCAAAAATAACGAGCTTCTGGCCAAAGGTGAAAAACACATGTTGTGTTCTTGCCTACCTGCCATAGCGATTGTCAGCACTGTATTAATTGGACCTCATTATAAGGTCAGACTGTCTTGTTTATATCAAAACAAGATTACATAAGGCATCTAAAATTTTGACACATATTTGCACTTACTCTGTGTCATAGGGCATTTTTTGCTTTAGAAATCCAATTTCTAACTCGGTTTGCAAGACGAGCAATTTACTGATTTTGAGGGAGACTTCAGGTAACTAGTTGTTAACTTAAACCATTCACCTGGACACATTTAAAGATATTTTCATCCTCTGCTGCCGAGCTTTTAGCTGCCAACATTTTATCAACATATTTTCAATGGGAAACTTATTTCATACTTTCTTGTAACAACACCTTGATAGCCCACACATCTCCAATTTGATAGGTCAGAATGTGCTGCCTGTGTATTGCTATGATAAGGGGAAAATTCCAAAATGCCAGTTTGGACTTTTTCATTCTGGTGTACTGAAGGCAGTATTTTCCCCTATCATCATTTATTGGTAGTTATAAGTTGAATTGTAGAATAAAGTTTAGCAAGGGGATATTCATGTCAATCAGATCCTCAGAGCTATCCTACCCTGGCCATAGAAGTGCTTAATTAATGAAATAATAAAAATTAAGATTATTAAATCCTACAGCCAGAAGTCTTTGGTTTTCAGAAAATATTGAAATTAACATGATTCCTTGCTGCTGGGTTAGTGATAAGGAAGCTTGAGCTCCAGTCCAGGGTGCTGGTATTCAGTAGCTGTTTGATTTTCATCGAGTCATTTAACTTCCCCAAGCTTTATTTCCTTCATGCAAAATACTGTTACTAACCCCTGCTTTAGGTAACTTGAACTTGTATGATGCAAAGAGGTGATATTTATTTGAAAGTGAGGGATCATATATTGTTTTAACTTCACCACATCCAAAAATCAAATAAATTATATGCTTTATCTCATTTTATCTTTCAACTGGAGCCATAACTGATAAACGACAAAGTAAAGATTCAAATTTGATTGCCTATACTCTTTCTTATCTTTGTGACTTGAGTTAGAATTTAGTACCAAAACTGAAATGAGGAAAAAGTTTCTCTAATATCATTAAGAAGAAAACTCTGTGAACAGACTCTTTTTCCTTCTCAGCTCCAATTTTGAGTCAAAGGGCTACAGGCACATCTAAACTTATCTATTTAAATACAAATGCATATATTAATATATAACAAATAATATAATAAAGCAAAATCCAAGAGTTCATACTGATTCCTTTCATTCTTACCCAAAGCTGCAGATTTCTTTGTAGTCTCTCTCCTCTTCATGTTTTTCTAACCTTGAAAAACTTAACTCAAGTTTTTAATCAGTACTCTTACTTACTGTCTGATCCTTTTACTTACTTGTTCCATTTTCCCAATCTCCCAGAGATGCCAGCTGCCTTGTTCCATGGCCCCTGCACTCATTCAAAGGCGCCTGCTAGGCTCTCAGAAACCTCCTTCATGGGCACCTCTCTTTGTATTCACCTCCCACTTGCCTCCTTGGTCATTGTGAAGTGAAAGTTGCTCAATCGTGTCCGACTCTTTGTGACCCCATGGACTATACAGTCCATGGAATTCTCCAGGCCAGAATACTGGAGTGGGTAGCCTTTCCTTTCTCCAGGGGATCATCCCAACCCAGGGATCAAACCCAGGTCTGCCACATTGCAGGCAGATTCTTTACCAGCTGAGCCACAGGGAAGCCCAAGAATACTGGAGTGGGTCACCTGTCCCTTCTCTAGCAGANATTCTCCAGGCCAGAATACTGGAGTGGGTAGCCTTTCCTTTCTCCAGGGGATCATCCCAACCCAGGGATCAAACCCAGGTCTGCCACATTGCAGGCAGATTCTTTACCAGCTGAGCCACAGGGAAGCCCAAGAATACTGGAGTGGGTCACCTGTCCCTTCTCTAGCAGATCTTCCTGACCTAGGAATCCAACTAGTGTCTCCTGCATTGCAGGCATATTCTTTACCAACTGAGCTATCAGGGAAGCCCACGTTGGTGAATCCTCATGGCCCATCTCCCACTGTCTCATTCCTTTGTTTCTGGCATATTGTTGCCCTTCACCAACCCCTGCCCTTACTGCCCGGCTTTCTTAGTCAGCAAAGACACTGGTGCTTCAAGATAACATCTCCTTTCCCACTTCCTACTTCCCCACCTGACATCCTGCCCTGCCACTCTGAGTCTCTGGTACACAGGTCCCTCTAGGAAGGGGAGGATGGCAAGGGACGAAGGAAACTAAGAGAGAGGGAGCATGGAAGTAAAGAGAGAAGAGAGAAGGAGAGGGAAAAAGGAAGAGATGGAGAATGGGAAGAGACGAGCAGGAAGGAAAGAATTCAAAAGTAGAGAAAACAGTTGGGATGAAAATGGAGAAGAGAAGGGAAGTAAAGACTTTAAAAAAAAAACAGTAAATAAGCCAGAAGAGAAAATTCAAGATGAGGAACATAAATATTTAAGCAAAGACCCTGCTATAACTGTAGAAATATCTGTTCATTCATGTAAACTTGCCCATGGCTCCTCATCACATTTAGGCTATGAACTAGAGCCAATATTTGGACTTATGACAATCTCCAGAGAACTTGTAAACTCTAATATTTTAAAATAATACGTTAATAGCACTTTGAGACTCGAATGTCATTTGATTCAACTTGCAAAGAAGAAAATACTTCCAGTGATTACAACTGGAATTGCTTTAATAATATACATCACTTTTTGGCAAGTGGACATTTTTCTAAGTATTTAATTTTAAAATAGAGAATACCTATTGATTTTGAATACTTATTCTGATTCCAGTTATTTAATAATTAATTTTAATGGTAGTATTTTAGGATCTCTTACTCACCTAATTATATAAACACATCTTAATTAATTAAAAAATTAAAAACAACATATTTTAAATTGCTTGTGTTTAATTAGTATTAGTTAAGATTGATTGGATTCATCTAGCTTAAATTTTCATGTGAAATTATGTAGACTAGAAAAAGAAAAACATAATAAATTCTAGTTATATAGTACATTATAAAACATGGTAGAGTAAAATTTATTGTATACTAAATGTTGAAATACCTTTTACATGCTGCCTGAGACTATTTCAGAAGCTAATAAAGAGGATAGGAAGGGTATTAGAAGCTTTCTGTGACAATTATGTCATGTGAGGCTTAGAAAATTGTGGCCTNGTTAATAGCACTTTGAGACTCGAATGTCATTTGATTCAACTTGCAAAGAAGAAAATACTTCCAGTGATTACAACTGGAATTGCTTTAATAATATACATCACTTTTTGGCAAGTGGACATTTTTATAAGTATTTAATTTTAAAATAGAGAATACCTATTGATTTTGAATACTTATTCTGATTCCAGTTATTTAATAATTAATTTTAATGGTAGTATTTTAGGATCTCTTACTCACCTAATTATATAAACACATCTTAATTAATTAAAAAATTAAAAACAACATATTTTAAATTGCTTGTGTTTAATTAGTATTAGTTAAGATTGATTGGATTCATCTAGCTTAAATTTTCATGTGAAATTATGTAGACTAGAAAAAGAAAAACATAATAAATTCTAGTTATATAGTACATTATAAAACATGGTAGAGTAAAATTTATTGTATACTAAATGTTGAAATACCTTTTACATGCTGCCTGAGACTATTTCAGAAGCTAATAAAGAGGATAGGAAGGGTATTAGAAGCTTTCTGTGACAATTATGTCATGTGAGGCTTAGAAAATTGTGGCCTAGAGTGCAAGTCTCTTGATTTGAATTTTGGTCTTTAGAACTGTGATAGCTTGTTGTAAGTAACTTATAGTGAGATCATCATTTGACCATTTGAAAGGCTAAAGTGGAATTTATGTACATAACTTACATATATATACAGAAATATGGTCACCAAGGTCACCCTCACAAAGCACCACTCTGATGCATATATATAACTATGGGAGCTAAAGCTGAATAAAACATAAAACAAGAGACACAAAATGCCTTAGAGTCAAGTGATTTACCACGTGACTATAGAATTTTATAATAAACAGTCAACCTACGAGTACCTTGCTATGCCTACCATTTACTACTGTTTCTGTAGGTACTAAGAAAGCAGGATGAATACGACTTGTCTTCTCTTAATTTTTCAGGGTATCTGGAAGACTACCAAAAATAATAGAGAATCAACTGATGTATGACTAAATGCTTGGACTTTGTTTCTAAAGGCTTTGCTTTCTGGTTTTGCCTCTGCCTCTCACACCAAGTACTAGTGGCAGAATCATTTATTTACATTCTCCAAGTCCTAGCTTTATCATTTTCAAAATGAGAAAAATAATATTCACACTGATAACTCAATAAATTAATGAGAATGAAATAAGCAATGTGAATAATCAGTCATTAGAGAAAAGTAAGATCATTTTCAAGGTGGTTTCAGATAGTTTTGGCTTTAAATTTTGTTTTCAGAAGGTAATAGCTTACAAATCACTTTGGATTTTACAAACAACTTCAGTGTGAATCATCTCATTTAACATTCTGAAAATCTTTTGTAATGAACTCATTCTCTTGTTTTTATAAATGCTTGCATTGGAACATCCAATATTAAATCTGTAGTCGACAAGAGAACTGGGCAAGACTTAGATTTTCTTACTCCAAACCAACAGCTTTTTCTGTGTTTCTATTCAGAGAATCATTGTTTTATAGTGTAAATCTTAATGCCACTAGAAATAAAATGTCACTTAGCCTAAGTATAGTGATTTTTTTCATTCCTCCAGGGAAAACTGATTACTCTATAAGTACACAATTATATAATGTTAATAACCCCAAAGTACTTCTAGCAGTTTCCAAAAGGGTTAACTCATTGGCATTTTCATTGTTCAAATACAAAAATGTAATAGCTTAATAATTTAGAATAATATGTCCTACACAGCTCTGTTTCTAATAACCCTCTAAATGCGCTTTCTATTTGCAAATTCATGTTCCATTTCATCTCTCCCCAAACTCCCTTCTAAAGCTTTGACTTGAATGCTTTTCTCTAATTGTTTCTTATTCTTTGAAGAGAGGAATCATACCTATTCATTAATGGAGTTGAAAGCAATGAGGTCTCCCTGATCTTTTACTTCTAAACACACTTTTACTTTTGCATCTAGGATAATGCTTGCACATAATGAAAAAAAAAAATCTACCATTGATGAACAATCATATGTGTAATGATGCATTTCACACATGAAGTCATTTAATCCTCCTAACAACCCAAAGGAAATATTGTTGTTATTATTCCTATTGTACAGATAAGAACACTGAGGCTTAGAAAGTTTAAGTAATGCCCCCTTGTTCAGAGTGCTTGTAAGCTTAAAGCAGGATTTTAGACCATGTCATCTAACTCCAAAATCTTTGTTTTTAGCCACCATGCTACATTACTTTCCATGATAGGCAATTATTATTTATTTATCAGATATAAGAAATATTGTTTAAAATTGAAACTGATCAAGCCAAAGTCATGCCTGGATGGTTGGTTTCTGCATTTATTTGATCTAAAAAATTCAATTAAAGAGATAACTTAGTGCTAAAATGAATAGAGGAAGTTGGATATTTTGTGTCAGATTCAGTAGAAAGTGTACACATTGCACCTTAGGAGTCGACAAAACACATTTCTAACCTAATATAATAAGAAATGTCTGAATCATAGTATCACATTTTAAAGTCCTCTATATCTCTATAGATATTATTTATTACCTTAAATAAATAATACAACATTAGGACCCCACACACATCTCTTGAAAAGAGATTATTATTGTTTGCATTTATTTTTGCTCTTTTTGTGAGATACTTATCCATCCTTCTAAGAAACAGATGTGCAAAAATGATTTTGAGTACTCCTCTTCCAATTATAATGCTATTGTTCCCCTGAATTTCCTTTGCCACAGTTCACACACTGGTCTAAGAAGTTTGAAGAGTTTATTTCTAATTGTGGGATTCTAACAAAGTGCTCAGATACACAAATGGGAAGTTATGTCCGACCTGAGCATTTCAATGGAAGTAAAGAAACCTGCTTTTTATGTGTGGTGTTTCTCACCTTGCCATTTTAGTGGCCTTTTGGTTTGTTCTGGGTTGTTTTCGATTCTTTTTTCTTCAGTACAGTTGAGGTTGAAGAACACACTCAACAGTCTTTCTCCTCCTCCAGAGAAGGTGACCTTCATACAGAAATTCTGATAAGTAGGTTGGAATGAGGGAAGAAAAGGAAGGAAGCATTTGATGCTCTCCCTAGTTAGAAAGATCTGGTGCTAATGCTACCTTCTTTTTCTTCCTGTGCTTTTAGGAAGGTCAACATTCAGAAAAGTCTTCGTTCAGTCCCAGCTCTAATACTTGCTATTTTTAACACCATGAGAAAGTTACTTTTAAGAAGGTGTTGCAAAACCCAGGGCTTCCCTGATGGCTCAGGGTTAAAGAATCGGCCTACAATGCAGAAGACAAAGGAGACACAGGTTTGATAGCAAGATCAGGAAGATTCCCTGGTGGAGGGCATGGCAACCCACTCCAGTGTTCTTGCCTGGAGAATCCCATGAACAGAGGAGCCTGGTGGGCTATAGTTTGTGCGGTTTCAAAGAGTCAGACACTATTGAAGTGACTTAGTGTGCACACATAAAACCCAAATTCCATGAGGTTTCTAAAGGCACTCAGTTGTTGAGAATGTTATATTTTTGACAGCACACAGTTAATTTTGATATCCTGTGTTGATACCCTCCAAGCTTCCAAGTTTGTGATAGAATCCTGTTGTTAATTTTCATAGATTCACCCATCAGTGACTCTACAATAGCAAAAACCACTCTTTCTATTAGAAAAAATTACACATGTATAAAATATTCTATGGTGAAAGAGCATGGTAGAACATAGATTAAACTTCAACTTTCTGGCCATATAACTTGGGGAAATGATGCCATTTCCCTCGTCCTCTTTAATTTGTTAAGCAAATTAAATCACACAATTTTTGAGTTTTCTAGCAGTGCTTCTGCCTTTTTCTAAATTAGGAATTACTTACACTTGCACGTTCTAGGAAAATGATGCAGTCTATGTCACACTTGTGATTTATGTCAGTGCATTTGCATGAAATGACTTTATGTGCCAATTTAACAATCATAATTTAAGTTTAGCACTTCCCTTTTAATGCTTCTTATTATGGTTTCATACAAACTTTATGTGTTTAGTGTTTTCAATTAATCAGTTCTGCAGTTTGCTCACATGTCACTCCCTCTAGCAGGATTGTTTCCATTATCAATGAGACTTTACAGGCAGTCCACAAATCATTATGTGGTTTGGCACAAACTCTTAGGTTAATGAGATAAATCTGATTTCCCCTGGTCTTCTTATATCTGAAATATCTTTTCTGAGAGTCGTATTTGTGAAAGTGATTTGGCTCAGAAAATCTGTTTAAAAATATGAAGGTAACATGTCCCTTAGGTAAGCGTGATTAGGAATATAGGGTTCATGCAATTAAGTTTAATTGGATTAAGTGGAGCAGACTGACTTTCATAATTAATTTAGTCTCATGATTGGTCTTTGGGGGGACTGTCCCAGATGAAAAAGATGATTGTGGTAAAAGAGCATGAAATACTTCAAGATATAAGCAAAACCACAGATGATCCGGATATCGGGAGGAATAAGTGATGATAGCAAGGGCATAAGAAATAAGATTGTTATATAAATGTAGATTATTTTCTTATATACTAGCAATGAACAATTAAAATGTGAAATTTAAAAATCCAGTAGCATTTACATTAGCCCCCAAATATGAACTACTTGGGCATGAATCTAAAAAATATATTTATAGGAAAATGTGTAGAAAACTATATAATTCTGATGAAAGAAATCAAAGAAAACAAATGAAGATGTATTTTGTATTCATGAATTGCAAGATTTGATATATCTAATGTGTTAGTTTTTCCCAAGGGGATCTATAGTTTCATCCATGCAGTCACTCAGTTGTATCTGACTCTTTGCGACCCCATGGACTGCAGCACACCAAGCTTCCCTGTCTTTCAGCACTTTCCAGAGCTTGCTCAATCTCATGTCCATTGAGTTGGAGATGCATCCAACCATCTTGTCCTCTGTTGTCCCCTTTCCTTCCTGCCTTCAATCTTTACCAGCATAGTTTCAATAAAATCACAAAATCAATTTGTGGATATCAACAAATTGTTCTTAAAATTATATAAAGAAGCAAAAAATGACCCAGAATAGCTAACACAGTATTAAAGAAGAACCAAGCTGGAAGACTGACACTATCACACTTCAAGCCTTAATATAAAGCTATGGTAACCGGGGCAGCATAGTGTTGTCAAAAATTAGACCTATAGTCAATGACACAGAATAGACACACCAGAAACAGGTCCAAGCAAATACAATCAAATGATTTTTGGAAAAAGAGTAAAGGAAGTTCAATGGAGAAATGATTTGATGCCCAAACAACTGGGTACTGGGGTGTGTGTGTGTGTGTGTGTGTGTGTTCCTTAATATAAAGCTATGGTAACCGGGGCAGCATAGTGTTGTCAAAAATTAGACCTATAGTCAATGACACAGAATAGACACACCAGAAACAGGTCCAAGCAAATACAATCAAATGATTTTTGGAAAAAGAGTAAAGGAAGTTCAATGGAGAAATGATTTGATGCCCAAACAACTGGGTACTGGGGTGTGTGTGTGTGTGTGTGTGTGTGTGTGTGTGTGTGTATGTGTGTGTGTGAAATCGCTACAGTCATGTCTGACTCTTTGTGATCCTATGGACTGTAGCCTGCCAGGCTCTTCTGTCCTGGGATTCTCCAGCAAGAATATTGGAGTGGATTGCCAGGCACTCCTGCAGGGTATCTTCCAGACCCAGGAATTGAACCTGCATCTCTTATGTTTCCTTCATTGGCAGGCAGGTTCTTTACTGCTAGCGCCACTTATGAAGCCCAGAGACATGCCCCTCACTAAAAAAAAAGAATTTGGCTAAAATGTTACAATTGTCACAAATTTTAACTCAAAAATGAATCATAGACCTAAATGTTAAAAGCAACACTATAAGACTTTTATAAAATAGTATAGTAGAAAATCTCAGTGACCTTGAGTTTAGCAATATTTTTTTTAGATAAAACACCAAAAACACCATTTGTAAAAGAAAAAAGTAAAGTAAATTGGATATAATTAAAATTATCTTCTGTTCTCTTGAATACACTGTAAAGGAAATGAGACCAGCTACAGAATAGAGAAAATATTTGTAGAACACATATCTGATAAAGTACTGGTATCCAAAATATACCAAGGACTCTTAAAAGTAGACATAAGAAAACAGACAACTTGAAAAACAGGCAGAGCTCTGAACAGACACCTTCCCAAAGACGATAAACAGATGACAGGTAAACATATAAAAGACCCCGATGCTGGGAAAGATTGAAGCCAAAAGAAGAAGGAGGCAGAAGAGGAAGAGATGGTTAGATAGCATCACTAACTCTGTGGCTTTGAATTTTGAGCCAACTCTGGGAGTTAGTAGACGACAGAGGAGCCTGGCATGCTGCAGTCCATGAGGTCACAAAGAGTCCAGCAGGACTTAGTGACTGAACAAAAATGGCAACAAAGAATATAAGTGGATACGCTACTGTATTTGTCATTATTAACTTGTAGGTTAAATAACAGTGAGATGCCATTAATGACACAGCAGTTGTAATGGTGAAAATCTAGAAAACTGATAATACGAAACACAGATGAGGATGTGGAGCAACAAGAGTTCTCATTCATTGTTCTGGGGATGCACAATGGTACAGCCACTTTGGAGAATAGTCTGGAAGTTTTATACGAAGTGAAATGAAATCTTACCAGACAATTCAGAAATCACTCAAGTATTTGGCTAATTGAATCGAAACATTTATCAACAGAAAAAATGTATAGGACATTAGTGTTTATAGTGGTTTATTGATATTTTCCCAAACTAGAAGCAACCAAGATGGCTTTCAGCAGGTGAATGGATAGATAAGCTGTGATATACCCATGCAGTTAACTACTATTCAGCAATTAAAAAAAGAAAAAAAAGAGCTATCAAGCCAAGACAAAACAAAGAGAAAAGTTGAAGGCGTGTTGTTAAGTGGAGGAAGCCCAGCCAGTCTTAAAAGGCTAAGTAGCTGTTTTATTCCAATTATAAGACATCCTGAAAAAGGCAAAACTTTAGGTAGTGAGGCTATCATGGTTGTTAGCTTTTCAAGGGTGAAAGCGAGATGAATATGTGAAGCACTGAAAACTTTTAGGACAGTGAAAATGTTCTGTGTTAAACAGTGATAAGGGATTCATGACATTTTGAATTTGTCAAATCCCATAGAGCTTTACATCACAAAATCAAGCTTTAATGTATGCAAATTAAAAAGAAATCATTTAAGAAGTTGGTCATCCCAGGAAAGAATGAGATTATTACAAGAGAACATAAATATATTAAAATATACCAAGAAAACCCCCTCATTGAAGGTGGTAAAGAATAAAGTGTGAGCTCAATAACTTGGGAAATGAAAGCAGTCTGTAAGATAAATGGCAGAAGAGACTGCATATAACCACTGTAGTCTAGTTGGTGGAATTGTTTCCCAGGGAGTATGGGTTAGCAATTCTGACACTGCTATACATGTATACTGGAAATAAACAATTCAGTAAATGAATGGCATAAGCCAGGTTTTCTACTTTTGTTGTGGAAGGTTATAGATCAAGGAAAGGTAAGTAGAATAATCCATATGGTAATAGAATAAATTTGGAGACTTCTGTAAGAACTCATGTTTAATTTACTATAAATATAAATACAGTGATGTTTATAGATATGAGTATATATACAGAGGTTAGTGTACAAACATATATTTCTTTGCTCCACATCTGAGAGGCTTAAAAAAGTGATACCCCAGTAGCAAAGAGGACACCTAGCATTCAGAACTTGGTTTCCAATACCACTTTCCAATAAAAAGAATCAACAATCTTTTGAGAAATGACTGATTCTAGAATGGGGCAAAAAATATACAAGAAAATCCTGAAGCAACTTTAGTGCCAGAAATAAAAACTTTCTAAGCAAATGGGCAAACAAAACAACAGCAACAAAGATGCAGATAGATTAAAAGGCACATATGAAATTTCATTTCAGTTATGAAAGTTCTGTTATAGGTTAAACATTATCTTCCCAAAATTCATATGTTAAATTCTTAACACCTAATACTTCAAAAAATGTGACCTTATTCAGAAATAGGGTTATTGCAGATATAATTAGTTAAGAAGAAGTCATACTGGAGTGAAATTGGCCCATAATTCAATATGACTGTTTTCCTTATAGAAAGGAGATATTTGGATATCTATAAGGGAAGACCACCACTATGGCAGGAAGTGAAGAGGAGCTAAAAAGCCTCTTGATGAAGATGAAAGAGGAGAGTGAAAAAGTTGGCTTAAAGCTCAACATTCAGAAAACGAAGATCATGGCATCTGGTCCCATCATTTCATGGCAAATAGATGGGGAAACAATGGAAACAGTGTCATGATGACACCAGCCTGATGGCAGAAAGTGAGGAGGAGCTAACAAGCCTCTTGATGAGAGTGAAGGAGGAGAGTGAAAAAGTTGGCTTAAAGCTCAACATTCAGAAAACGAAGATCATGGCATCTGGTCCCATCATTTCATGGCAAATAGATGGGGAAACAATGGAAACAGTGTCAGACTTTATTTTTTGAGGCTCCAAAATCATTGCAGATGGTGAATCCAGCCATGAAATTAAAAGACGCTTACTCCTTGGAAGGAAAGTTATGACCAACCTAGATAGCATATTCAAAAGCAGAGAAATTACTTTGCCGACTAAGGTCCATCTAGTCAAGGCTATGGTTTTTCCAGTGGTCATGTATGGATGTGAGAGTTGGACTGTGAAGAAAGCTGAGCGCCAAAGAATTGATGCTTTTGAACTGTGGTATTGGAGAAGACTCTTGGAGTCCCTTGGACTGCAAGGAGATCCAACCAGTCCATTCTGAAGGAGATCAGCCCTGGGATTTCTTTGGAAGGAATGATGCTAAAACTGAAACTCCTGTACTTTGGCTACCTCATGCGAAGAGTTGACTTATTGGAAGAGACTCTGATGCTGGGAGGAATTGAGGGCAGGAGGAGAAGGGGACGACAGAGGATGAGATGGCTGGATGGCATCACGGACTCGATGGATGTGAGTCTGAGTGAACTCTGGGAGTTGGTGATGGACAGGGAAGCCTGGCGTGCTGCGATTCATGGGGTCGCAAAGAGTTGGACACGACTGTGCGACTGAACTGAACTGAACTGAACTGAAGGGAATACACACATGCTACTTTAAAGGGCAGGAAAGTTGTTTAGTTTTAGTTAGACTAATGCCAAGACCAAAGGAGATACATATCTTTTATCCACCAAAAGTTTGTACTTCTTCAAGGAAGATGCAATTTGCTCACAAATAGCATTCCTAAATGTATAGAGTTTTACCCAAGCTAGGTCAAGGGGCTGTCTACTCTTATATCAAATCTATCCTTACATTTGCTCTTATCACCTGCATGGATCCTCAGTTGAATAGGCTGTGGCCAAAAACAATGTTATATTTTTTAATTGGCAATCTACAGCATGGCAGTTTTTACAGGGAAGAACCCCTCTCTTGAAGAAGAATCCTCCTGCAATGCAGAAGACCTGGGTTCAATCCCTGGGTTGGGAAGATCCCCTGGAGAAGGGAAAGGTTGCCCACTCCAGTATTTTGACCTAGAGATTTCCGTGGACTGTATAGTCCATGGGTTCACAAAAAGTCGGACATGACTGAGCAACTTTCACTTTTACCCCTTTCTTGAAGTTTCTTGAGGAGTCAGACTTCCTGGATCCAATCAGCAGTGTTCATACCAAGGCAACAACCAACTCAGTCATTTTTGTTTCTATTCAAATTCTTTTATGACTAAAATAGTATTGCTCAGTTTGATCACTCCCTTTGTCAGTTCAACTCAGTAAACATGTTTATTTTATGGACTCTTGTATGTTAATTGATGCTGTCTGTCCTGTGGGAGGTCAAAATCCTGCTTGGGAGGCATAAAGTTTGTAAAAAAAATTAATAACTGTTACACAAAGCAGCACATAAAAATTCTCTATGGAGAAGCATTGTCTTAACTGAAAACAGGGCATGAGCTCTCATAGGATCATAGAGACACAAAGTCCTTGAGTAAATTTACTGGAATTTCTTGGAGTATAATTTTCTAATTGAGTATAAGACCTGAACTCGTTTGATTGTGGCAAACCTACCAGAAATTAATGTTAAACAGTTATAGCTTGAGAACGAGTTTATTCTTGTAAGGGAATCTGGAACAGCACTTTTCTCTGGGAGATGCAAGAGTGTCCTTTGTTCCTGTTGCTTAGACTGAAGCTCTTTCTAGCAAGTAATGACCACTTATTCTTGATGTTGTCCTCTACTTTTCTGTAATTAACCTTACCTTTGCTTCTGTTATGTGTCTCAGAAAGTTCTAGGGAAAGTGTCTTTCTCTCTCTCTCTCTCCCTAACCTCTTTTTAAACAGGTGCCATGCAGAACTATAAATATAATGTCTGAAAAAGTTTCAGACATATAATTGAATTTTTACTGAATTCAACTTATAATTGAATTTACCTGCTGGGCATTATGGAGAAGGCAATGGCAACCCACTCCAGTACTCTTGGCTGGAAAATCCCATGGACTGAGGGGCCTGGTAGGCTGCAGTCCATAGGGTTGCTAGGAGTCAGACAAAACTGAGCGACTTCACTTTCACTTTTTACTTTGATGCATTGGAGAAGGAAATGGCAACCCACTCCAGTATTCTTGTCTGGAGAATCCCAGGGACGGGGGAGCCTGGTGGGAGGCCGTCTATGGGGTCACACAGAGTCAGACACGACTGAAGCGACTTAGCAGCAGCAGCAGCAGCTGGGCATTAAGAGACTATATGAACATCATGAGGTAAAATCCAATATCATGTGGCAGTCTAGCTGTAAATAGGCACACTTCACATATATTTTAGACTGATTATAGGTATAGAGAAATTATATATACATATAGTGATATGTTTACTCATTCATTACTCATTTACCAAACCTTTATTAAGCTACTTAGAATGTATAACTATCAAGTTAAATCTACTGAAGATGAATAACAATATAATAACAAGATAATTATTTTTATATTCAGGGTATTCAGTCTAGTTAAAACAAAATACCAACCAGTAATTAAAGTGTGATAAGTGTTTGAGAGAACTTTGTGGTGCTATAGACTGAATATTTATATCCCCTCCAAAATTCATATGTTAAATCCTAATACTCAATATAATGATATCTGGAGATTAGGCCTTTGGGAGGTAATTTGGTCATGAGGTTGAACCCTTATGAGTGAGGTCAGTAACCTTATAAAAGAGACCCCAGAAAGTCTTTGCCCATTCCAACATGTGAGGACATGGTGAGGAGACAACCATCTATAAACTAATGAACCAGCCCTCATCAGACACCAAATCTGTCAGGTACCTTGATCTTGGACTTCTTAGCCTCCACAACTCAATGAGAAATAAATGTTTGTTGTTTATAAGACACACATTCCATATATTTTTGTTACAGCAGTCTGAATGATCTAAGGTGATTTTAGAAGATATAGATGAAGCTGAGTTGGTGGTTGGAGAGATTCTTCAGAAAGGAATAATGAGTTCCAAAGAGTTGGACATGATTGAGTGACTAACACCTTCAGTCTTGAAAGAAAAGTATGAGTTGTCCAGGCTGGAGATGGGATGTATGTGCCCCAGGCTTTTATGGGGCAAAGGATCAGTGTGTAAAACAGCCTGATGGAGAAAACTTGCAAACTTGATACTTTGTCAGAGCACTTTTCAAAATAAATTGACATGATTTACCTCCCTATCCTGCCTGGTGCCCATTTCACCTGACTGGTGCTGATTCTAAGGTTAGTATAACAGTTGCTTCTGGGTGTATCTTATTCTGTTTCTCTGAGACCCTTCTACAATTTTGATTGATTTGGTCAGTATGCCACGTCTCCTCCTCGGTTAAGGGCTTACACTTTCAGCCTTCTTCATGGGCGGCTGAAGACTCTAACTGCCTGATGGAGACAAGGTACTAATACAAAATCCAGCACTTTTACCATCGCTGAGGGTCACTGAGAGCCTATCTACTGTGTTGCAATTCATACTTCAGAGATCCCCGCAGGAGTTAGCCCAAAACTAAGCTTTCTCTAACAGTTCCATTTGCTTAGTTTCTTCCATTTCCTTTATGCCCCTTCTACTTATCCAATTTTTCCCTAAAAGCATTCTTTAATGAATCACTTTCTTAAATCCCCATCTCTAACTCCGCTTCTGTGGGCCACAGCCAAGACAAGTGGGGTCTGTGTTTCATTCATCTTTATTTTACAGTAACAACAAATGGAAATGTGTTCTAAGCACTGAAAAATGAATTGTTAAATAAATGGATCTAAAAATTACATTTGGTAGGATGCAAGCATACACAATAATATGAAATCAGATAATAGTTAACATTTGTTGAATATTTACTATGCTCTAGGCATCTTGTTAACTTTTTAAAGGTACAATCTCATTTAAGACTTGAAAGACCTCATGAGGCAGAGTGAATATTATCTACATTTTACTGATGAAGAAAGCAGGGATTAGAAAAATTTATTCTTTTCCTAGGACTACCAGGTAAGAATGATCTATACAATTCTATTTAAGGTTTTTTGTATCTGTGTGCTGGTGGAAATCTGATAATCTGAACTTCATTAATTGAAATTTAATTGATTTTAGAAAAAGGTTCAAAAGCCCTGGATGTCAAATGTGTTAAGACATTTTTTAAAGACATTGACAAGAGCTGTATGCAGTGAGTTATTAAAAAATGCTTTCATTAAGTTTATTTCCTCAGAAATATTTTAACTTTTGCTCTAAGATTCATACTAAAAAAATTGTCTTCTTCTCACCTCCTTTCCCAAACATGGGATAACAACACATTTTGTTCATAAGCTGTACCCTGAGTGTCAGTTTGGCATCTGGATTATGTAAGGCATAATTGGATTTACTCTATGCAATTAGAATTGGGATTTTTTGCTGCCGAAGCACTACCTTGCAGTTTTTGACTGGAAATGAATGTTAAGCATTTTGTTTGGTGCTTGGAAAATCTGCCTTGACAGTGCTTCATAACAGAAGCAATTATCAGGTGTGCTGTTATACATAGCCTTCCAGATCCCAATTTAAAAAAGAAAGTAGTAACAATTTCTTATGTAAAAAAGTCTCTGTAACACTTAAAATCACCCATAATATGAAGACCTACATGCTTATCAAGGTGACAACAAGGAACCAAGAATGTTTGTTACATAAACATGTATTTCAAGTTCGAGATGATTGAATTGCCTACTAACGAGAATGACAGATACTATCATCCTCTTCCAAAGCCAACTCTTGCTGAATTTCTTTAATAACTATTATCACAGTTAAACATATACTCTGCCTGTATTTTTCTCTAAATGAGAAAAATAATCTTATTGAAAGATGGCTATTATACTTCTATACTCTGAAACAAAACATATTTTGATCTTTTGTATATTGACTTTATGTGAACATTGAAAGAAAAACTGCCCATTTGCTAGAGAAGCAAGTAAAATGCATGACACATATGTGAAATTAAACACAATAATGAAATGTATTACAATTTCTCTATATCACAAACAACAACAGTCCCCTGGAAATTACTGACAATTTGTATATATGATCATCTACATGTCACAACGGACTGTTGCATTGAGTAATAATTCTCAAGTGCATATAAGAAGGCCAGTGCTTAAAGACTTCTTTGGTTTTACTCTCTGAGATTTTGGTTTAGTGGATTTGAAACGAGAGCCAGAAACCTTTATTTTCATTTGTATTTTTTAACTGTCTAGATTATTGACATGCATAGCCATATTAAAAAACCAATAGTTTATATGTGGATGTGTAAATATTTTGAGATATGTTAATAATTATGCTACATATTATGACTGCTGATACATACAATTATCAACATATCTGAAAGTAATTATGAATATATTCATAGAATATACTCTTCAACTCTGCATTACAGGAAAGCCTTTCTTGTTTTTATTTCTATATTGAACAGGTTTTGAATATGGGTCTTTAAGGAGTTTTAGTAGTATTTTATAACTGGAATGTAATATGACTGGAACGTAAATATGATTGGAAAAGATTCCAAAGTCTCACCATGACAACTCTATCACCTCAAGACAAAACTATGGTCAGGTTTCAGAAGAATCCAGTAAATCCCTTACTGACTATAAGATCCTGATTATTTTAGTGAGCTGATGTGAGGTGGCTAAGGAAAGCAGGAGAAAACACAGTTTATGTTAGTGCAGTGGACATAAAAGTAGCATATGTTTATACCTGGGAGAACATATGAAAACATTCCAAGAGTTTCAGAGATACGAGCAGTTGTAAGGGATTCAGTGCAAAAATTCTCATCTCCTATATTTACTTTTGCCTACAACTTATCTGCCTGTGAGTGCCTACATCATTATTCAGATTCAAATTTTCTGTCTCCTCTTTAAAAATCACCCTTCTCACATTTTACACAACAGTGGAAACCCTCTAATCTACTTCTAATTTATTATAGGAGATTGTGCTGGGATGTAAGAATCTCAGAGGCACCAAAGAAACTATTCACAATATTGATGTAGATGTTGAGAAAATAAATTATTTGAATCACTATGTAACAGATCCTTTTTCTAATCAGTTGTTTTTGTTTTTTTTTTATTTGAACAATATTAATGGAAGATCAAATTGATTTGTCAGTGGAGAGTTCATTAATAATAATTTTTGATAAGTGACCATGTCATTTGGGGATATAACAGAGATAGATTAAACAACTGAACAACTAATTTTTTCCTGTCCATCTACTCGTTAGTGTGAATATAGGATATCATGATTTACATCTATAAACAAAGACTGCACAGATCCAGTTTTAAGGAGTATTTCCTTACATATTTTAAAACAAAAAGTGCCCGTCTATTTGAATTCCAACTCTAGATTACTTTCATAGTCTGTAACCTTGCTGAAGTAAAAGACCAAATGAGTTAGATCTTCAAATATTCTTTTATAAATACTGATTTGGAACTGTTTTTATCTCCACAACAGCTAGTACTGTAAGTACTATGATAGCTAGCTTATTATATCTTTCATGGTTTGTGCCTCTGCTGTTATATCTATAAAGGTGTCACCATGCCCAAGATCATCTAGATTTTCTTCTATATTATCTTTTATATATTTTATAGTTTTGCATTCATGCTTGCGGTCCATTTTAAGCTAATTTTTGTGAAGGGTGTGTGTTTTATGTCTGGATTCTTTCTTTCCTTTTTGCATGTGAATGTCAAGTTGTTCCAACACTATTTGTTAAAAAGATATCTTGGGTCTATTGTCTGCTTTTGCTCCTTTGTGAGAGATCAGTGGATTGTACTTATGTGGGTCTATTTCTGGCCTCTATTCTGTTCTATTATTATATTTGCCTGTTCTTTCACCAGTACCACTGTGTCTTGATTCCAATAGCTTTATATTAAGTATTGAAGTCCAGAAGTATCAACCCTCCAACTTTGTTCTTCTTCAATATTGTATTGATTATTCTGGGTCTTTTGCCTCTTCATGTAAAGTTTAAAATCAGTTTTCACAAAATAACTTGCTGGGAGTTTTTTGGAGTTGCATTGAATCTATATATCAATTTGGGAAGAACTGACATTTTGAAAATGTTGTGTCTTCCTATCCATTAAAATGGAATATCTATTTAGTTTTTCTTTGGTTTCTTCCATCAGAAGATGGTAATTTTTCTCGTTGTTGTTCAGTCACTCAGTCATGTCCAACTCTTTGTGACCCCATGGAAAGATGTATATATTAGAGGTGTATATACTATGTTAGATTTATATCTAAGTATCTCATTTTGAGGTGCAACTATTAATGGTACTCTAATTTCAAACCCCATTTATGCATTGCAGATATATAGGAAAGTGATTGAACTTTATGTATTAACCTTTTATCTTGTAATTTTATTATAATCAATTAGTAGTTCTAGGAGTGTTTTTGTTGATTCTGTCAGATTATCTGCGTAGAAAATCATGTCATCTGTGAAAAAAGGCAGTTTTATTTTTTCTGTCCTAATTTGTATACTTTCGTATGTCTTTTCTTGTTTTATTACATTTTATTGCTTACAGTAGGCAAGACATGGAAGCAATCTAGATGTCCATTGACAGATGAATGGATACAGAAGATGTGGTACATATTTATAAAGGAACATTACTCAGCCATTAAAAAGAATGGAATAATACTGTTTGCAACAATATGGATAGACCCAGAGATCGTCATATTGAGTGAAATAAGTCAGATAGAGAAAGCCAGATACCATATGATATCACTTATATGCAGAATCTAAAAATGGCAAATGAACTTCTTTGCAAAACAGAAGCAGACTCATGAAGTTAGAGAATGAACTTATGGTTATAGGGGGAACATGGGGAGGGGTAGGTAGGGAGTTTGGGATTGACATGTACACACTGCTATATTAAAATGGATAACCAACAAGGACCAACTGTATAACTCAGGGAACTCTGCTTAATATTATATAACAACGTATATGGGAAAATAACTTGAAACGTAAGATATGTGTATATGTATGGGCTTTCAGATGGTGCTAGTGGTAAAGAATCTGCCTGCCAATGCAGGAGACTCAAGAGATGTGAGTTTGATCCCTGGGTTAGGAAGATCCCCTGGAGGAGGGCACAGCAACCCACTCCAGTATTCTTGTCTGGAGAATTCCATGGACAGAGGATCCTGGCAGGCTACAGTCCACAAGGTCACAAAGAGTTGGATGTGACTGAAGCTATTTAACATGCACACACATGTATATGTATAACTGAATCACTTTTCTATACATCTGAAAGTAACACAATGTTCTTAATCATCTATACTCCAATATAAAATAGTTAAAAATAAACAAAACTAATGAAGCAGAGTGCCAGATAGAGAGCTGTACACAGAGCAAACATCCTAGAAACAAAGGGGATTGCTTTTGTCTTAACCTGTATATTGACAAGTGCATGTGTGTGAGGAAATGTGAGTCCTAGGAAAGACCCATAGGGAGAATAAGGTAGAACAATCCTTTGTGTTCACATGGCATCAGGAATAATTTGTGTTCCAGCCAAAAAGAAAGACCTCCTAAAACAAAGGACATTGGTAAGAAGTTTCAGAAAGAAATTTCTTCAGTAGTGGGGCATAATTTTCTCTTCAATGCTTTTTTGGAACTGTCTGCTGCTGCTGCTGCTGCTAAGTCGCTTCAGTTGTGTCCGACTCTGTGCAATCCCACAGATGGCTGCCCACCAGGGTCCTCTGTCCCTGGGATTCTCCAGGCAAGAATATTGGAGTGGGTTGCCATTTCCTTCTCCAATGAATTCATGCATGCTAAGTTGCTTCAGTCATGTCCGACTGTGCGACGCTATGGACAGCAGCCCTCCAGGCTCCACTGTCCACTGGTTTCTCCAGGCAAGAATATTGGAGTAGGTTGCCATTTCCATCTCCCTAAGAAAGCTTAAAAACAAACTGTGAAATAATGAATCAAATTGTTCCCAAGTAACTTAGTGAAAGTGAAGTCACTCAGTTGTGTCCAATTCTTTGTGACCCCATGGACTGTAGCCTAACAGGCTCCTCCATCCATGGAATTTTCCAGGCAAGAATACTGGAGTGGGTTGCCATTTCCTTCTCCAGGAGATCTTCCCAACCCAGAAACTGAACCTGGGCCTCCCTCATTGTAGGCAGACCCTTTATCATCTGAGCCATCAGGGAAACTGCACAGCAAAATGAAGCCTCAAAATATTTAGAGGAATAAGCATTCATGAACATGCAAACATAGCTCCAACACCCAAAACAAAATTCTGTTTCATTCAATAAAATCAATAAGCATGAAAAATAAGAAATTATGATCTATGATGAGAAGAAAAATCAGTTAATAGAAGTAGAACTAAATTTGACACAGATAATAGAGTTAGAAAATAGGAATGATAAAAAGGCTATTATAAATATATTCCATATGTTTAAGTGAATAGTAGAAAAGTGTGTGCATACCAAGAGGAGCAATAAAAGACATAAAAATATCCAGATCAAACTATTAAAGGTGAAAAATAAAAAGGTGAGTGAAAAAATATGTAAGATCAAGAGATCAGACACCGCAAAATATTAGTGAATATAAAGACATAGAAACAAAATATATCCAAAATGACAAATAGAAAAATAAAACCTTGAAAAATAAACAGAATTGGTGATCTGTGAAAAACTATTAAACAATCTAATATACATGTACCTAGAGTCCCACATAATAGTGCAGTCAGCTGGATGGTAAGCTGAGGGTTGGCTGGTCTAGAATTATTTCGGATGAGATAACCCATCTCTGATCTATGTGATCCTTCCTTTTCAGCAAGATAGCTCAGACTTGCTCAAATGATGGCTTCAAGAAAGTGAACAGAAATGTGCAGCAGCTTTTTACACCTCCATTTAGATCAAGGTCGCCTTCACTTATACCACACTACTTTTGCCAAAACAAATAAAGGTCATCCTGGACTGAATGAAGTGGGGACATCGACTCCAGCTTTTGATGACAGCACGTTCTAAGAGTTTTTGTTGGTAGGACAGCAGACTTGGGACATTTAAAAATAATTTATCATATGTATTTTAATAATAATGCTCACCAAACCCATGTACGTTGAGTGGCATTTTGTGGTCTCAATGTTATTCTCCAGCTTCTGTATTTTTTTTTTTTTTAAATAGGTGGTTCAGAAATAGAGAGAAGTATTGGTCTCAGTAATAATTTTAATTTTTTGAGAGTTTATCCTGTGGACACATTTCCACTTTGAGTGAGAATTACTCTTTCCACATTTTCCCTAATATTTCATATCCCTCACTATTTGGAGTGTTGTTGTACCCTGAGGTACTTTCTGATTTTCATATTAGCTAGTAATTTTGTAAACCAAAACTGTGTATCTCTCAAATAGCCATGCAGCCAGTATTTGATTTGGGAATAATTGGATGGCATTTTAGTTTCTTTCTGAAGCACTCTGAGTACAAAATACCATAAAAATGAATTGTCTGAACAATGTATAGCATTCCAGTGGAATGCTGCAGTGAGCTGATAGCTCATGACTCAAATCTCTGAATGCCAAAGCCCTCTAGGCTAGCTTTGAAAAGCTCCATATATACTATCATTCATGTACTGTAGAAAGCTAAAATGTAGAAGACCCCAAGAGTTTCCTATAATTGTATAATTTATTCTCTTTATCTAAAAATAAAAATGGTTAGAAAAAGAGTTTGAACATTTGGAAGAAATAACACATTTAAGGACTTAATTGGTTCTTTATTAGGACATTATTTTCAGGGAGCTAATATTTTTTCATTGAATATTCTAAAATCGAGAGAACTGGCAGTCCACAAATGCTGAATAACTTGCCAATGTGGGAGAATTAATGAAGAGATATTTTAATTATTACTTTAATATAAGTTACTTATTGTTTCACTTTAAAATATTTGAGTTAAAGTATTTCACTGTGATTCAATCTAATAACATCCAATGGACGAATGGAGGTACACTCACATTTCGAAGACCCACTTGCACAGTTTCATGGATCTTCATTTGTTTAGCTACCCATTGCATTTGAGTATCCTCCCTATTTTCATCAATTGCCTAGTTTGTGAGTTGTGTCTTCCCAGGACAAAAAATGGGGCTTCCCAGGTGGCGTAGCTGGTAAAGAATCTGCTCACCAGTGCAGGAGATGTAAAAGACATGGCTCAGTGCCTGGGTAGAGAAGATCCCCTGATGAGGAAATGGCAACCCACTTCAGTATTCTTACCTGGAAAATTCCATGGACAGAGGAACCTTGGTTGCAAAGAGTCAGACATGACTGAGCACAGAACATAAGACAGAAAATAGGAAGCTCACATTGCCTGGCTCCTATCAAACTCAGATTAACACATATGACTTAGGTTTTACTATCAGGTAAACTAACAAACCAAATTTAAGTGAGCAACAAGTATGAGAGAATAATGCTTTCAACAAATAGATTGTAAAATCCACCAGATTCTTTAAGGGAGATAGGTTTATTGTTTATTTGAAATGCAGTTTTATTTGATGCCTTGTATTTTTATTTGCTAAATCTGGCAATTGCATTGCTTGGGCATTTCTGACAACTAGCCTTAGAGTTGTTTATATGCAATCTTGAGACTCTGTGAGCTACCTAAAAGAACAAACAAACAAACAAACAAAACAAAAAAAACAAACTACAAAATTACTTTTGGTTAAAACTAACTAGAGTTAATTTCATTTCATACTAAATAAAGTTGTGATGACAAAGACTCTTCAATATAGTATAGAAGGAACCAGATGAGTTACAGAAATAGGAGTACTTAAGTAAACTTTGCAAATGAAACCCACTTATTCTCTCTTCATCAAGGCAAATTGTATTGCTCAGTGATGGCTAACATCATTGAGAAGGGCTATAGTTTCTCTCCTTTATAAGCTGAGAAGATGGTTGACTCCTGGAGCCTAGAAATTGACTTTATGATGTAAATGGAGAGGATGGGCCTTTGAGGCAGCAGAGGCTTCTTTGTCACTGTGGCTCTAAAATCTACTTGAATAATCATACTCACCTGGCCACTAACTAGAGCATTAAGTGCTACAAAGTGGGTGTAGTTTTGCATGTAGATTTCAGAGCCGAGGTGGCAACCAGAGTGTCCCAGTCTGCAATGATCTTTGGCTGTGGTTAGTTTATCATCGGTACCTAGCACCAAACAAAATGGGCCATAAGAAAAGTAAATTTCTCAGAAATTTCTTTCTGCAAAAAGAGCTCACTAGACTCTTTATTAAAGAGTCAGAGAATCTTGATAATTTCCAAAAGGCAGCTTAGAAAAGGGAAGTTTGAATAACCTTGAGGAAGGAGTCCAGAATAATGTTGCACAAAGATTCTGTAAACCTTCCACCTAGAAGGCAGTGGCACCCCACCCCAGTACTCTTGCCTGGAAAATCCAATGGACGGAGTAGCCTGGTGGGCTGCAGTCCATGGGGTCGCTAACAGTCGGACAGACTGAGCGACTTCACTTTCGCTTTTCTCTTTCATGCATTGGAGAAGGAAATGGCAACCCACTCCAGTGTTCTTGCCTGGAGAATCCCAGGGACAGGAGAGCCTGGTGGGCTGCCGTCTATGGGGTCACACAGAGTCGGACACGACTGAAGTGACTTAGCAGCAGCAGCAGCAGCAGCCTGTCAAAGGAGACCTGTGCCTATTTCCTGGGGTTACTGCGCCCAGAGAAAGAAAGATTCACAGAATACTCACAGAATAACACTGATTCTTGAACTAACACTTTTATCCAGTTGAAACTGAATAAAACTGCAGTTTACATGTTTCTGGGGGCAGAAGGTAAATGGAGGTTGGCCCAAGATTCCCTCAAAGTGGCTCGGTTCATCTATAAATAAATTCTGTGGATATATCTTAATTTCTAATGTATGATTAGAAGAAATATAATCAACTGAGAGTATCTGTGTTGACTCTTTGACTTACGGGATGGTATCGCCAACCACGGAGAAGGCAATGGCAACCCACTCCAGTACTCTTGCCTGGAAAATCCCATGAAAGGAGGAGCCTGGTGGGCTGCAGTCCATGGCGTCCCTAAGAGTCAGACACGATTGAGTGACTTCACTTTCACGCATTGGAGAAGGAAATGGCAACCCACTCCAGTATTCTTGCTTGGAGAATCCTAGGGACAGGGTAGCCTGGTGGGCTGCCGTCTATGGGGTCTCAAGAGTTGGACATGACTGAGGTGACTTAGCAGCAGCAGCAGCATAGACTCCAAGTGGAAACTTCTGGACTGTATCTTTCATATTAGCATAGTAAACCAAAATCAAGACTGCATCTCTAATAAAATGTAAAAATTGGTGGCAGCATCAAAAAATTGAAAGTTGCAGTGTTCATGATTCTGTTTATTTTCAATCCTCCATAACTCTGGAATCTGCTGGTTTATAGTACCCAAGGATACAACACAGTTCCAGTTAACTGGTAGCTAAAATTTATGCCTGGTTATTTGAGAATCCCTAGCACTAGAATTGAGAATCCCAGGGACGGGGGAGCCTGGTGGGATGCCATCTATGGGGTCGCACAGAGTCAGACATGACTCAAGTGACTTAGCACTAGAATTAAAAAAAAGAATAAAAAGTTTATTGTGCTAGAAGGGTAATTTACTTTGATTGTTAAAGGAATATAGACTTTTTGGTAACCCAATCTGAGAAGAAAGATTACAAGTAAGCCCAGAGAATCCTGAAGTTCCTTCAAGTGATGTCATGTCTTTTGGAAAAGTTAATGGATAGTAAGAGCTTCCAGTAAATATAAAATAACTAAAGGTCTCCATAGGAAATTCAGTTTTGTGCCACATTTCCAGGTAAATATCATTGACCAATTGAGCCACTAGATGAGAGCCTAATGAACATAAAGTACGTATTGGGAAAAGTAGACTTGAGACCAACCATGGTCTTTTTAAAAACAATTATTGGAGCATAAATATATTAGTTTCAGGTGTGCAGCATAGTGATTTGTTATTTTGTTCTTATATACCACACCCTGCTTATTTAACTTATATGCAGAGTACATCATATGAAATGCCAGACTGGATGAAGCACAAGCTAGAATCAAGATTGCCGGGAGAAATATCAATAACCTCAGATATGCAGATGACACTGCCTTTATGGCAGAAAGCAAATAAGAACTAAAGAGCCTCCTGATGAAAGTGAAAGAGAAGAGAAAAAAAGTTGGCTTAAAACTCAACATTCAGAAAACTAAGATCACGGCATCTGGTCCAGTCACTTCATGGCAAATAGATGGGAAAACAATGGAAATGGTTTCATTTTTATGGGCTCCAAAATCACTGCAGATGGTGACTGCAGCCATGAAATTAAAAGATGCTTGCTCCTCAGAAGAAATGCTCTGATCAACCTAGAAAGCATATTCAAAAGCAGAGACATTACTTTGCCAGCAAAGGTCTATCTACTCAAAGTTATGATTTTTCCAGTGGTCATGTATGGATGTGAAAGTTGGACTATAAAGAAGGCTGAGTGCCAAAGAATTGATTCTTTTGAACTGTGGTGTCGGAGAAGACTCTTGTGAGTCCCTTGAACTGCAAAGAGATCCAACCAGTCTATCCTAAAGGAAATCAGTCCTGAATCTTCATTGGAAGGACTGATGCTGAAGCTGAAACTCCAGTCCTTTGGCCACCTGATGCAAAGAACTTTTCACTAGAAAAGACCCTGATGCTGGGAAAGATTGAAGGCGGGAGGAGAAGAGGATGACGTGGATGAGATGGTTGGATGGCATCACTGACTTGATGGATATGAGTTTGAGTAAACTCTGGGAGTTGGTGCTGGACAGGGAAGTCTGGCATTGTGCAGTCCATGGGGTTGCAAAGAGTCAGACATGACTGAGTGACTGAACTGAACCGAACCACACAAAGTTATAATTATATATAAAATTATAATTAAAATATTGACTATATTTCTTGTGCTCAACATTATATCTCTCCATCCATCTGTCTATTTAAATATTTCAGTTTTCCCTTTTTCTTCCCTTCATATTTACATAGTATCTGTTGGATAGAGGTTAACTCTATTTTGCCTATCAGTTAAAATATGTCCAGACTAAGTTATGACTGCTCTATAGGAGGAAAGGATATTACTCAGAAATTTTGGGCTTGCACATTCAGTAACTGAATTGACTTCTTCATAGAAAAAGGTGATCACTTTTATCTGTATAAAAGGTAGTATGTTTGGATACATGCGATTGTTTGGAAGTTTAAATAGGGAAGAACTGTACATATTGTATGTATGAATAATGTGTGGCCAGTAAGATCTGAGTTCTAATGGACATTTATGATTTGCAGTGACATAAATACTTTATTTAATGCTACATCTATTGAAAATAATATTCCTTTTGAACCTTGCCTCACTAAGTCATAAGTCAGGAAATTTTTTTTCCCAAGAATCCCTTGCAGTTTGGATTCAGTGTGGCAATTCATATTCTGCTGCTGCTGCTGCTAAGTCACTTCAGTCATGTCTGACTCTGTGTGACCCCATAGACGGCAGCCCACCAGGCTCCCCCGTCCCTGGGATTCCCCAGGCAAGAACACTGGAGTGTGCTGCCATTTCCTTCTCCAATGTATGAAAGTTAAAAGTGAAAGTGAAGTTGTTCAGTCTTGCCCGACCCTCAGCGACCCCATGGATTGCAGCCTTCCAGGCTCCTCCTTTCATGGGATTTTCCAGGCAAGAGTACTGGAGTGGGGTACCATTGCCTTCTCCGTCATACTCTGCTGCTGCTGCTGCTAAGTCGCTTCAGTTGTGTCTGACTCTGTGCGACCCCAGAGACGGCAGCCCACCAGGCTCTGCCATCCCTGGGATTCTCCAGGCAAGAACACTGCTAGTCAGAATTAAATAAGATTTGGAGGTGAGCAAAATAAAATCACATGAAAGGTAATAATTGATCTTTGAAAGATGTGCCAAGGGACATACCTGGCCTTTGTAAAAGGCAGGGATTGTATTTCTTTGCTCGTTCTTAAGCATATGGTCCCCAAATGGGAATGGTTAAGAGGTGTGAATAGAGAACCCAGCAGTGACCTTGACTATGGATTCTGCCTTTGTAGGCATTCAGAATCTGGAACTTCCAATACTGGAGATTCTATGCACAAGTTAGTATATTTTAAATAAATTACTTTTGTACTACTGTGGATTCTGTTGTTTTACTTAAACCAGTTGGTAATATGGATATCATCTCTGAACATTTAAATTTAGTTTATGCCAGGATGACTATACTCTGTTATCTCTGCAGTTAACTCATTCTCATGAACTTACCAGATCTAATAATGCCAGCAAAAGTTTAGAGAAACAGGCTTTTAACTTTCAAAATCATCATCAACTTCCTCTCCTTTTCTGTCCCTCCATGCCAACTGATGCAGTTTGAAGATTTCACGAGTCCTATGAGAGAAATAAAAGAACTGAGTCACCATGATCAATCACCTAGGGAACTGTTCCAAATTATATACATAGTCGTATTTAAAAATTCTACCCATATTTCCCGTATTTGTAAATTAGTAATGGGGTGAGAGCATAAGTGTAACATACAATACAGTTTAAAAAAACGTATTAGCTTAAACAACACAATGATTACACGTTTTAGGTTCTAATTCTAGAACTTGTTTCTAATAGTAATTCTGCCACTTACGTGTATGCTCAAACAAGTTCCTTAAAATCTTTGTCAATATTCTTATCTGTTCAAAGATAATAATATCAACCTCATATAGTTGTTGTAAGAATAATCACATTTATAATTGTACCAGTGCATCTAATGACTGAAACCTGCGAAGAATTTGAGACTGCTCTTCCTTTTCTTTCCCTTGCTTTTCGTCTTCCATTGCCAACATTCATCTTCAAAAGCTACTTAGTTTTGTCGTTGGACTGTTGTAAGAGGCTCTTGATTTTTTTCTGCTTTGGTTTCTTTTCATTATTCAAACTGTCATGCCTACTGTTGAAAAAAATAAGCAGCTTCAAGTGCAGTTGAAATCACAGTTCTCTTATTTGGTGTTTTCCTATTGTCTCATCAATAGTAGTCAAATTTTTCTCTTTATAATTTAATGATTTCCAGAATATGGTCTCATTTCAAATTTCCAGATAAATTAATCTCTCCTACCTATGATTTGTCAAATAGGCCTCACAGCATTCTAAATTGTGCCCCCTTCCTTACCTTCCTCTTTTCCGAGTGCTCTTCAGCTTTGTCTGATGTAGATCCCACCCACTGTCAAAGGCAAGCCTTCAGGATGACTTTCCTAAATATCCAGCCTTGATGATTTCTTATTCTGTCTTAGTCTTGTATTAAGAGTATCTCTGTTTTTGGTTGTCATATCTATTATCTTGCTGTTCTGCCTTTGCTTTTCTTATGCAATTTAATGCTAAATTCTTAAAAATCTTCAACTTTCAGAATTAGAGATTTTGAAATCATTCAGTCCTATTCAGAAGTAAATGATCATTTCAAATACTGCATCTAGACATGAGTGCAGAGCTACTATGTGATCCGAGTATGAGGCCTACCTTTGCAACTATTTCAAAAATCATGCCTTTATAAATTCAACTGAAAATCAACTCACAAGGTCAGTTTTGAAGCGTTCTGCTACCTATATCCAGAGAAGGTGATGACACCCCACTCCAGTACTCTTGCCTGGAAAATCCCATGGATGGAGGAGCCTGGTAGGCTGCAGTCCATGGGGTCACCAAGAGTCAGACACTACTGAGCGACTTCCTTTTCACTTTCATGCACTGGAGAGGGAAATGGCAACCCACTCCAGTATTCTTGCCTGGAGAATCCCAGGGACGGGGGAGCTTGGTGGGCTGCCGTCTATGGGGTCGCACAGAGTCGGACACGACTGAAGCGACTTGGCAGCGGCAGCAGCAGCTACCTACGAAAGTGAAAGTGAAGTCGCTCAGTCGTATCCGACTCTTTGCTATCCCATGGACACCAGGCTTCTCCGTCCATGGGATTTTCTAAGCAAGAGTACTGGAGTGGGTTGCCATTTCCTTCTCCAGAGAATCTCCCTGACCCAGGGATCGAACCCAGGTCTCCCGCATTGTAGACAAACGCTTTACCATCTGAGCCACCAAGGAAGTCTATATCAGTGTATTAAATAGAATAATGTTATAGATCCCAGGTATTCATAAAAGGGTTTGTGTTTGTACATTTTCCCCACGGGTGTTATAGTGATTCTTCAGTGTACTCTTGTTTCACAACTATTTGAGGAGCTGAGAAGTAATACAGTGGTGTGTTGGCCACTTAGTATTTTAAAGTTAACTCTAAAATTTTCTTATGGGTACCTGAGATGCTTTGGTTTTAAAACTTTACTGCATTTTTAGAACCCTCAAGTATCCTCTGTTTGCAGGATTGACTTATTCTGCCTGGTCAAAAACAATGAACCCCTCAAAATGCTATATTTCTGAGGAGGACAGTGACACAAATGCTTGCATTTGGGTTGGAATCATTTCTGTCCCTGATAAATTCCAAAGTCTTTTGGTTATTAGACCCTTTAGAACTTACCAGAATCCCATCTCCCAGGCCAAATTGCAAAGAAAACTCATAAAAATGGAAATTCTTAGAAGAATAACAGTGTGCTACCAGTGTTCAATGGGAAAGAATTGCTTGGCCAGTAGTCCAAACACAGGAATAAGCATTATACTATTGTATGTGGACTGTCCTCATCAATTTATAGTGAAGACAGCTGGAGGGAAAAAAAAAAAAANGGAAATTCTTAGAAGAATAACAGTGTGCTACCAGTGTTCAATGGGAAAGAATTGCTTGGCCAGTAGTCCAAACACAGGAATAAGCATTATACTATTGTATGTGGACTGTCCTCATCAATTTATAGTGAAGACAGCTGGAAGGGAAAAAAAAAAAATTACCAGTCACTACAGCAAAGATGCAGGAATCTAAACATTCAAAACATGCCTAAAGGGCCAACTTGACTTTAAAACTGTAGTTGAAGGACTTTAAATGGTGACTTATTTAGTTAGCTAATATTTTAAGATTTTAATTAAATCAGTGTGGCAAAGTGTTGAAATCTTCCCCAAGGATCCAAATTGGACACAGATAGCTCATCAAATTGACATTCTCTGTTTCTTTTCTGTTAATGAAAGCCTGTATATATGCTTTAAATGTCATCTGTTACTCCTTTTGGGAAAGAGCAATTAGGGGGGCAGAGTAGCATATTTAGCACTTAAAAGTCTGCCATGTAAAAGTGTCTTAATATTTCCTGATGACTCGTGAGAACAGATCTAGGACCAATGAATTGCACTGAGAGAGCAATCATGTTTGGCTTAATAGAGAAGATACCCTTGGAATTGCTCATTAGCTAGAATAATATGTCTTTCAAGGTCATAAGCTCCCTGTCAAAAAGATGCTTAATACGTGTCAAATTTTATATTTTTGAATTATGTAGGGCCACTGTAAAATTATGTCAAAATTTCAAAGATATACTTTATTTTTAGCAGGATTAAGCTAAATATGTATAATTTTGATGGATGCTGCAAAGCATTCTTATTTCATAAGCATCAAATATTCTTTTATTTGTAATATTAAGCAGATTAATTTTAATGCAGTGCCCTTGAAATTATACTGAACGAGGATAAAACTTTGGATAACATGAAGTTATTTTCATGTATTGACCCAATTTGTAATTTGGCCAAAATAGAAATCAATATTTTAAATAGTTTTAAATGCTTAGTTGTGGTGTTATATGCATTCACAATTGTCTTATGATGCAGTCACATTTATACACATTTGGATTTCCACATTAGTAAAATAATTTGTCATGAAGAAAGACCTTTAAGAAGAGGCTAGAGTACACTAAAAAGAATAAATAAAATGATAACAAGGCAATTATGAAAGGTTATTTTTTCCCTTGGACTTCAGATTTTTTTCAATAAGAAGTTATTCCCTTAGAGCTCAGTTTCTCCTTTAACTTGGTGATCCTTTGATATCTTACAACTGGATTCCATTTTTATGTGACTCCTCAGAGAATTGCATAAGATTAGAGAAAGATACATTTGATTTGTCCGTGAACTGGTTTTCATCAAAGGAGAATGACCGATGAACTTACTAAAAAAGTCAGAACAAACTTTGATCAGAAGACCAAAGAAATAGGAAAGATTAAGTGTAGACAGACCTGCCTCTGGAGGCAAAATTCTGACAGAAACAGCAGAATTCTCACACTGTTGTAGATATTTCACCCTGATCAAGTTATTCATTTTTCGTGTTAAAATAAGTAAAAGTGGGAAAATGAAATACTTGATATGGTTAGATGTCTTTTGGTGAATCAAAGCGAGGTCAAAGCCAATGAAACTGGTCTGTTCATCAGGGAATGTAATTTAAGAATGGGAATAGTTAAGTCTCTTTGTGACTTCTCCATTTTTCCATCAGTTGCAATAATTTCTAACCTGAAACAAATTACCAGCAATTCTATAAAAGGTTAAATTTAAATGTGATTTCATAGTAATGCATGTTTCACATTAACATACGTGGTATTGGCTCATTTACATAAGATAAAACTTAAAGGAGAAACAGAAAGAATACCTTTGTTGAGGGGTAGAATTGTTGCAGATAATATTTGTGTATTCATTTATTTGTTTGCTTCTACAGAATATTCTCTGTGTCATACATCTTCAGTATGCCTTCAAAAAGATAGTGCATATAACACTCTTAACATTCTTGTGAGGTAAGTATTATTTTTTGTCTGATTTTATAATTGTGAAAACAAAGTTATCAAATGGTCAATAACTTGCTCAAATTCACAGGTTACTAAATGGTGAAGGATGGGTTCAAACGCAAGCAGCCTGATTCTAGTTTTATCTCTTGACTATAGTATTTTCTTTTATGATGTTTAAACATGCATTGAATTTTACTTAAGCCCGTTACAAATTCTAACTAATGTTTACTCACCACCATTATTTTCAGAAATTTCATACCAATTCACTAATTAAATTTACCTTCTCTCAATGCTCTAATGTGTTGCAGTGAAGGGTCAAAATCAATCATTTCTTTCAAAGACTATCATTGGACAAAACACTGACAAAATGCCAACTGGGAGGTGGAAACAGAGATCAGAGATTGATGAAAACAATGATATTCCTTAGAGACTCACTTCCAGTAAGCTAACAGGATTGTCCCTTCTTTCCACACACTCTTGAGTACTTACAATGTATATGTTTCTGATTTTGCTATGGATAATATACAGGAAGTAATTCTCAAAGAGACAAAATTTAAATGCTTGGATAGTTAAAAAATAATATGAGAACTATAAACGTACTGAATGATTTACAAAATTTATGCCTGAGTGAGTTCTTACAAATTTCCTATTGATCTCTAGAACTAAGACCTTATATGCTATACCCTGTGATATGATATTTAGATATATTTGAGTCATACCTTATGTTTGCATTAAATTCATCATGTACATAAAGAAATGATTGAAATCACTTTTCAGAGAAAATTCATTAATTTTAGAATGTTATTGGGAAGTGTTACTGTAGTGCACAGATGCTGAAGATGTAACTTTGAGATTAAATTAGCAATAGAGATAACAGTTTTCATTATCAATTAAGTTTGAGACACTATAACGTATTTAATTTCTGAACTTGCAGCAAATTAAAGAAAAATATAGGAATTCAGGAAAGTTAAAAGTATATTTAATGCATGAAGAAAAGCTAAATATGAATATTTACATTTTTCACTTAATCTACATATTAAAATATAAAAATCACTAGATTTTTATAAAATAATTGAATTAATTATGGCTTATTTTGTATATATTTTTTTAATACATGGGGGCTGCAATAACAATATATTACAGACTGAGTGAGTTTTCACAACAAAATGTATGTTTTCATAGTTCTGGAGGGTGGAAGTCCAAGGTTAAGGTATTGGCAGCTGTGGTTTCTTTGGAGGTTGCTCTCCTTACCTTGCAGATACCCACTTTCTGGCTGCCTCCTCACATGGTCTTTCTTCTGTGTTTGAACATACCTACTATTTCTTTCTGTATCCAAATTTCTTCTTGTCATTGAGACATCAGTCAGATTTGATTAGGACCACCTCCCCCAGAAACCTCGTTTTAACTCTGGAAACAGAGTTTCACATTTCTGAGGTATCAGTGAATTTTGTGGATAACACAGCTAATTTATAATCAAGCCTGTACTAGACTCTGCTTGTCAATAACACAAATGAGAAATAGGCATGAATCTGGATTGTTAAGTCTTAACATAAAATAAACACATGTTAAGCAAGAATCATATTAATGATTGAAAATATTTGTAGGACACGTTAGTACATTGTGGATTTAGGCCATCATTTCAGCTATAGGGTATAATGGGAAGTCATTTGCCATTTTGTCACATGGCCATAGAACCTGAAGAAAAGAAAGGAATTTAATTAAAGCAGAAGAGGTTTTAGCTACCTATAAAGAAGAATGATTTAGGTGACAAAATACTGAAAGAATTACTAGAGAAGTTGTGAAATTTTCATCTTAGACTTTCATGATCATAGCAAAACATCTACCCAGAGTTCTTTATATGTTTATGAAGTCTGCAGATTATTACACACTTTTTTGGACCCACTAAACATTTGATTTCTGCTTTATTGACTATGCCAAAGCCTTTGACTATGTGGATCACAATAAACTGTGGAAAATTCTGAAAGAGATGGACTACCAGAACACCTGACCTGCCTCTTAAGAAACCTATATGCAGGTCAGGAAGCAACAGTTAGAACTGAACATGGAACAGCAGACTGGTTCCAAACAGGAAAAGGCGTATGTCAAGGCTGTATATTGTCTCCCTGCTTATTTAACTTATATGCAGAGTACATCATGAGAAACGCTGGGCTGGAAGAAGCACAAGCTGGAATCAAGATTGCTGGAAGAAATATCAATAACCTCAGATATGCAGATGACACCATCCTTATGGCAGAAAGTGAAGAGGAGCTATAAAGCCTCTTGATGAAAGTGAAAGGGGAGAGCGAAAAAGTTGGCTTAAAGCTCAACATTCAGAAAATGAAGATCATGGCATCTGGTCCCAGCACTTCATGGGAAATAGATGGGGAAACAGTGGAAACAGTGTCAGAATTTATTTTTTTGGGCTCCAAAATCACTGCAGATGGTGATTGCAGCCATGAAATTAAAAGATGCTTCCTCCTAGATAGCATATTCAAAAGCAGAGACATTACCTTGCCAACAAAGGTCCATCTAGCCAAGGCTATGGTTTTTCCAGTGGTTATGTATGGATGTGAGAGTTGGATTGTGAAGAAAGCTGAGCACCAGAGAATTGATGCTTTTGAACTGTAGTGTTGGAGAAGACTCTTGAGAGTCCCTTGGACTGCAAAGAGATCCAGCCAGTCCATCCTAAAGGAGATCAGTCCTGAGGAGGAGAAGGGGATGACAGAGGATGAGATGGCTGGATGGTATCACCAACTCAATGGACATGAGTTTGAGTGAACTCCAGGAGTTGGTGATGGACAGGGAGGCCCGGAGTGCTGCGATTCATGGGTCGCAAAGAGTCCTACACGACTGAGTGACTGAACTGAACTGAACTGCAACTTTTGATTATATGAATATTAATATCCACTAGCTGCACTATAGATTTGGGCATTATCAAGTCGATGTTTGATTAAAGCAAAAATATGCCAACAAATATGCTATTTGTGTTAATTCTGATCCATTCTATTCTCCATATTCTCACTAAAATAAATGTTTGCTAAACTGCTTGGGGGCTTCCCAAGTGGTGGTAGCGGTGAAGACACTGTCTGCCAGCACAGGAGACAATAGAGATGAGGATTCAATCCCTGGGTCAGGAAGATCCTCTGGAGGAGGGCATGGCAACCCACTCCAGTATTCTTGCCTGGAGAATTTCATGAACAGAGAAGCCTGGTGGGATACAGTTCATAGGGTCACAAAGAGTTGGACACAACTGAAGGACTCAGCACACATACAAACTGCTTGAAAAATTCCAGAGACTTACATATTTTCCTTGACTGGGACTAAGCTTTACTGAAAATTTACTTGTCTCTGTAACATGTTTCTACTTTATGTTCCACTAACTCCAAAATCTAATGCTAGCTTCTATCAGACCAGCAACTTCACTGTTCCTGAAGCAGATCATGTTTATTTTGCCTTTTGTGTTTCTTTACTTGCTACTCCTCCACAATTTAATATATTCCTTATTACCTATACTGATTCTACTGCATTTTATGACACAAGGCAAATTGTATCTTTTTTAGAACATTTTTCCTGAATTACATTGCCTTATGGGCATATCTTCCTCATTTAATGATATATTATTTGCTTCACAAATTAACACTTATTTTATATTGTTTTATATTACTTAATATTTCATCTTGGATAATCTTTATATTATTAAAAGAGTTTGAAAGCATAAAAGATATACTTTCAAATCACACAGACATAGTTTATTTCTATCCCTGTCAATGATGAGTCAATATTCACTTAATGTCTCCAAAGCAGAGTGTTCTCATAGCTATGACTTAGAGAATGCTAGCTGCTGCATATGGTTGATTTACGGTATATGATCACACAATACCTGACATCACGTAGTAGTGTTCGTCCCTGTTCTGTTTTTCCATGTCTTTAACTTCCTTCCTGTTCTCAGGAATTTTTTAAACTCACATGTAGCAGACTCTCTAAATTTTTTTCTTTAGCATTCTATTTGTGTAAATCAGATACAAGCTGTGAACTAGCGTAAATATTTCAATCAGAAAGGAATTTATTACAGGAAAGTTGTTATAGAAGTGTTAGAAATTAAAAAGGATTTGAGGAAGAAAAATAATAAGGAAGTGATATTACCCAGAATATACTAAGAGAAAGAGTTGTTATTGATACTGTTCCTTAGGCAAGCGAGAGAATATGAGAAAAAGGCAATGCTATCTGTATATCACTAAGTGTAGGAACTATTGTACTGAAGGTATGGAGGAAAGAAAGTGATTTTCTTAGGAAACTTGGAACCCAGATTTCTTATGACAATGAAGGAATCTAGGAGCCACAACTACTGATGCTGTTTCCTGATGTAGAAAACTATATTTTTGTCTTCATTTTATATTTTACAATTTTATGTAATAACTCTAGCTGGCAGTAATTAATCAAAATCCAGCTGGAAAGGTGTGAAGTGAAAGGTAATTTTTAGAATCTCAGTCTTGCAGGTATAGAATTATGTTTGTCATGTTTTAAGGCTATACTGTAGTAACAAACACCCCCAGGATATCAGTAGTTTGCAACAATTATGGTACATTGCTATTTCTGTTATAAGTTGGCAGCTTTGGGGTGGTTGAAGCTATGTTCCATATGTGTCTTTCTCAGGCTGCAGGACTAGAATATATTCATGGTATACCCTTCTTGGTTCTGGGTGCAGGGGCAAAATTGCTGGTGGGACCACACAGTGGCTTTAAAAATGTCTGCTTTGAACTGAACACTGTCATTTAAACTCACTGGTCAACCATGTCATATGGTCAAGTCTCACAATGTGATTGGTGAATTTTATCCTCTCCAAAGAAAGATGCTGAAATGTACATGGTATGGGAAAGAATATAAGCTCCTTTCATAGGTAAACAGAAGGGAGCATATGTAGAAATAGTAAATCCATATTCTGCTGTCAACCTTCTTGGTCAGTGTTACTCACTTTCATCCTTTCTCTTTGTGCAAAGTGAATGCATGACTATTCCACAGGAGACAGTGCAAGAGCCCCATTCAGCGTCAGCGATGAGCCAAAGACCCAAAATCTTGTAATCCTCTCTATATCAGTGATTACATCCTGATTAAGAAAGCTAAGTTTTAAAGGGAAACAAATTCTTTCTCAAAACATCTGAAATACATTGGAAAAATAGAGGTAAAATGGTGATAATGCTTCCATTCAGCACCTGGAAGAACTAGAGACACATAGTGTTTACTTGTCTATGAAAATGATCAAATCTTGCTCTTGAACAAGACCACAATCTGGAAAAAGGAATGTTTGTTGATTAAGTCTTGGTTCTAGTCTATGAGAACAACTTCTCCCTTGGTTCTTGGCACTTGACTTCATTCTCAGAGAAGTGCTTTTCTTAAGACTAAAGGTTGTTTAATACTGAACTGTAGGTTAGTATTTAGGACCAGAAGGATTTCATTCAGTTTTCATTCTGCCTTAGAAACTTGGCAGCCCAAAGGTTATTTTTCATCTTGAGCTGTTACAGGATCTTTTAATTCACGTTGGTAGTTTTTTTTTTCAGGGAAGAACAACTGACTCAAAAACTTTATCAGCTTCAAATGTATCTGATTCTAATCAGGCTAATTGTCCTATTACTTTGACCTACAGTTCTTTTTTAGGGATACTTCTCCCTAACTAAAATATATATTGCTTGAGTTCGTCAGTCTTCGGGGAGAGTGCCACACTCTGTCACTTTTCCTGAGGCATGTTGCCATCTAAAAAGTGTAAAAGGTGAATTGAGTGCCATGGTATCTTTCTTTCTTTTTCCTTTTTTTTTTTTTTTCTCTTTTATTTCCTTTCTTTTCTAAAGTTACTGACAGCCATATCCTGGATTTGGTCTTTGCAATTTATCTTTTACCTATTTGATCTTTCACTTTTAAAGCCCTAAGATTTCTGTATTTTCCATGCTTCCCCTTCTTATACACCAGTCATCTCTTTTCTAAGTTAATCTGTTTCTTGTTATAGCTTTTCAAACCTTACTGCTGCAGCTGCTGCTGCTAAGATGCTTCAGTTGTGTCCGATTCTGTGTGACCCCATAGATGGCAGCCCACCAGGCTCCCCCATCAAAATTTCATCTATAACATCACTTATACCAATCTCTTCAACAAAAACTCACTCAGAACATTATCTGCCTTCATTGTCACAAGTGAGAGTTTCACAAACTATTTTGCAATCTTTGGAACATGGTAGGAGTTTTTTAAACATTCAATAACAATTTTGTTCTTGTTTTCCCTCTAATGCTACAAGCCAGTGCTATGTAATTTAGGTTTATCTTATGAAAGCATCCCATTTCCAATATCAGCTTCATTCATTTACATGTAATTGACAAATTCCCATGGCTTACAGATATACTGGTGTATTTTTCATTCATATTGCATGTTATTAGGTGTGGGTTTCCTGTGTTTTGGTTTCATATTTTTCCTCATTCTTGAACTTGAAATGAAAGAACAAGCCCTATTTGAGACATGCTATATTCCTGTGGCAGAAGGAAGAGCAAGAAGGTTAGCAGAAATACAAAATGATTGGTTAAATTTCTGCTTGGAATGAATTTGCATCACTTCTGCCTACATTTTATGGACCAAAGAAAGTCAAATAGAGTCATGAATTATGCTCTTTTCACACCTGACAATGGAGCCATGAGTTATGGCCTTCTCACAGGAAGGCCTCATAAGTCACATGGCAAGGAGAAGGATGCATATTTCTCTTACAAAGAAGGAGACATAAAATGTTCAGGGCAAAAATGCAAACTTTTATTGGAGCACTCTGTAGGAAGGGGCTTGAGAACCTGAGACCTTACAAGCAATAACCAGCATTTGATTCTTAAAATTTTGTATCAAAATTAAAATCTTACCAACACTGATTGTTTTGCAGAATGCTTCCACGAAACTCCATGGATGTTGTAATTGGAAAACCTTTGGGAAATCAATTTTTCAGTGAGTAGTTTAATGTGTAAGTTCATTTGAGTGAGGTCTTGGTCAAGTGGCTGTCAGTTGAATGAACTGGAAAAGATCACAGAATAGTGTTTGGCTCAAGCCAATTTATTTTATTTTACTGCTTCCATCTCTGGGTTCATAAATATTCATGACATCTGAACATGGATAGGAAATAGGTTCTGCAGAGCTAGTGTTATAAAGTAAGTACTTCCTGCCATATTTATTAAAATAAAAGCAGACAAAAGATGTGATTGTGTTTAGGTTCAATTTTGTTATTCTAACAGAAAAAAAAAAAGCAAAAGATAAGATTACACTGCATTTAAGGGTAAAAAATAAGGGAAAAATTACTTCACTCTGTTGCCAGCTCCAACTTACTTTCACCCAAATTTCAGTGTCAAAATTTGGTTAAGCTTTTTCATTGATTTAGTGGAGTTATGGCAGATTCTATTTGATCATGAGGTGCTCTTCAGAGTTCAAGGATAAGGGGCTGACTCTTCTTCATTATGTAGCTGGAGCTATATAATACATTTTCTCCAATAAATATGTCTACAGTGCTACATGATCCATGGTTGGTTGAATCTGCAAATATGAAACTGCAGATAACAGATAGAGGGCTGACTGTAAAGCTATATATGGATTTTCTACTATCAGGGTTAGCACCCTAACCCTCAGGTTTTTCACAAGTCAATTGAATATCAATTTTACAGAGTTAGTACAGATTCAATGAAATGATTATACAAATTACATGTATGCAGATGATATATTGAGGTGGTAAATGTACCTAACCTTTCAGCCTTATATTACATATGCAACTACTAAAATACTATTCATATTTTGGGGTCCATCTTAGCATATCAGGGCAAATATTTAGCATATTTCCATCTGTATAGTTTATGGGTGGTTTTTAAAATAGTAACATGTCTTTAAAGTATCAAAATATTGCTATAATAATTGGTGGTCTTTATCCTGACTTCCTTGAGTATCCTTGTTCTAGACTGAATGTTTGTGTCTCCCCAGAATTTGCATATTGAAACCCTAGCCTGTAATGTAACGGTGTTTGGTGATAGAGCTTTTGGGAGGTAATTAAGTTTAGGTGAGACCCTGAGGGCAGGTCCCTCATGGTAGGGTCAGTGCCCTTACAAGAAGACCCTGGAAAGCTTGCACTCATTTATTTTCCACCATGTGAGGAGACATCAAGAAGGCAGCCATCTGCAAATTGGGAAGAGAATCCTCATCAAGAGCTGAATCTGCCAGCACTTCTATGCTGGGCTTCTTTGCCCCCAGAATGTGCATGAATGCCAAGTCAGTGGTGCCTGACTCTCTGCAACTCTTTGGACTGTAGCCTGCTAGGCTCTCTGTCTATGGGATTCTCCAGGCAAGAATATTGAAGTTGGTTGCTGTGTCCTCCTCAAGAGGATCTTCCCAACCCAGGGTTCAAACCTGTTGTCTCTTATGTGTACCTGCATTGACAGGTGGGTTCTTTACCACCAGCACCACCTTAAGCTACCCAGTCTATGGTATTTTCTCACAGCAGCCAAGCTGACTAAATCATCATACTTTCAGACTTCTGAATACAACTCATTGCCTTAAATTTCCTAGTCATCAGCATGATAAAGCAAATAAAGAACAAATGCTTGTCCTGGGACACGAGGTGGGGGCATCCAAGTTTCTGTTCCAGAGCTATGACCAATTGTTATTATTATATTATCACTTCTGTTAATGTCTCTGATGTATTATGTGGGATGCTAAGAGAGTCCCTTCAGATGTGAGTCAGATTATTCTGTCCACAAATCACAAATCACATTTATTTAAAATGTATTTAAAGGATTGTTAGAGTTTTCCTCATATTGTATACATTATGTAAATGTCTGACCCCTCTAAGACTGTCAGTTCTTTGAGGGTAGAATCCATTATTTAGCTGCCTTTTAGTTCTCTCGTGGTTAACAGTATTCATCACTTACTTGCTTACTAAGTCTTTTCTGATTGAGAAAATCCCCAGTATTGTTAATCAATGACATTGTTACTTTGGTTTTGAGCTTAAAGATTGCTCACATTTATATTGGGGGCAATGCAAATCGTCCCCCCAAGAAGGAGAGAATCATCACAAATGTAAAAATAAACATGCAAAACTCATGCTTTCTACTTGTATCTTCCTCCAATTAGACCAGGAAGTTCTGTGATAAGCTGGTCATAGTTCTTTAGACAAATGGCAGTGACTTGGTTAAAAAGGGAAAATTGTATATGTAGAGGGCCCCTGAATTAAATATTCTATTATTTGAAAAATATAAAGGTTTCTTACTGCTTATTGAGAAGATTTTATTATAAGTGAAGACCAAATTCTTATATTATTTCATGAGATATAGTTATCATTCTGTATAAGCTTTAGAATTCTAACCACATATTATTATCAATGCATTATTGTTACTCATTATAGTGATAGTAAGACTATTTCTGTAAAGTATATAGCTATGGATATATAAATTCTCCAGGTGGCAAAATTAAGTATATTAATACACTAATGATATTTTGCCTTTTGTAAATAAGCTCGATCAAGTGATATTTACATTTATTAATATTAGAATTGCAAAGTCAGCAGTCCCTTTAGGAAAGAATTATCCTGGAGGAATTGTTAGGCATTTACATGCTGCATTTGCTAGCTGGTGATTGTTAGGACCTCATTCTTCTTGGCAGTGAGGGTAGGGACAAATAGAAGACTAGTAGGTTTATCTTAGCATGCCCAAACTTCCTCTGCTCTCTCTATCCTATTCTCTGTCCCTCTCTCCTCTTTCTCTCTCCCTTCCCTCTCCTTCCTTCTCTCACTCTTACATACATATGTTGCAAAAGATTAATTAAAAACAAAAAGACCTGTTTGCACTTGTGTAATAACAATAAATTAGACTTGGGTGTCAGAGGAATTCTCAGCCAAAAAGGTTTATGTTCCTGTGCTGGCCAGTGGTTTCATCTCAATTTTCTTCCTTTGGAAACATTTGGAACTCTTTTGTTCATTTTTGTGTCAGATACAGTTGGGAGTACAATAGAGCTACTGTGTTCATGTTTTATTTTTTGTTTGATTTAGTTCTTACTTCCTTTAGCCTACAGACACAGAGGTAATTTAAGTTTCCCGGACTCATACAAATGCACCTATAGTTGAAAGCAGATTAGTATCCTTAAAGTTTAACAATGATCGTGTTAGAAATAATAGGGAACATTTATCTAGAGCTTAGTAAACATCCAGCACTATTCTGAGGGTGGATAAATATTCATATATTTTATTTTCACAATAATCCTATCATGTAGTGGACTACAATCATATTCAGTTTAAAGAGGAGAACACTAAAGGAGAGGGAGTTTGAGTAATTTGCTCAAGGTCACACGGCCGATAAGTGGCAGTGCTGTGATCTGAACCCAGGGATTTTGGTTCAGGTTCTTAATAGCTGTAAGAGACTGTGGTTTCTTTGTTTTTTCATGAATGTGCTATGTGTATTCTGGACTCCTAATGTCCTGCTTGCTATGAGCAGCAGTCAGGAGTTGAGCTCTGAGACTCCCTGGTTTCTTCATTCTCATTTGCTCTCTGTCTGCTGCTTCCTGCTGAAACTAAACTCCGTGCTGCCTTAGACAGAGACGGCACTGTGCAGAGTTTCTTAAACCATATTACAATTTGATTGTTGATTGATGAGGATCAACCTTTTCTTCCCTTGAGTTAACTGCTAATTCCTTGAAAAAAATTTTAAAAAAGCGCTGCTTTACTCACCAGGGCTTCTCTTAAAGTGTTAACAGTACATTTAATGCTGAATGTGCGCTTATTTACTACATGAATGGGTAAGTATGGTTTCCTACATGTAATTATAGGACCCAGGCCACAAAGCCTAAAATATTTACCATCTGTATTCTTTACAGAAAAAATGCTGACCTGATGCTGAAATGTAGGCTAAATCCAGTGCATTAGTTGAATTTTCTCAAATTATCACCTAACACATGCTCTCCTTCTCTTCATCCCAGACTAACTCTAGATGTCTGTCTTTCTGTTTACTGTGTTTTCTCCCATTATCCATTTGTTTGTTTTATCCTGAGGTACCATTAGCTCAAAAAATAAGCTTACTTATTAAAATTCAGCTTTACTTGGGGAAGAGAGTAGATGCATTAAAAGCATTAGGGAAGGGCTAGACATGTAGAAAATACTAAGTGAAAGATTCCAGATTGTGTTTTCTGGGAAAGCTAGTTTCAGGGTCTATGCCTGCCTTTTGAAGAGAAAAGTAGGCAAATTGTGAAATGTGCAAAACTAAAATAGATGTTTCTATTGTCTGGCAGTGAATCCAGAAAGTATTAAGAGAAGAGAAATGTCCATTTTCCTATTAAATTTCAATGTTCTTTACTAAAAAACAAATAGACTATTAAATGATTACTTAAATGATTTCAATAACCATAAATAAACTTATATTGACTGAATATCAAAAGAACTTTGAGCCTTGACATGTATCTGACTAATACTATAATGAAGTTTAAACTGATAAGTTGGACATTGTCCCTAAAGATAACTATAGATAGTGACATTTAGTAAATGAGATTTAGAAGCAATTATTTTCATATAAAAGTACACTGCACCTAAAAAAGAAGCTCAGGACAAAGGAAATATTGTCTTTAAAGTGTTTAAACCATCACAATATATATTGGGGACTCAACTTAATGTCAGAATTATACCTTTATTTATATCAGTGTGAATTGTTCTTAAAGTTCTAAATAAAATAGATGGATAAAACTAGAATCATCCAAAATGTTGTTCTTCTTTATATGTGTACAGAGTTGAAAATCTACTTTTTAAACCATAGTAAATGTTTATAGGTTTAAAATGTTTTAATCAGGAACCCATGGTCTTCTTTTTGTTTTGATTTTTGTATGTTATCAATATATGTAAACTCCTGTCTCTTATACACATCTTTAGTTGGCATGCTCCTGATTGGCTGTGAGTCACCTAGAGGCCCAAGCCCATGGGACACAGAGGAATAAGAAGGCTGAGGCTGTGTGATAATAGTAGCTGACCAATTGCTGTCTCTTATACACATCTAGATGTGTATAAGAGACAGATCCTGGATTTGGTCTTTGCAATTTATCTTTTACCTATTTGATCTTTCACTTTTAAAGCCCTAAGATTTCTGTATTTTCCATGCTTCCCCTTCTTATACACCAGTCATCTCTTTTCTAAGTTAATCTGTTTCTTGTTATAGCTTTTCAAACCTTACTGCTGCAGCTGCTGCTGCTAAGATGCTTCAGTTGTGTCCGATTCTGTGTGACCCCATAGATGGCAGCCCACCAGGCTCCCCCATCAAAATTTCATCTATAACATCACTTATACCAATCTCTTCAACAAAAACTCACTCAGAACATTATCTGCCTTCATTGTCACAAGTGAGAGTTTCACAAACTATTTTGCAATCTTTGGAACATGGTAGGAGTTTTTTAAACATTCAATAACAATTTTGTTCTTGTTTTCCCTCTAATGCTACAAGCCAGTGCTATGTAATTTAGGTTTATCTTATGAAAGCATCCCATTTCCAATATCAACTTCATTCATTTACATGTAATTGACAAATTCCCATGGCTTACAGATATACTGGTGTATTTTTCATTCATATTGCATGTTATTAGGTGTGGGTTTCCTGTGTTTTGGTTTCATATTTTTCCTCATTCTTGAACTTGAAATGAAAGAACAAGCCCTATTTGAGACATGCTATATTCCTGTGGCAGAAGGAAGAGCAAGAAGGTTAGCAGAAATACAAAATGATTGGTTAAATTTCTGCTTGGAATGAATTTGCATCACTTCTGCCTACATTTTATGGACCAAAGAAAGTCAAATAGAGTCATGAATTATGCTCTTTTCACACCTGACAATGGAGCCATGAGTTATGGCCTTCTCACAGGAAGGCCTCATAAGTCACATGGCAAGGAGAAGGATGCATATTTCTCTTACAAAGAAGGAGACATAAAATGTTCAGGGCAAAAATGCAAACTTTTATTGGAGCACTCTGTAGGAAGGGGCTTGAGAACCTGAGACCTTACAAGCAATAACCAGCATTTGATTCTTAAAATTTTGTATCAAAATTAAAATCTTACCAACACTGATTGTTTTGCAGAATGCTTCCACGAAACTCCATGGATGTTGTAATTGGAAAACCTTTGGGAAATCAATTTTTCAGTGAGTAGTTTAATGTGTAAGTTCATTTGAGTGAGGTCTTGGTCAAGTGGATGTCAGTTGAATGAACTGGAAAAGATCACAGAATAGTGTTTGGCTCAAGCCAATTTATTTTATTTTACTGCTTCCATCTCTGGGTTCATAAATATTCATGACATCTGAACATGGATAGGAAATAGGTTCTGCAGAGCTAGTGTTATAAAGTAAGTACTTCCTGCCATATTTATTAAAATAAAAGCAGACAAAAGATGTGATTGTGTTTAGGTTCAATTTTGTTATTCTAACAGAAAAAAAAAAAGCAAAAGATAAGATTACACTGCATTTAAGGGTAAAAAATAAGGGAAAAATTACTTCACTCTGTTGCCAGCTCCAACTTACTTTCACCCAAATTTCAGTGTCAAAATTTGGTTAAGCTTTTTCATTGATTTAGTGGAGTTATGGCAGATTCTATTTGATCATGAGGTGCTCTTCAGAGTTCAAGGATAAGGGGCTGACTCTTCTTCATTATGTAGCTGGAGCTATATAATACATTTTCTCCAATAAATATGTCTACAGTGCTACATGATCCATGGTTGGTTGAATCTGCAAATATGAAACTGCAGATAACAGATAGAGGGCTGACTGTAAAGCTATATATGGATTTTCTACTATCAGGGTTAGCACCCTAACCCTCAGGTTTTTCACAAGTCAATTGAATATCAATTTTACAGAGTTAGTACAGATTCAATGAAATGATTATACAAATTACATGTATGCAGATGATATATTGAGGTGGTAAATGTACCTAACCTTTCAGCCTTATATTACATATGCAACTACTAAAATACTATTCATATTTTGGGGTCCATCTTAGCATATCAGGGCAAATATTTAGCATATTTCCATCTGTATAGTTTATGGGTGGTTTTTAAAATAGTAACATGTCTTTAAAGTATCAAAATATTGCTATAATAATTGGTGGTCTTTATCCTGACTTCCTTGAGTATCCTTGTTCTAGACTGAATGTTTGTGTCTCCCCAGAATTTGCATATTGAAACCCTAGCCTGTAATGTAACGGTGTTTGGTGATAGAGCTTTTGGGAGGTAATTAAGTTTAGGTGAGACCCTGAGGGCAGGTCCCTCATGGTAGGGTCAGTGCCCTTACAAGAAGACCCTGGAAAGCTTGCACTCATTTATTTTCCACCATGTGAGGAGACATCAAGAAGGCAGCCATCTGCAAATTGGGAAGAGAATCCTCATCAAGAGCTGAATCTGCCAGCACTTCTATGCTGGGCTTCTTTGCCCCCAGAATGTGCATGAATGCCAAGTCAGTGGTGCCTGACTCTCTGCAACTCTTTGGACTGTAGCCTGCTAGGCTCTCTGTCTATGGGATTCTCCAGGCAAGAATATTGAAGTTGGTTGCTGTGTCCTCCTCAAGAGGATCTTCCCAACCCAGGGTTCAAACCTGTTGTCTCTTATGTGTACCTGCATTGACAGGTGGGTTCTTTACCACCAGCACCACCTTAAGCTACCCAGTCTATGGTATTTTCTCACAGCAGCCAAGCTGACTAAATCATCATACTTTCAGACTTCTGAATACAACTCATTGCCTTAAATTTCCTAGTCATCAGCATGATAAAGCAAATAAAGAACAAATGCTTGTCCTGGGACACGAGGTGGGGGCATCCAAGTTTCTGTTCCAGAGCTATGACCAATTGTTATTATTATATTATCACTTCTGTTAATGTCTCTGATGTATTATGTGGGATGCTAAGAGAGTCCCTTCAGATGTGAGTCAGATTATTCTGTCCACAAATCACAAATCACATTTATTTAAAATGTATTTAAAGGATTGTTAGAGTTTTCCTCATATTGTATACATTATGTAAATGTCTGACCCCTCTAAGACTGTCAGTTCTTTGAGGGTAGAATCCATTATTTAGCTGCCTTTTAGTTCTCTCGTGGTTAACAGTATTCATCACTTACTTGCTTACTAAGTCTTTTCTGATTGAGAAAATCCCCAGTATTGTTAATCAATGACATTGTTACTTTGGTTTTGAGCTTAAAGATTGCTCACATTTATATTGGGGGCAATGCAAATCGTCCCCCCAAGAAGGAGAGAATCATCACAAATGTAAAAATAAACATGCAAAACTCATGCTTTCTACTTGTATCTTCCTCCAATTAGACCAGGAAGTTCTGTGATAAGCTGGTCATAGTTCTTTAGACAAATGGCAGTGACTTGGTTAAAAAGGGAAAATTGTATATGTAGAGGGCCCCTGAATTAAATATTCTATTATTTGAAAAATATAAAGGTTTCTTACTGCTTATTGAGAAGATTTTATTATAAGTGAAGACCAAATTCTTATATTATTTCATGAGATATAGTTATCATTCTGTATAAGCTTTAGAATTCTAACCACATATTATTATCAATGCATTATTGTTACTCATTATAGTGATAGTAAGACTATTTCTGTAAAGTATATAGCTATGGATATATAAATTCTCCAGGTGGCAAAATTAAGTATATTAATACACTAATGATATTTTGCCTTTTGTAAATAAGCTCGATCAAGTGATATTTACATTTATTAATATTAGAATTGCAAAGTCAGCAGTCCCTTTAGGAAAGAATTATCCTGGAGGAATTGTTAGGCATTTACATGCTGCATTTGCTAGCTGGTGATTGTTAGGACCTCATTCTTCTTGGCAGTGAGGGTAGGGACAAATAGAAGACTAGTAGGTTTATCTTAGCATGCCCAAACTTCCTCTGCTCTCTCTATCCTATTCTCTGTCCCTCTCTCCTCTTTCTCTCTCCCTTCCCTCTCCTTCCTTCTCTCACTCTTACATACATATGTTGCAAAAGATTAATTAAAAACAAAAAGACCTGTTTGCACTTGTGTAATAACAATAAATTAGACTTGGGTGTCAGAGGAATTCTCAGCCAAAAAGGTTTATGTTCCTGTGCTGGCCAGTGGTTTCATCTCAATTTTCTTCCTTTGGAAACATTTGGAACTCTTTTGTTCATTTTTGTGTCAGATACAGTTGGGAGTACAATAGAGCTACTGTGTTCATGTTTTATTTTTTGTTTGATTTAGTTCTTACTTCCTTTAGCCTACAGACACAGAGGTAATTTAAGTTTCCCGGACTCATACAAATGCACCTATAGTTGAAAGCAGATTAGTATCCTTAAAGTTTAACAATGATCGTGTTAGAAATAATAGGGAACATTTATCTAGAGCTTAGTAAACATCCAGCACTATTCTGAGGGTGGATAAATATTCATATATTTTATTTTCACAATAATCCTATCATGTAGTGGACTACAATCATATTCAGTTTAAAGAGGAGAACACTAAAGGAGAGGGAGTTTGAGTAATTTGCTCAAGGTCACACGGCCGATAAGTGGCAGTGCTGTGATCTGAACCCAGGGATTTTGGTTCAGGTTCTTAATAGCTGTAAGAGACTGTGGTTTCTTTGTTTTTTCATGAATGTGCTATGTGTATTCTGGACTCCTAATGTCCTGCTTGCTATGAGCAGCAGTCAGGAGTTGAGCTCTGAGACTCCCTGGTTTCTTCATTCTCATTTGCTCTCTGTCTGCTGCTTCCTGCTGAAACTAAACTCCGTGCTGCCTTAGACAGAGACGGCACTGTGCAGAGTTTCTTAAACCATATTACAATTTGATTGTTGATTGATGAGGATCAACCTTTTCTTCCCTTGAGTTAACTGCTAATTCCTTGAAAAAAATTTTAAAAAAGCGCTGCTTTACTCACCAGGGCTTCTCTTAAAGTGTTAACAGTACATTTAATGCTGAATGTGCGCTTATTTACTACATGAATGGGTAAGTATGGTTTCCTACATGTAATTATAGGACCCAGGCCACAAAGCCTAAAATATTTACCATCTGTATTCTTTACAGAAAAAATGCTGACCTGATGCTGAAATGTAGGCTAAATCCAGTGCATTAGTTGAATTTTCTCAAATTATCACCTAACACATGCTCTCCTTCTCTTCATCCCAGACTAACTCTAGATGTCTGTCTTTCTGTTTACTGTGTTTTCTCCCATTATCCATTTGTTTGTTTTATCCTGAGGTACCATTAGCTCAAAAAATAAGCTTACCTATTAAAATTCAGCTTTACTTGGGGAAGAGAGTAGATGCATTAAAAGCATTAGGGAAGGGCTAGACATGTAGAAAATACTAAGTGAAAGATTCCAGATTGTGTTTTCTGGGAAAGCTAGTTTCAGGGTCTATGCCTGCCTTTTGAAGAGAAAAGTAGGCAAATTGTGAAATGTGCAAAACTAAAATAGATGTTTCTATTGTCTGGCAGTGAATCCAGAAAGTATTAAGAGAAGAGAAATGTCCATTTTCCTATTAAATTTCAATGTTCTTTACTAAAAAACAAATAGACTATTAAATGATTACTTAAATGATTTCAATAACCATAAATAAACTTATATTGACTGAATATCAAAAGAACTTTGAGCCTTGACATGTATCTGACTAATACTATAATGAAGTTTAAACTGATAAGTTGGACATTGTCCCTAAAGATAACTATAGATAGTGACATTTAGTAAATGAGATTTAGAAGCAATTATTTTCATATAAAAGTACACTGCACCTAAAAAAGAAGCTCAGGACAAAGGAAATATTGTCTTTAAAGTGTTTAAACCATCACAATATATATTGGGGACTCAACTTAATGTCAGAATTATACCTTTATTTATATCAGTGTGAATTGTTCTTAAAGTTCTAAATAAAATAGATGGATAAAACTAGAATCATCCAAAATGTTGTTCTTCTTTATATGTGTACAGAGTTGAAAATCTACTTTTTAAACCATAGTAAATGTTTATAGGTTTAAAATGTTTTAATCAGGAACCCATGGTCTTCTTTTTGTTTTGATTTTTGTATGTTATCAATATATGTAAACTCTTTTCAAACTTCTTTAACATGTGGCATTATTATACATTATTTTTATATTTTTTTTTCATTGGTAAGGTGGCCACTTCTATTTTTCTTGGACAGATTCATTTTTCAAATTATATCTCATGACTTCTTTTTCATAGCACTTGGCTCATTTGCTTTGTCCTTCCACTACATATGAGATGACTCAGGACAGGAGAAAGAATAATGAATCTCTGAAAGGCACACTTGACCCAAATGTTAATGACAGAAAAAAATGTATATACTCTCTGTCTTTAACCAGTGGTATACAAAATTTTATGTAAAAGTATTTTATAAACTATTTTGTTATAAAATAAACTTACATGAATGTATTATTCCATAAAAATTATTCCCATCTCCTCAAAATTTATATATAATTCTTATTCATTAGAATCTAAAATCTGTTATATTTGTTCAAGGGCATTATACTTTTTCTCTTCCTTGGAATTGATAATAATTTGAGTAACTCATCTGCTTTTGATCAAGGTAATTATTATGCTACTCTTATAGACATATATTAAATATTTTGACCTATAAGACCCATCTACTTTATAACATTTGGTCAAGGGTAAATAAAGGTGGAAAGAGTTTATCAGTCTGAAAGATGATCATATAATAAAAGGACTCGTGTATTTATTACTGTTTCAGTGAATATTTTTATTAAGTCTTGAAACTGCAGAAATATTGTCTGCTCTAAGTCCTCCATGAGTTCCCTTTATGGAATTCTGCATTCATTAATTTTGATTATTATATGAAACAAATTGGAAAAATTATAACTATTGAAAGATTATCTGACATACTTTCTTGCCAGGATAGTTCATGAGCTACAGGTTCTTTAATGATAATGAATGATCTTCAGTGATGGTTTGGGATTGTTTCTAGGAATTTCACCTACTGATCCATACTCAAACAAAACAAAAATTTTCCCCTATGTTAGGAAGGTATGGGATATTGATAAAAACACTCTAAGTTATTAAACTTCATGTCTCTAATTTAAACTTCATTGTAACAACTTGTCACTAGAGTTTCAACTATCATTTATACAAATCAATTGGTATAAATGAACATTTTTATTAAACATCTAAATACTGGCTAAGAAAATGATCATGTCAATAAAAATTGAACCATGCAGGCCCTACATTTTGAGTTCTTCATGACCTGGTCTCCACCTACATGAGTATCTCCAGTAGTCTTCTACTGCTGTGCTATGCTGTGCCTAGTCACGTCTGACTCTCAGTGACCCCATAGACTGTAGCCCACCAGGCTCCTTGATCCCTGGGATTCTGAAGGCAAGAATACTGGAGTGGGTTGTCATGCCCTCCTCCAGGGATTTTTCCCAACTTAGGGATCGAACCCGGGTCTCCCACATTGTAGGCAGATTGTTTACCATCCGAGCCACCACAGAAGCCCAAGAATACTAGAATGGGTGGCCTATCCCTTCTCCAGGGGCTCTTCCTGACTCAGGAATCAAATTGAGGAATCCTGCATGGCAGGAAGATTCTTTCCTAGATGAGCTACCAGGGAAGCCCAGTCTTCTACTTCTCCCTAATAAATACATATATTGTTGATGTTGTTTAGCTGCTAAGTCATGTCCAATTCTTGTATGACCTCATGGACTATAGCCCACCAAGTTCCTCTGTCCATGGGATTTCCCAGGCAAGAATACTGAAGTGGGTTTCCATTTCTTTCTCCAGGGGATCTTCCTGACCCAAGAATCGAACCCATATCTCCTGCATTGCAGGCAGATTTTTTACTGCTGAGCTACAGGAGAAGCCCAAATATATATATAGCAACACTGTAAACTCTCTCTCTCTCTCTATATATATATATATATAGCAAAACTATCAACTAAATACATATATAGCAACACTGTCACTGCCTGAGTTTTTTGAAGTCACAGGCTGTGACATGATTTCATCCATACATGATTTCATACACTTTTTCTTCCTCTTTGGGTGAATTTATTTGCATGTGGAGCTGCCATCAAGTTTCATCTTCTGCCTTACATGTCAACATCTTCATAGACTTTCAGATTTGCCCCCATCCCTTCTAGAAAGCCACCATTAGATACTATCACTTTCTCTCCTGAGCCACTCAATTCTACCTTCTCACTTACCTGCTTACATGAATTTACTCTTAGAGTTTGAACTCCTTAAGGCATTATTTAGTCACATTCTTCCAGCCAGCTGCTGCTGCTAAGTCACTTCAGTCGTGTCCGACTCTGTGCATCCCCACAGACAGCAGACCATCAGGCTCTGCCATCCCTGGGATTCTCCAGCTAGACCACAAAAATTAAAAAAAAAATTTAAATCCAAAAGTCAAGTATATTTCAAGAAATGATAAAAAGTATAGCTGATAGAAACATAAACTAGGGAAATGGAAGAAAAAGTCTGAATTGAGAATCTTGTTTGAGAGAAACTAATGTCTTTTAAAAAATGTATTTAAGTAACAGAGACCTATGAATGTTTATAAACTTTAGTTGAGACCCTTAATATACTCTGTTATAGTACTTCTCAAGATTCTGTTTGCATATACATCACTGGGGGACCCAATCAGATTCTGATTCAGGAAACCTGTGGTAGGACCAGAGATTCTGTATTTCTGATCCTCCACAATGATGTCAGTGTTGCCATTCCAAATATCATGCTTTGAAGCCACTTATTTACTTGTCTGTAGACTTCTCCCATGGCTAGAATGTAAAATTGGTTTAGGCGGAGACTGACTATATCCATCCTATTCATCATTGTGATTCTAGTGCTTGACACTGTGCTCAGCACATCAGTTCAGTTCAGTTCAGTTGCTCAGTAGTGTCTGACTCTTTGTGACCCCATGGACTGCAGCATGCCAGGCCTCCCTGTCCATCACCAGCTCCCGAAGCTTGCTCAAACTCATGTTCTTTGAGTCAATGATGCCATCCAACCATCTCATCCTCTGTCATCCCCTTCTCCTCCTGACTTCAGTCTTTTCCAGCATCAGGATCTTTTCCAGTGTGTCAGTTCTTCGCATCAGGTGGTCAAAGTATTGGAGTTTCAGCTTCAGCATCAATCCTTCCAATGAATATTCAAGACTGATTTCCTTTAAGATTGACTGGTTTGATCTCCTTGCAGCCCAAGGGGCTCACAAGAGTCTTCTCCAACACCACAGTTCAAAAGCATCAGTTCTTTGGCACTCAGCTTTCTTTATAGCCCAACACTTACATCCATACATGAATGCTGGAAAAACCATAGCTTTGATTATATGGACTTTTGTCAACAAAGTAATGTCTCTGCATTTTAGTATGCTATCTAGGTTGGTCATGGCTTTTCCTCCAAGGAGCAAGCTCAGCACATAGTAAGTGATTTAAAAAATACACAATGAGGGGGCGGTCCTAAGATGGTGGAGGAATAGGACGGGGAGCCCACTTTCTCCCTCACAAATTCATCAAAAGAACATTTCAACGCTGAGCAAATTCCACAAAACAACTTCTGAATGCTGGCAGAAGACATCAGGCACCCAGAAAAACAGAGCATTGACTTCAAAAACAGGTATGGGAAAAAATATAAAAAAAAAAAAAGAGAGAGAGAGAGAGACAAAGGAGGTGGGGAGGGAGCTCCGTCCTGGGAAGGGAATCTAGTCCCGGGAAGGGAAGCTTAAGAAGAGAGGTTTCCAAACACCAGGAAACACTCTCCCTGCTGAGTCTGTGGCGAGCCTTGGAAACACAGAGGGCAACATAACAGGAAGGAAAAATAAATAAATAATTAAAACCAACAGATTACAAGCCCAACAGTAATTCTCCCAGTGGAAAAGCAGTGCACTTGCATCTGCCACTAGCAAGTGGGGGCAGGGCAGGGAGGCGCAGGAGGCCCGGGCAACAGTGCTTTTCAGAATCGGGCAGGAACGCCCCGCGTGGAACCAGAACAAACTAACTTGGGCTAGCAAACCAGACTGTGGGATAGCTACCACAGAAAAGCTCAAACATAAGACACCGCCAGGACCGCTGACAGAACAAAGGGTGGAAAAGGACTAACCGACTGCAGACCATCCCCCACCAGTGACAGGCAGCCAGAGCCGGAAGGGCTGGAAGGGGGCAATCGCAGCCCAGGAGAGACTTTACCTACCAAATTGCAAGCAGGCTTCTTTGCTAAGACTGCTGGGGGTTCTGGACAGTCACCATCCACCTCACAAGAGGTGCCAGTGGTACACCCAGAAAACTGAGTAGCAGATACAGGAAAGGCGACAAGTTGCAGCTACCGTGCTCGCCAAACACCCAAGCTACTCGAACCTGGTAAGGGCATAAAACTCAGTCCCAACCGAATCTGCGCCGCTGAAGGCTACCTGAGCGCCGAACCTGAATGGCTGAGACCCGGGAATTGCATGAAGCCTAGGGCTGGCCTCAGACGGTTCCTGGTGGAATAATGTAGAGCCTGAGAAGTTTGTGTGCCATGAGCAGGGTCAGGTCCAGTGGGGCTGAGACACTGCGTGCACACAACAGTGTTATTTGTTTGCAGCATTCCTCCTTCCCCACAGCGAGACTGAACACGTGAGCCTAAAAAAAAAAAAAAGTGTCCACCACCACTTCCCCTGTGTCAGGACAGAAATCAGACACTGAAGAGACCAGCAAACAGAAGTTTAAAAAAAAAAAAAAAAAAAGGGAAGGGCCTTGGAACAGACCCCACACAGCCCACAACATCAGAGAAAGGGTCAGATATATCTTTACTATTTTTACAATCATTCTTTTTTTTCCCTTTGTTTTGTTTGTTTTTTGTTGTTGGTTTTTTTGTTTGTTTTTTTGTGTTGATGTTGTGTAGTTGCATTTTCTTCTTTTCTTTTTGTCTTCTTTTTTTTTCTAACTTTTTAAAATTGTTAAGTCCTCTATTTCTCCTTTAATTTTTATTTCTATAAAGCCTATTTTTTAAAGCAAACACCATATATAGTCTTAGTGTGGTTGTTGTTAATAATTCTTGTGGTTTTCTTTTTTTTTCCCCTTTCTTCTTCTTTTCTTTAATACTGTATTTTTGAAAATCCAACCTCTACTCTAGACTTTTATTTTTCTATTACTTTATTTTTATTTTTTACTCTAGATTTTTAATCTTTGCTTTTTGGTTTTTGTTGTCAATTTTGTACTTTTAAAAACCCAAATTTCACTACCCAATTTTACCTGAGAGTGAGATTACTGGCTTGACCACTCTCTCCTCCTTTGGACTCTGCTTTTTATCCACCAAGAGGACTCTGTCTCTTCTCTCCCCCTTCTCTTCTCTACCCAACTCTGTGAATCTCTGTGTGTTCTAGATGGGGGAGAACACTTAAGGAACTGGTTACTGGCTGGATCTGTCTCTCTCCTTTTCATTTCCCTCTTTTATCCTCCTAGCCACCTCTGTCTACTTCCTCCCTCTTCTCTACCCTGTATAACCCTGTGAATACCTCTGAGCGGTCCAGACTGTGGAGCGCACATAAGGAAGTGATTACTGGCTAGCTTGCTCTCTCCTCTTTT
>SJYX01015880.1:93503-106229 GCA_006410675.1 Oreotragus oreotragus
TTTGCTATTATTTTCTCCCATTCAGAAGGTTGTCTTTTCACCTTGCTTATAGTTTCCTTTGTTGTGCAGAAGCTTTTAATTTTAATTAGGTCCCATTTGTTTATTTTTGCTTTTATTTCCAATATTCTGGGAGGTGGGTCATAGAGGATCCTGCTGTGATGTATGTCGGAGAGTGTTTTGCCTATGTTCTCCTCTAGGAGTTTTACAGTTTCTGGTCTTACGTTTAGATCTTTAATCCATTTTGAGTTTAGCATTGTTTATTCTTAAATAAATGTTTTTATCTAGGTGATTTTATAATAGAGTAATAAGTCTAATTTAAATACAATACAAAATAATTGACCATTTTCTTCCACCACTGTTCATTACTTAGAACATGTGTTTCATCTTTTATGTGATGTTGGAAAGAATGATTTCTTAAAGACATCTGAAAGCAACAACCAGGAGCAGCATTAGTGAAGAAAGCAGACTTTGTCAGGATTACATGTGTCTGGATGGAGAAAAACTTGCTACACCTGACTGATTATAAGGAATCTGAGCAAAAAACAGATAATCATGATCAATTTTTCTCTAAACAGACCAGAAAGTAAGTAAATTTGACTCGTGGTTTAGTAGGCTGTATTTATCTAATTGTCCATAGCAATAAGGTTAAAAATATTTATAACATTCAACTATAGAAATACAAACCAGATATTATTAGGGCCAATTCTGGCCCTCATAAATTAATATCTTTTACTATTGTATCTTGATCCATTGCATTGATCCAGCAGGAGCTGAAATTTAAAACCAATTGCCTTTTGATTCCTTTGTTAATAGGACCCAAACCAATATGGATCACCCTCTTTATCAGAGCAGCCAATAAGCTAAACCCAATAACCTGCTCTTGCCTCTGACAGCTGGTTGAAATGCTTAATTAGTGTGCCCTAAATGCAGAAACAGAAGAAGAGAGGCTGTACCATACAAAACCTGCCCTTAAGCTAACTTCTAAATTATTTAGAATCGGCTATATTCATCAGAAGATGAAAACCACAGCACTTTAACAGAGTAACTTCAAACCAGAACCATCCAACTTGCACAAGACCATTGTTAGATGTGGAATAAAGTGAGGCCAGAAATCCCACTAAATTTCATTTCCTTTCTCTGGCAAAGTGAGTTAAGTCAATAAACTTCAGCCTTACATTCCTTACACAGTTTCTCACTTGGCTACATGAGCTCAAAGTCATAGAAGGAAAATATGGCAAAATCTTAATCACACATGTGTAATCAACACTCCATTTTTAATCACCTTCTCCAGAATTCTACCTGCCCATGATATGCGTTTTGAATTACAAATTACTTACGATGAGGGGGAGCAGTGAGACATTCATATCATGCAAGCTCAAAGACAATTTTCTTTGGCAGTTTCCATCTGGCACATTGCGTTTGACAGTGGCAATCAGCATTCTCTCGTGTGATGTAATGCACTATGACTGGTGTAATCCAGGCAAATCGTCTCCAAGGAGAATGCCCCATGGCAAGTACCTTTCTTCCACGGGTAATGAAAGTATTATAAATAAATACTAACTTCATGTTCCGTGACATGATGTAGCCCAGAGCTGTGACATGCAAATCATTTTTGTCATATTATGTTCTTTTTTGTCTTTTGGCTAGTGAGTAATATATATAAAGAAAAATTCTGCACTGGTGGTTCAGTGGATGGGAATCTGCCTGCCAATGCAGGGGACATGGTCCTGGAAGATCCTGCATGCTATGGAGCATCTGAGTCCATAAACCACAACCACCGAGCCCACGTGCCCTAGAGTCTTGCTCTGAAACTAGAGAAACCACGACAGCAAGAAGCCGGTGTGCTGCAACTATAGCGAGTAGCTCTTGCTTTCTGCAACTAGAGGAAGCCTGTGTGCAAACGCATGCTATGGAGCAGCTGAGTCCATAAACCACAACCACCGAGCCCACGTGCCCTAGAGCCTTGCTCTGAAACAAGAGAAACCACGACAGCAAGAAGCTGGTGTGCTGCAACTATAGCGAGTAGCTCTTGCTTTCTGCAACTAGAGGAAGCCTGTGCACAACATGAAGACCCTGCACAAACAGAAATAAAATAAATAAATGAAAATATAAAAAGTTCTAATATCATAGTTCTACCACTGTGTGCAAAATCAGTAGATCCTGAACCTCAGGCTGGGCATGGGGTTGGGGGAGGGAGAATTATTATCGATAGAAAAAAAATGCATCTGTTCAAAATATTGTATAATTTTTCAANCAACATGAAGACCCTGCACAAACAGAAATAAAATAAATAAATGAAAATATAAAAAGTTCTAATATCATAGTTCTACCACTGTGTGCAAAATCAGTAGATCCTGAACCTCAGGCTGGGCATGGGGTTGGGGGAGGGAGAATTATTATCGATAGAAAAAAAATGCATCTGTTCAAAATATTGTATAATTTTTCAACTTAGAGACATCCTACATAATATCTCAGATAACTAGAGTCAAATTAAACTAATTGTATGTCCCTCAACCCAAATTTATCAAGCAAATATTTGGCTCTTCAATTTATCCATTGTGTTAGTTACCTATTTCTGTGTAAGAGATTACTCCAAAATGTTGACTTAGAGCATTTACTATCTCCTGGTTTCTCTGAATCAGGAACCCTGGCACTGCTGGCCTGAGGACCTAGCTCTGAGCATCTTTCGAGGCTTCGGTCAGCTCATGGTCCCCGGGAGAGGACTCACTTCTAGCTACACTTCCGGGTTTGTTGGTAGGACTGAGACCTCAGCAGGCTGCTGGACCCGGGCCTCAGTTCCTTGACACAGGACCTCTCCACAGAGCATCTCACTGCGCGGCAGTCAGCAGGGGAGAGTGCTAAGAAGAGAGTGCTCCAACACAGACAGAAGTGACTTGGACTCGAGGGGTGGGCCTTGCACAGGCATGTGACTCCTGGGAGGTGGGGCTCACTGGGGTCACCTCAGAAGCTGTCCACCATGATCACCCACAACTTTGTTACAAAAATGAATAGGCCAGCTAATATTTTCTATCCCTGTAATTAACACATATTAAATCATGTCCCCTTGCTAGACAGTCCCACTTAAAAGGAAAATGATTTGTTTTATAGTGAGTCCGATGGATGTAATCAACAAACAGTCCAAACTCATGTTAAAGGAGAAAGTTAGCAGCTGGGCTTCCCTGGTGGCTGAGCAGTGAAGAATCTGCCTGCAGCGCAGGAGATGCAGATTTGATCCCTGGGTTGGGAAGATCCCCTGGAGGATAAAATGGCAACTCACTCCAGTATTCTTACCAAAAAAATCCCATGGATGGAGAAGCCTCATTGACTACGGTCCATGGGATCGCAAAGAGTTGAACATGACTAAACGCTGAGCAAGTTAATATCTGGTAACATGAAATAGATGTCACTCTCATAGAATTGTCCTTTTTTTTCCCAGTATGATTTTTATTAACTTCTTTTTAAAAATTTTATTAAGGCATAGTTTTTTTTTTTTTTTAAGCTTTCATTTTGCATTGGGATATAGCCAATTAACAAACAATGTTGAGATAGATTCAGGTGAACAGCAAAGAGACTCTACTATACATATACATGTATCCATTTCCCCCCAAACTCTGCTTCTATTCAAGCTGCCACATAATATTTTTTTTTATTATTTTACCTCAATCATTTATGTCACATTTCTTCCTTTCCCAAGACAGTGTCAAAATTAACATTCAGAGCTGAAAGAATGGGTGACTTTTCAGTGTTTGATGGATGGTTGTCATTCACACACACACCGCTGAAATGTGCAGTATCACAGAGTTAAAAGTTCAGACTGACAATCAACTACTTCCATGTGTAACTAATAGAGCTGGAATTTCTCTACTTATTTAATAAGTATATGCAATTAATATATAAATAAAACACCAATATGTCCATATAATAATAACAAACTAATATTGAGTCCTTACAATGAGTCAAACTGTGTTCTACTACTTAATATATATATTGGGCTTCCCAGGTGGCAGAGTGATAAAGAATCTGTATGCCAATGGAAGAGACATGAGTTCGACCCCTGGATGGGGAAGATCCCCTGGAGAAGGAAATGGCAACCCACTTCAGTATTCTTCCCTGGAAAATTCCACGGACAGAGAAGCCTGGCAGGCTATAGACGTTGTAGAGAGCTTGCCATGACTGATCGAGTAAGCGTATTACATACAAGCTGATGTATAGATATCTACATGTACTCAGGAGACCCCTATTACTTGATGGCTATTAGCATTATTTATGTATTTATAGTGCAATTAGATGAAAATTACTCAACATTTTCAAAGCCTATAGTTTCTGTCGTTCCTCTTCAATCAGCACTGAGACCCAGTAAGTAAAAAAGTGTCCAAAAAATTATAGCTAAGTATAAAGTGNTGATGTGGGGTGGGAGGTGGGAGGGGGTTCATGTTTGGGAGTTCATGTACACCTGTGGCAGATTCATGTCAATGTATGCCAAAAACAATACAGTACTGTAAAGTAAAATAAAGTAAAAATAAAATTTAAAAAAAAACAACACAATGAATGAACAAATAAATGGCTGGAAAAATAAATATAAAAAACATGAATAAAGGAAAATTTTAGATATAAGTGAGAGAGGATTGATTAAGGGAATAACTTTCCAGGTGATGACAAAGTGGAACATAATCAAGAATATAGATAGTGCAGATTTATTTTTGGCCAGAAAAAGAAAAGGTTTCCCTGGTGGCTCAGTCAGTAAAAAATTTGCCTGCAATGCAAGAGATCTGAGTTACATCACTGGAGAAAAAAAATAATAACCTACTCTGGTATTCTTGCCTGGAAAATCCCATGGACAGAGAAGCATGGTGGGTTATCATCCATGGGGTTACAAAAGTTGGACACCATGACTTGGTGACTGAACCACCACCAGAAAAATAAAAATCTAACTTTTGTGTCAAAAAGGAGCAAAAAAAAAAAGGAGAAAGCTTTGTTGGAGAAAGGAGGGAAGAGAATGGAAGTCCAATTGAACATTAGCACAGAAAATAAGGTTCAAAATTCTCATTTCCTAATCCCACTCACTATGCAAAAAAGACAAAACTGTGTTGAGTATTTAGGAAGCTGATCTCCGCCTAGTCAAAACCAGGGTTGGATTTGTTTTGTTTTCAAGTACATATTCTCAAGCCCACTTCAAATCTGTGGAATCAACTGACAGCTTTAGATAGAAGCCCCCGAATATTTATTTACATAACTTTGCAGTGATAGAATTAGCTAGTCTTTAACTGAGAGAAACTCAAGGGTTATTATAAATAAATCTTTTAATTCTTTTACATTTTGCCTCATTGCCTTAGGAAATGTTTATGATTTAATTAGTGTTATTGCTAATACACTGTTGATATAGCTCCAAAAATCAAATAATCAAACCTAAAATATTAATTCAGGAAAAAAAATTAACAAGGGAGAAAAATTGCACTTTACAAAAAATGACATTTTACAAAGTTAACTCTAAAGCAGAAATGCTTTCTATTTGACTTTGTTTATGAACATTATAGCTTCCCTGGAGGCTCAGATGATAAACAATCTGCCTACAATGCAGGAGACCCGGGTTTGATCCCTGGATTGCCCTGAAGGAGGAAATGGCTACCCACTCTAGCATTCTTGCCTGGAGATTTCATAGACAGAAGAGCCTGGTGGGCTACAGTTCATGGGGTCAGAAAGAATCTGACATGACAGTGACTAATACTATCACTTTTCATGAACATTTTAAGGCTTTACAAGGATGCCATGTTGAGACAAACAATTGTCTTGTAGCATAAAATCAGTCTTATATTTGAACTTAAAATATTCTAAATTTAGAAGAAAGTAACCGAATCAGTAAAAGTAGATATTGGAAAATGACTGTGACATGATACTGAATATTGGATTGACATATTTCTATTTCTAAAGGTATTTTATGCTATTCATCTAGTACTGCTTGAAATGAACTTGCAGGAAAGTAAGTAACTTGTAAAGCTGGTATATTTCTTGATTGTTGTGCTTGTGTGCTCAGTCAAATCCAGCTCTTTGGGAACTTGCAACCTCATGGATTGTAGCCCTAGCTGAATTAACAAGTTCCTATTCTCAAGAAAATGCCAGGAAAATAATTAGATATGGGCTCAATTAAAATGCTTTAAAGAAGAGTAATTGAGGAATAATATAGGCAGTGAAATTAAAAGTTGTGATGTTTGCAATAATTGATTTAATGTTTTATCTTTCTAGCTTTGTCCTTTAAAAAAGCTATTTCATAAAATGCAGGTGCTATATTAGATTACATGTGTTTTACAGACTTTCCTGGGAGAACTAAATTCATACTAAAATTTAAGATCTTTGATCCATTTGCAACATAAGGACATTAAACTAAAAATCTGATTAAAAAAAAGAAAATCCAGTTAATTAAAACACTGGCTTTGCCAACTGAATCATCAGGGTAGATACCTTTCTTTTCTAGAGTTTTGTGTCATTTTTTCCATATCTAAAACATACCAGTGTTTCACTAATTATTACTCAACAAGAAAATTTTGAACTGTGAAATTTTGCTAGTTCTCATTCTTCTTTGNTTAATTAAAACACTGGCTTTGCCAATTGAATCATCAGGGTAGATACCTTTCTTTTCTAGAGTTTTGTGTCATTTTTTCCATATCTAAAACATACCAGTGTTTCACTAATTATTACTCAACAAGAAAATTTTGAACTGTGAAATTTTGCTAGTTCTCATTCTTCTTTGACTAAATTCTCACATACTGCCTCAGTAAAAGTGTAATTTTGTATTTGAAATTATTTCCAAATGTCCTTTGTTAAGAGAGAGTGCTTTATCAAATTTAACTCCAGAGAGTTAAATTGAGAAACCAAACATTTACTCAATGATTGCAAGTATGAAGAATATTTTTAAATTGGTAGGTTAAAATGATGGATTATTTTAATATACCCAACAATTTATCAGTTTTATCCTTGTTTGTTGCCATTAAATGTTTCATAAAACTACACTGTTGTAAATTTTTTCTAGGCAAATTTTTCTTACCAATATTTCTGTTCACTTAATTTACATATTTTGTTTCAGTTTGTTGAATACTATTTTAGGTTTAATACTTTTCCAATGAGAATTTCACTTGAACTATTAGTGAAATGATTCATGTTGACAACACACCTTAAAAATATTTCACATTTTAAAGAATGTTTTGCATTTAATTAAAAGTTTAGTATTGACTTCTCATTATTTCCTCTGCATTTGGTGATTTTTATGATGCACAAGACCAGGTTTTAAGCCATTGTAATATTTTCTTAGTACAGATGGTCCCCAATTTAAGGATGGTTTGACTTAGATTATTCAACCTTATGATGATAGAAAAGTGATAAGCATTCAGTAGAAACCATATATGTACCTTAAATTTTAAGTATTTCTATGTTAGTGACATGCAGTACCTTACTTTCTTCTGATGCTGCATTTTGTCAGCATGCCTCAGCTCCCTGCCAGCCATGTTATCAGAAGAGGAAGCCAGGGATGCATTTAACAACCATTCCATACCCATACAACCATCCTGTTTTTCACTTTCAGTATTCTATAAATTACATGAGATATTCAGCACTTTATTCTAAAATAGGTTTATTTTAGATAGTGTTAGATGAGTTTCCTCTACTGTAGGCTGATGTAAGCTTTCTGAGCATGTTTAATGTAAGCCTAGGCTAAGCTATGATATTCAGTATGGTAGGTGTATAAATGCGTTTTTGACTTAGTATGTTTTCAACTTGAGGGCTTCCCGGGTGGCTTAGTGGCAAAGAATTCACCTGTCAACGCAGGAGACATGAGACACAGTCGATCAATCCCTGGGTCCAGAAGATTCCCTGGAGCAATTTACTCCAGCATTTTTGCCTGTAAAATTCCATAGACAGTGGAGCCTGGCAGGCTACAGTCCACGGGGTTGCAAAGAGTCAGACCCAGCTGAACTCAGTATAGCACAGCATTTTCATCTTAGGATGGATTTATTGGGTTTATCCCTATTCATTGTAACCTGAGGAAGATTTTTATAAAAGGACTAGTAACTTGACTGATATTTTTTCCTTATCATTTGCTAAAATTTTTAAAATTATTGTATTATTTTGCTGGTGCTTACATAACAATTGCCATCAACTATGTGGCTTATAGGGGCTTCCTAGTTGACTCAGTGGTAAAGAATTCACCTGCCAAAGCTAGAGACATGGGTTTAACCCCTAGGTTGGGAAGATCCCCTGGAGAAGTAAATGGCAACCTGCTCTACTGTTCCTGACAGGATAATCCCATGGACAGAGGAGCCTGCTCGGCTCCAGTCCATACGGTTGCAAAGAGTCATATATGACTGAAAATGTGAGCAATTATTGTTTTTAATATCTCCTGTTAACAGGATCCTATCCAAGGCATTACAGGATACTCAGCAACGTTCCTGATCTAGACATGGGTTTAACCCCTAGGTTGGGAAGATCCCCTGGAGAAGTAAATGGCAACCTGCTCTACTGTTCCTGACAGGATAATCCCATGGACAGAGGAGCCTGCTCGGCTCCAGTCCATACGGTTGCAAAGAGTCATATATGACTGAAAATGTGAGCAATTATTGTTTTTAATATCTCCTGTTAACAGGATCCTATCCAAGGCATTACAGGATACTCAGCAACGTTCCTGATCTCTATTGAACTGGACACTCGTAAGCATCCCTCAGATTTGACCATCAAAGATGTCTCCAGACTACCAAATATCTTGAGTTGGGAGAGAAATGAATTGAGAACCACTTGTCTAATTTCACCAGAAAAAGAAAACAATGCATATATTTAACCTAACTCTTATAAATATCTTAAGAAATGTAGACATCTTGGAGACCAATACATTTAATTCCAGCAGCCATTTTTTTCTTTCAGTATTAATCATGTTGCATGTTTTCTTAAAAAAAAAAAAAATTAACAGCTGCATGTTTTTAGATTAAATAGTAGGTGAAAATCGACTTGCATTTATAAACTTGTTATGTATATACACATGCATACACACATGTATATATATACACACTTGAAAACACTCATATGTATACTTGTTTAGTATGCCTCATAATATAATCACATGTATGCATGCTAAGTCTCTTCAGTCATGTCTGACTCTCTGCAACCCTGTTGACTGTAGCCCACCAGGCTCCTCTCTCATGGGATTCTCCAGGTAAGAATACTGGAGTAGGTTGCCATGCCCTCCTCCAGGAGATCTTCCCGACTTAGCGATCTAACCTGCGTCTCTTATGTTTCCTGCATTGTTTTTTTTTTTTAACCCCTAACCACCTGGGAAGTCCCATAATATAATTACATATAATCACGTATTTTATGATACAGTTTAGTATGATGTGATTTGCAAAGGGAACAACAAATACACTTTTCTAATCACTTGCTGTAGAGTTGTAGTGTCCAAAACAGTAGTTACTAGCCACATTTTGGCCACTTGAAATGTGTCTAGTTTGAATTATGTTTTTCATATTCAATAAACACCAGTTTTAAACACATAGAATGAAAATATAATGCAAATTACCTCAGCAATTTTCATATTAATTACATATTGACATGATATCTTGGTAATTTTAATAAGATACATGAACTAATATAATATTGTAAGTTAACTATATTCAATTTAGATAAAGAGATCTATAACTGATTTGAACTCTTTCACTTTAGTTAATGTGACTATTTGAAAATTTAAACTTATGTATGGGGCTTGCATTTGTGTATTAATATTTCTGTTGGACAACACTGCAATATAAAATATACTCTTAGTTGTTATTCAGTCTCTACGTTGTATCCAACTCTTTGAGACTCCATGGACTGTAGCATGCCAGGCTCCTCTGTCTTTCACTGTCTCCCAGAGTTTGCTCAAATTCTTGTCCACTGAGTCAGTGATGCTATCTAACTATCTCATCCACTGCTGCCCCCTTCTCCATTTGCTGTCAGTCTTTCCCAGAATCCGAGTCTTTGGTTAGAATGTTGGAATTTATCATCTTTTACCCTTATATTAATGCATTTCTTTCTTTTTTCTTTTTAATTTTACATGGTGATGTGTTATGATTTAAATTTAAATAAAATTAAGGGCATATATGACAAGTCTTTCAGGGTAGATTTACTTAGGCTAATATAGGTACGATGCTGATATTAGTGGTTGCTATATTTTTGAAAAAAGAAATCAGTAGAAAGAATTTTCCAACCCAATTGTGTGTATAAAAATAGATGAAGACATGTCTTTTTGTGTTGAGCACATTGACCAGAATATTATGAGGGATATATACAGACAGGGACAAGACTTGGTTTTATAGCTTTTCTGAATTTGTTTTTACCCTGTGAGTTAAAAGTTATATTAATAAAAACAAACAAAAAATGCCATCTTTTCCATCCAAGATTCTGTGTGACAAAATTAAATGGAGGCAAATGCCCTAACCACTCATTATATGTAATTAATTAACTTCCTTCCTATTCACCTAGAGTAGTATGAGTTATATGACCACTTTGGGAAATAGAAAAATTAGTAACTCCATCATTTCCTGTGTTATCATTCATGGCTATGACGAGGAACTTTGGATATGTTTCTATAGAAATTTTATACATTTTCTGTATTTGAATATTTGTTTTTATGTAATCAAGCTTGAAGAGATAAGCCTCTAAAAATTACCAAAACCCAAAGATAATGTAATTGAACACTCCATTTTAATTGTGGTTACTATAAAATTAATCCTCAAAGACAGAAACAGAAACCAAATATTAAAGAAAAAAGATAAAAACAATATAGAAAGTAGACATCAGAAGTATTTCAGAGCATCAAATTGAGATTTCAAAGAAAAAATAGAATAGGAGAAAACACGGAAGTACAGTAACATTAGCAAGTAGAGATAGTCTCTGGAGGATATTTTAAATGCCACATTAACATTTAAGGTAACTCAGTGTGTGAGTAAAAGTACTGTAGCCTATGGGGATAATTAGTATAAGGGCAAGCTGAGTTTGACTCTTCTCTACTCTGTAAAGATAGTATTTTGCCATCAGTAGTGTAGCATTAAAAGAAATACCAAATAATAGCTTGTATCCACTTGAGAAAAGTTAATTGTAATTTTAGTACATGGGAAGTTTGGCTGTGGTAGTATAAATGTCCATAATGTGAACATTGACCCATACAGAATTAGCCCTGCAAACTAGCTACAGTGGAAGACACATATTTAAATATGAATCCTAAGAAAAAAATATGAGCAGATAAGAACAATAAAGTGGAAAGCAGAGACTTAAAGACAATTTTAAAAAGAAATTTCAGGACAATAAGGCCTAGAAAAAACAGTTAATTATGCTGTATTTATTTATTAGTATAAATCTGTTTATTTAAGTTGGAGGCTAATTATTTTAAAATATTGTATTGGTTTTGCCATACATCAACATGAATCCGCTGTGGATGTACACATGTTCCCCATCCTGAACCCCCCTCCCACCTCTCTCCTCATGCCATCCCTCTAGGTCATCCCAGTGCACCAGCCCCGAGCATCCTGTATCATGAATCAAACCTGGACTGATGATTCATTTCACATATGATATTATACATGTTTCAATGCCATTCTCCCAAATCATCCCACCCTTGCCCTTTCCCACAGAGTCCAAAAGACTGTTCTATACATCTGTGTCTCTTTTGCTGTCTCACATACAGGGTTATCGTTACCATCTTTCTAAATTCCATATAAATGCGTTAATATACTGTATTGGTGTTTTTCTTTCCAGCTTACTTCACTCTGTATAATAGGCTCCAGTTTCATCCACCTCATTAGAACTGATTCAAATGTATTCTTTTTAATGGATGAATAATACCCTATTGTGTATATGTACCACAGCTTTCTTACCCATTCATCTGCTGATGGACATCTAAGTTGCTTCCATGTCCTGGCTATTATAAACAGCGCTGCGATGAACATTGGGGTACATGTGTCTCTTTCAGTTCTGGTTTCCTTGGTGTGTATGCCTAGCAGTGGGATTGCTGGGTCATAAGGCAGTTCTATTTCCAGTTTTTTAAGGAATCTCCACACTGTTCTCCATAGTGGCTGTACTAGTTTGCATTCCCACCAACAGTGTAACAGGGTTCCCTTTTTTCCACACCCTCTCCAGCATTTATTTCTTGTAGAGTTTTGGATCACAGCCATTCTGATTGGCGTGAAATGATACCTCATTGTGGTTTTTATTTGCATTTCTCTGATAACGAGTGACGTTGAGCATCTTTTCATGTGTTTGTTAGCCATCCGTATGTCTTCTTTGGAGAAATGTCTATTTAGTTCTTTGGCCCATTTTTTGATTGGGTCGTTTATTTTTCTGGAACTGAGCTGTATAAGTTGCTTGTATATTTTTGAGATTAGTTCTTTGTAAATTGCTTCATTTGTGATTATTTTCTCCCATTCTGAAGGCTGTCTTTTCACCTTGCTTACAGTTTCCTTTGTTGTGCAGAAGCTTTTAATTTTAATTAGATCCCATTTGTTTATTTTTGCTTTTATTTCCAATATTCTGGGAGGTGGATCATAGAGGATCCTGCTGTGATTTATGTCAGAGAGTGTTTTGCCTATGTTCTCCTCTAGGAGTTTTATAGTTTCTGGTCTTACATTTAGATCTTTAATCCATTTTGAGTTTATTTTTGTGTGTGGTGTTAGAAAGTGATCTAGTTTCATTCTTTTACAAGTGGTTGACCAGTTTTCC
>SJYX01015880.1:106325-153488 GCA_006410675.1 Oreotragus oreotragus
TTCACCTTGCTTATAGTTTCCTTTGTTGTGCAGAAGCTTTTAATTTTAATTAGGTCCCATTTGTTTATTTTTGCTTTTATTTCCAATATTCTGGGAGGTGGATCATAGAGGATCCTGCTGTGATGTATGTCGGAGAGTGTTTTGCCTATGTTCTCCTCTAGGAGTTTTACAGTTTCTGGTCTTACGTTTAGATCTTTAATCCATTTTGAGTTTAGCATTTTTTATTCTTAAATAAATGTTTTTATCTAGGTGATATTATAATAGAGTAATAAGTCTAATTTAAATACAATACAAAATAATTGACCATTTTCTTCCACCACTGTTCATTACTTAGAACATGTGTTTCATCTTTTATGTGATGTTGGAAAGAATGATTTCTTAAAGACATCTGAAAGCAACAACCAGGAGCAGCATTAGTGAAGAAAGCAGACTTTGTCAGGATTACATGTGTCTGGATGGAGAAAAACTTGCTACACCTGACTGATTATAAGGAATCTGAGCAAAAAACAGATAATCATGATCAATTTTTCTCTAAACAGACCAGAAAGTAAGTAAATTTGACTCGTGGTTTAGTAGGCTGTATTTATCTAATTGTCCATAGCAATAAGGTTAAAAATATTTATAACATTCAACTATAGAAATACAAACCAGATATTATTAGGGCCAATTCTGGCCCTCATAAATTAGTATCTTTTACTATTGTATCTTGATCCATTGCATTGATCCAGCAGGAGCTGAAATTTAAAACCAATTGCCTTTTGATTCCTTTGTTAATAGGACCCAAACCAATATGGATCACCCTCTTTATCAGAGCAGCCAATAAGCTAAACCCAATAACCTGCTCTTGCCTCTGACAGCTGGTTGAAATGCTTAGTTAGTGTGCCCTAAATGCAGAAACAGAAGAAGAGAGGCTGTACCATACAAAACCTGCCCTTAAGCTAACTTCTAAATTATTTAGAATCGGCTATATTCATCAGAAGATGAAAACCACAGCACTTTAACAGAGTAACTTCAAACCAGAACCATCCAACTTGCACAAGACCATTGTTAGATGTGGAATAAAGTGAGGCCAGAAATCCCACTAAATTTCATTTCCTTTCTCTGGCAAAGTGAGTTAAGTCAATAAACTTCAGCCTTACGTTCCTTACACAGTTTCTCACTTGGCTACATGAGCTCAAAGTCATAGAAGGAAAATATGGCAAAATCTTAATCACACATGTGTAATCAACACTCCATTTTTAATCACCTTCTCCAGAATTCTACCTGCCCATGATATGCGTTTTGAATTACAAATTACTTACGATGAGGGGGAGCAGTGAGACATTCATATCATGCAAGCTCAAAGACAATTTTCTTTGGCAGTTTCCATCTGGCACATTGCGTTTGACAGTGGCAATCAGCATTCTCTCGTGTGATGTAATGCACTATGACTGGTGTAATCCAGGCAAATCGTCTCCAAGGAGAATGCCCCATGGCAAGTACCTTTCTTCCACGGGTAATGAAAGTATTATAAATAAATACTAACTTCATGTTCCGTGACATGATGTAGCCCAGAGCTGTGACATGCAAATCATTTTTGTCATATTATGTTCTTTTTTGTCTTTTGGCTAGTGAGTAATATATATAAAGAAAAATTCTGCACTGGTGGTTCAGTGGATGGGAATCTGCCTGCCAATGCAGGGGACATGGTCCTGGAAGATCCTGCATGCTATGGAGCATCTGAGTCCATAAACCACAACCACCGAGCCCACGTGCCCTAGAGTCTTGCTCTGAAACTAGAGAAACCACGACAGCAAGAAGCCGGTGTGCTGCAACTATAGCGAGTAGCTCTTGCTTTCTGCAACTAGAGGAAGCCTGTGTGCAACATGAAGACCCTGCACAAACAGAAATAAAATAAATAAATGAAAATATAAAAAGTTCTAATATCATAGTTCTACCACTGTGTGCAAAATCAGTAGATCCTGAACCTCAGGCTGGGCATGGGGTTGGGGGAGGGAGAATTATTATCGATAGAAAAAAAATGCATCTGTTCAAAATATTGTATAATTTTTCAACTTAGAGACATCCTACATAATATCTCAGATAACTAGAGTCAAATTAAACTAATTGTATGTCCCTCAACCCAAATTTATCAAGTAAATATTTGGCTCTTCAATTTATCCATTGTGTTAGTTACCTATTTCTGTGTAAGAGATTACTCCAAAATGTTGACTTAGAGCATTTACTATCTCCCGGTTTCTCTGAATCAGGAACCCGGGCACTGCTGGCCTGAGGACCTAGCTCTGAGCATCTTTTGAGGCTTCGGTCAACTCATGGTCCCCGGGAGAGGACTCACTTCCAGCTACACTTCTGTGTTTGTTGGTAGGACTGAGACCTCAGCAGGCTGCTGGACCCGGGCCTCAGTTCCTTGACAGAGGACCTCTCCACAGAGCATCTCACTGCGCGGCAGTCAGCAGGGGAGAGTGCTAGGAAGAGAGTGCTCCAACACAGACAGAAGTGACTTGGACTCGAGGGGCGGGCCTTGCACAGGCGTGTGACTCCTGGGAGGTGGGGCTCACTGGGGTCACCTCAGAAGCTGTCCACCACGATCACCCACAATTTTGTTACAAAAATGAATAGGCCAGCTAATATTTTCTATCCCTGTAATTAACACATATTAAATCATGGGCCCTTGCTAGACAGTCCCACTTAAAAGGAAAATTATTTGTTTTATAGTGAGTCCGATGGATGTAATCATCAAACAGTCCAAACTCATGTTAAAGGAGAAAGTTAGCAGCTGGGCTTCCCTGGTGGCTGAGCAGTGAAGAATCTGCCTGCAATGCAGGAGATGCAGATTCGATCCCTGGGTTGGGAAGATCCCCTGGAGGATAAAATGGCAACTCACTCCAGTATTCTTACCAAAAAAATCCCATGGATGGAGGAGTCTCATTGGCTACGGTCCATGGGATCGCAAAGAGTTGAACACGACTGAACACTGAGCAAGTTAATATCTGTTAGTAGATGAAATAATAGATGAATTAATAGATGAAATTAATATCATGAAATAGATGTCACTCTCATAGAATTGTCCTTTTTTTTTCCAGTATGATTTTTATTAACTTCTTTTTTAAAATTTTATTGAGGCATAGTTTGTTAAGCTTTTCATTTTGCATTGGGGTATAGCCGATTAACAAACAATGTTGAGATAGTTTCAGGTGAATAGCAAAGAGACTCTGCTATGCATATACATGTATCCATTTTCCCCCAAACTCTGCTTCTATTCAAGCTGCCACATAATTTTTTTATTTATTCTTTTACCTCAATCATTTATGTCACATTTCTTCCTTTCCCAAGACAGTGTCAAAATTAACATTCAGAGCTGAAAGAATGGGTGATTTTTCAGTGTTTGATGGATGGTTGTCATTCACACACACACCGCTGAAATGTGCAGTATCACAGAGTTAAAAGTTCAGACTGACAATCAACTACTTCCATGTGTAACTAATAGAGCTGGAATTTCTCTACTTATTTAATAAGTATATGCAATTAATATATAAATAAAACACCAATATGTCCATATAATAATAACAAACTAATATTGAGTCCTTACAATGAGTCAAACTGTGTTCTACTACTTAATATATATATTGGGCTTCCCAGGTGGCAGAGTGATAAAGAATCTGTATGCCAATGGAAGAGACATGAGTTCGACCCCTGGATGGGGAAGATCCCCTGGAGAAGGAAATGGCAACCCACTTCAGTATTCTTCCCTGGAAAATTCCACGGACAGAGAAGCCTGGCAGGCTATAGACGTTGTAGAGAGCTTGCCATGACTGATCGAGTAAGCGTATTACATACAAGCTGATGTATAGATATCTACATGTACTCAGGAGACCCCTATTACTTGATGGCTATTAGCATTATTTATGTATTTATAGTGCAATTAGATGAAAATTACTCAACATTTTCAAAGCCTATAGTTTCTGTCGTTCCTCTTCAATCAGCACTGAGACCCAGTAAGTAAAAAAGTGTCCAAAAAATTATAGCTAAGTATAAAGTGTAGCCGGAGAAGGCAATGGCACCCCACTCCAGTACTCTTGCCTGGAAAATCCCATGAATGGAGGAGCCTGGTGGGCTGCAGTTCATGGGGTCGCTAAGAGTGGGAAACAACTGAGCGACTTCACTTTCACTTTTCACTTTCATGTGTTGGAGAAGGCAATGGCACCCCACTCCAGTGTTCTTGCCTGGAGAATCCCAGGGTCGGGGGAGCCTGGTGGGCTGCTGTCTATGGAGTCTCACAGAGTCGGACATGACGGAAGCGCCTGAGCAGCAGCAGCAGCAGCAGCATGAAGTGTAGCACAGGATGAGATGGTTGGATAACATCGCTGACTCAGTGGGCATGAGTTTGAGCTGACTCTGGAACATGGTGAAGGACGGGGAAGCCTGGCATGCTGCAGTCGCAGGTGACTTGCAGAGTCGGACATGACTGAGCAATGGAACAGCTAACAACAACAAAATGACTCTGCCTACTTTGTGCTCAACTGGGCTGGTTCATGCATATTGTGAATCTGCTTCTTTGAGAAGAAAAACACAGTATTCCTGGAGAGTAGGTTGTTTTATTTCTGCTAAAGGAAATTATTTTTAAAGTCCAATAATTTTTTTTTTTAATCCTGATGTTGTTTTTGTCCTTCTATCAATTCATAGATGCATTCTGGTAGTAGAATGTATGAATGTTTTTGATTTACTTTTTCTGGTGTATATCAATACAATATAACATATAAACTAATGTAGAATGTAACATTTAAGAAAATAAGATAAAGGCTTAATCACTAGCTGTAAAAGTTAATTGAATGCTTACTACTTTTAGGGTGCTCTACTAATGCTAAAATGTGACTTAAATTTTTCTATTTTTAAAAGTTCTAAATTTCGTTGAAAACCGTAATACTAATAAGTTAATGTGTTGATTTTTTTAAATACCAGCACTATAAGAAAAACGAAAGCTAGCCACTTGTAAATGACCGAGTCTTCTAATAAGAAAACTCAAAAAGGCATTATTTTCCCACTTGCTTTAGAGATTAGCTGGCTAGTGAATTGCTATCCAACCACAGCATCACTTTTCTCCTGCCATTCATAATTGACTGTATTGTGCATATACTTATTTTTCTTCATAAGAGGAACCATTTTACTCTGAACACCATCTATGTTTACACAGAAGATAATTTCTACCACCACTTTCTTTTGCAAAAGTAATTATGTATATTACCGCACTCAACATTTACAGTAGTTTTCAGATTACAGAAATGATTAATCCTTCTTAGGTAAGGGAATAGTAGTAGTGTTTTCCTGTTCCTCTCAATGAGGCACTTGAAGATACACTGTAACAGATGTGACTGCTTATATGACTTTGAAGAAAGACTTTACTTTAAAGGACAAAACCAGAAAAGAACATTTCAGAGAAAGAAGAGAAATGATTCTCTAGAGAAGTTAAAGTTGCTAGTAGAGAATGTAGAATTAAGAAGAGAAAATAAATAGCTTTCCAAGATCCTGTGGGTGAATTTTATTGCAGAAATATTTCACTTAAATATAGTATCTGCTGAAGTGAGTTGGAGCTTCCCCGGTGGTGCCATGGTAAAGAAATTGCCTGCCAGCGCAGGAGATGCAGGGGACACAGGTTCAGTTCCTGGGTCAGGAAGATCCCCTGGAGGAGGAAATGGGAACCCACTCCAGTATTCTTGCCTGGAGAATTCCATGGACAGAGAAGCCTGGTGGGCCACAGTCGATGAGGTCATAAAAGAGTCCTACGCGGCTGAGCACAGACTGTGATCTCCGTGCCTCAGCTGAGTGGAGGTCAAAGACAAAGTAGGCAAACTGCCTCTCAAATGCACGTGAAAAGCCAAAGGACCTGCAATAGTAAAACATTTCAAAAAGGAAGAACACTGGGTGACTTGTACTACCTGATCTCAATACTTCCTATAAAGCCACAGTCATCAAGACAGTGTGATACAGATCAATGAAACAGAGCAGAAAAGAAATAAACCCTCATGTCGATGTCAATTGATTTCTGACAGAGGTATCAAGGCGTTCAGTGGAAGAGGAGAGAGTCTTTTCAACAAATTATGCTGTGACAGCTGGATACTCACATGCAAAAAAAAAAAAAACAAAAAAACCCAGACCTTGACCTCACATCACCCACATGAATGTCAATCCAAAATGGATCATAAAATTTAGTGTAAGAGCTAAACCTATAAAACTTCTGAAGAAAACTAGGAGAATACATCCAATGGGTAAGTTATATGGTATGTAAATTATCATTCAAAAAGCTGATTTTAAAGAAAGGAGTCTGTGATCCTGAAGTCAGTGCTTACAATCCAGGGTGTGAGAACACTCAGGGGAACAGGATTAAACCCAGTACCACTCTGAAACATTCATTTTATTCACTGGTAATTTAATGCACTAATGTGAAACATGATTGTTTCGTGAAAACAAATGTATATGCTATAGAAGGTAGTAAAAAATGAAAACACCCCAGATAGGAACAGAGGCCATCTATTCAGAGTGTATATAACAAGGGAGTCAGCACTGATCACTTGGGTTTGGCAGAGACTCAGAGGCAGACAGGAACGGACGTGGGAAAGCTTTGTCACACAGAAAAGGGGAAGGCATCAGTTATCTCTGATTGGAGGCTGTTGCCATGGTAAAGCTGGAGGCGGATCACCTAAAAAAGGGGTATCTTGCGTGATTGGTGTGAAGAGCATATTTGACTTTCTCTGGTTGGTCCTGAGGTCAAAGTTGGGGCCAAAGGAGGAACAGGTCCCTACTGTTCCAGGCTGTTTGTTGGATGGTTTGTGGTTTGGCTTCTGGGCCTGACTGCTAAAGAAACTGGGGTTTGGCATCCAGGCCTTGTAGGTGGGTGGGAATTCTATTGTCATATTTGCTTGGGCCATCGGTTCTATATTCAGCCTCTCAAGAGTAAAATATAAAACCTGGCAAGCAAAAACAAAATCAGCATTGCTATGAGGTCAGATGAGCTGTTCTCTGCTCCTTTTCTCCTTCTCTCTAAAGTCCCTTGCACCCCCTGCAAACAGACCTCCAGCAGTTGGTTGTAGTAGCTCTCCAAATGATCTGAAATTATCTGAGGTTCAAGCTGCTGTTAACACTTCTTCCAACTTTGACATGCAGTTTTGGTGAAGTGGACAAAAGATTACCTTTAAAGAAAGCCCTTTTGGGGGGCTTCCTTGGTGGTCCAGTGGTTAGGAATTCACCTTGCAATGCATGGGACACAGGTTCGATCCCTGGTCCAGGAAGATCTTCCATGCTGCAGAGCAACTAAGCCAAGGGAAGCCACTGCAGGGAAAAGGCTGCGCATCACCATCAGAGAGTAGCCCCGCCCACCACAACCAGAGAAAGCCCGCGTCCAGCAACCAAGACCAGCACTGCCCTGAATACAGAGATCGTAAGAAAAAAAAGACAAAGGGAAGGCCCACCTCTTGTCTCTGGTCTCTTACATTTCCTCTCTCCAAGCAACAATGTTAGGGGTCACGTTCATGTTTTGTGACTTCTCCCGTTTCAATAGCTTTGTTTGATTCTGCATATCTTTTTGGCGATTATTCATAATGATGAGAAGAGTCACCAGCAAGTTTGCAAGCCTATATTTAGTTAATCCCATCTTATGAGAAAAGTATCACCATGATGCCATTTTGAAAATAAGAAAAGTGAGACTCGGCGAGGTTAAATCATTTCTATAAGGTCACCAGGCAAGTGACCCGTCAGGAATTCAGCCCCAGGGCGGGTGCTGTGGCTGCAGAAACCGATGCAAAGACGCAGGTTTCCTAAAGGAGGAAGCACTGCTGTATCTAGCTGGAGGTTTTTTCCCCTTGATTCAAAAGTAGTAGAGCCCTTCTCCCCTCACCCCTTTGGCGTGGAGTGTGAAGGCTTCAAATTTCTGTTGTCAGCTGTTTTCTGCCCTTCAAGGCACTCCTTGCACTTGGTGAGCTGTGTAAAGGCAATTCTCCTCAGACTTTGAAGTAAAATTCCTGCAAGCATGTCATGGCCCCTGTTAGTAACATTATGATGGGCAGTTTCAGTTTCTCAACCCTTAATCGTTCCTCTAGAACAAGTATTGATGTATAAAGATACAGATCAGAGTGTTAGTGTCTGATTTTACTAGAGCAGTTATCTGGACTTCTGCATGTGTCATTAAAAAGTAGTGACCCAAGAAGTTTTCAAAAATCCTGGGTGTGAAGAAAGGATTTTCTCTCTTGAACATTTTCACCTCTTAATTGGGCTTCCCTGGTGGCTCAGATGGTAAAGAGTCTGCCTGAAATGCTGGAGACCCAGGTTCGATCCCTGGGTTGGGAAGATCCGCTGGAGAAGGAAACCCATTCCATTGCTCTTGCCTGGAAAATTCCATGGATGGAGGAGGCTGGTAGGATACAGTCCATGGGGGTTGCAAAGAGTCTGATACGACTGAGTGACTTCACTTTCACTTTTCAACTGGTGACTCAAGGGGTCCCTCCACCCTAGTCCTATGAAGATAAAGGGAGGGAGGTGGGTCAGGTTACTGAAGGAGCCTTGCACTAGCTGTCATTCCTGTGTGTTATACCCGGGGCCTGGCCCACACTCAGGGCTGGCCCAGCTCACTGGGGCAGTTAGTCTGTGACATGTTTCGTTAAGTCACTCGTGACTCCATGGATTATTCCTGAAGAGAAGATGTGCAACCTTGGGTACCGAGTTCCAGCAATAGTACAGGCTCTTGTCTTCTTGGTTACATTTCCATCTTACACCCTGCTTTTCTGCAGAGCTAAATCTCCCACGAAGCTCTGCTTGGAGGATTTTTTTTAATGGGTACTGGTAGGATACAGTCCATGGGGGTTGCAAAGAGTCTGATACGACTGAGTGACTTCACTTTCACTTTTCAACTGGTGACTCAAGGGGTCCCTCCACCCTAGTCCTATGAAGATAAAGGGAGGGAGGTGGGTCAGGTTACTGAAGGAGCCTTGCACTAGCTGTCATTCCTGTGTGTTATACCCGGGGCCTGGCCCACACTCAGGGCTGGCCCAGCTCACTGGGGCAGTTAGTCTGTGACATGTTTCGTTAAGTCACTCGTGACTCCATGGATTATTCCTGAAGAGAAGATGTGCAACCTTGGGTACCGAGTTCCAGCAATAGTACAGGCTCTTGTCTTCTTGGTTACATTTCCATCTTACACCCTGCTTTTCTGCAGAGCTAAATCTCCCACGAAGCTCTGCTTGGAGGATTTTTTTTAATGGGTTAAAAGATTTTAATTAATTATTTTTGGCTATTCTGGGTCTTCACTGATGCATGCAGGCTTTCCTTAGCTGTGGTGAGCAAGGTCACTCTCCAGTTGCGGTGTGCGGGCTTCTCACTGCGGTGCCTTCTTGCTGCAGAGCACCGGCTCAAGGGTGCGTGGGCTCCAGTGCTTGCAGCACACAGGCTCAGCAGTCATGGCGCATGGGCTGAGTTGCCAGTGGAGTGTGGAATTTTCCCGCAACAGGGAACGAACCCATGTCCCCGGCATTGGCAGGAAGATTCTTATCCACTGGCTCACCAGGGATGCCCCTACTTAGAGGATTAGGTTGCTACAATCAGGCTGTTTGGCTTCATCTCAGTGAGTTTGTTAAGAAGCCTTGTTCCCTCACTCTTTCTGGGAAAAATTGTTCTCTGAGCTAAACCTTCTCCCTTTCATTGCAGTTCCTCTTGGGCAGCAGTCATGGGGATCTCATGGGATTCCCATTCCAAGCCTGTGAGTCAGAATCAGTAGACACATCCGCTAAGGATGTTTTCTTTCACTATTTAAACTCATTTCCTTTGGGATTAGAATAAAAAAGAGAGAGAGAGAGAGCGCTCTGCTGTGCTTGCATGCTTAGTTGTGTCCGACTCTTGGAGACACCATGGGCTATAGCCTGCCTTGGTCCATGGGATTTCCCAAGCAAGAATATCGGGTTGCAGTTTCCTTCACCAAGGGATCTTCCCAACCGAGAGATCGAACCTGTGTCTTCTGTGTCTCCAGCATTGCAGGTGGATTCTTTACCCTCTGAGCCATTCTATTACACCTCAAAATTCTAGGTGTCTTCAACAGACTGTATCCCTTGCAATCCAAAAAGTTCATCTTTTAAAATCATTGAAAAAAAAAAAAATCAAATCAGTGCCTTCCAGCTCTCAGCTCCATACCCTGGAAAATCCTCAAGCAGTGTGATGTCATTAGTAATGAGGGGTGTTGGAATAATTTTAATAGTAGTAATTAGAATGTCAAGCATACAAATGTTTTACTTTCTCCTACAAATTAGAATAGATTCAAGAATACCACCTGAACAATATCACTCTCTTTGCGTGCATGCTAAATCACTTCAGTCATGTCCGACTCTTGCAATCCCATGGATTGTAGCCTGCTAGGCTCCTCTGTCCATGGGATTCTTCAGGCAAAAATCCTGGAGTGGGTAGTCATGCCCTCCTCCAGGGGAATCTTCCCAACTCAGGGATCAAACCAGCATCTCTTATGTCTCTTTCATTGGCAGGCAAGTTCCTCACTGCTAGCACCATCTGGGAAGCCCCACCACTCTCACTCACTAGCTTTCCTATCTGCTTTCTAAAATTGGAAGAAGTAGTTGAAGCTACAGGCAGAAAGAATTTGACATAACCTGCAATTTATTTCTGCTCTTCCATGTCTCTTAGTGAGCCATCATTAGTGATATGCCATTAATAACTAGAGCAATTATGAATCATCACAGTGCTTTTGGTGCTGATTTTGTATTTGCTTCCATTTTCATTTTTGTTTTACCCATGGATGAATTTTCACTAAGAAAGGAGAGATAAAGAGCATAGCAATGCATCATGGGTTTTCAAATATCTTCTCTGTAAAGGAAAAATAAAAGCTTTTTCAAAGGGGGATATTTGTAGAACCCCAATATATAAAGCAAATAAATGTGAAATTCTTTGGATTCAAATGTAGGCAGGAGACCAGGCTGCCCACTCAGCCTCTACATCTGAGGCACATCCACAGAACCCCGAGATTCCACTGCCCATCATCTGAAAACCACTGATCACCAGTGACCTGATACCTGAGCCACAGGAATACCACTGACATTGACAGTCCAAATCAATCAAATGAAGACTAATAAAAATCTGCTGATAATAGCCAGGATGCTCTCTTCATCTGATGAGTTAAAAATCTATAAATATTTTTAATTGGCAGAAGATCTGCATAACAGTAGCATCTTCTTGAGACTTTCCTGGTGGTCCAGTCCAGTGATTAAGACTCTACCCTTCTGTTTTAGGGGGCATGGGTTTGATCCCTGATCAGGGAATTAAGATACCCCATGCTGCATGGCACAGCCAAATAGTAAAAGTAATAATGCCTTTTAAAGAGATATATGTACTCCCATGTTTATGGCAGCAAATAGCTGAATACTGAAAGTAGCCGAATACTGAAAGCATTTTTATGCTCATCAACAGAGGAATGAATAAAGACAAATGTGATGTATATAGATACATATACACAATGTGACATCTATATACAAATACAATGTGATATATATATACAGTATAATATATACAATGTGATATATATAATGTGATATATTTACATACAATGAAAAAAGTCTGTAGAAAGAAGGAAATCCTGCCATATGCAACAGCATGGATGAACCCTGAAGACATTATGCCAAGTAAAATAAGCTAGACAAAGGAAGACAAATTCTCATGAAGAATCTAAAAAATTGAACTCATAAAAGCAGAGAGTAGAGGGTGATTGCAGCGGCAGGGGGCTGGAGGAGGAAATGGGGATATGGTGGTCAAAGCTGCTGTGGTATAATTGTGTACAGTACTTGCTCCTTTATTTCTCCATAACTCTTTTAGAGGGTCAGTATCCGGATATGCCCATGTGAGTGTTGTGGCAGGAAAAGAACATGTTGACACAACCCATTTCCATTGATTGAGGCACTTATTCTTAATTTACCCTACCTTTATAATTCTTTTATTCAAGGCCTTGATTCAATTGTTATGAAATTGATTCAATGAATTTCCAAAATAGAAAGATGTTATATTTTAAGCAATTTATAAAATTAACCACATACCAGAATGTATCAGGAAGGAAAATTTGTCAGAGAAGATCTTGCATTTAGAAGTTGCCATATTAGAAAAGCAGTATTGATTTCAGTATGCATCATTATTTTTCTAAGATCATTTTTCTCCAAACTATATGGTCAAAACTTTGGAAACAATATCAATACGGTTTTTCTTCTGCAGTACATCTTTCTTATAACCCACTTTACGACACTCCTTGGGATGTATAAGCAGTCCCCATAGAAAATAAAGGCCTAGCTACACTCTGTACTTTTTAATTTAATAATACAATTGCTTCGATTCATATACAACGAGAAAAATAGGAAGAAAAATATTTCCCCTTTAGTTTAAACCTTGCCTGGAAAATGAGCCGGGGTAGCAAGCATAAATTATGAATAGAGTTAAAAATGCAGACAGTAATTCTGTCAAGGACTATGTAAATCTTCCTAAAGGTTCTCTCCCTCAAAATAGGGGCTTACTATTCTTTTTCCACATTCAGTTTTTGTATGGGAAAAAAAAGAATTATTGAGAGTGTGATGGAATGGAAAATCTTTGAGAAGAGACTTATACTTAAATTTTCATTTATCCTTTTTGGGAATATCTCCCTGACCCCTAGGAAAATTTCCATTTCAGAGGAAATAAGACTATGACTAGTTAGTAAACCCCGAAAAGGGGATCCTGAATTTCACTAGCAAAGTGCTGTTTGAATAATTACTGCTCAATGTACACATTTGTTCAGTTTACTGATTAGTACTTTAGATTCCTAAGGGATAACCTCTCATTGTCTTCATGACAATACATTGGATGGGAAAGAGGACACGAGACGCTGCACCCTAAAGTATTTCTTTTCCTTCTGAGAAGCAAAAGGTAAAATCCTTCACCCTCAAACTTACTGGTGAGATTCCTCTTCCTTCCCTCATCGTTAGTGTTCTTGCTGGTCCACACACACTACTAAACTCTCCATATGTACAGAGATAAATTTTAGACAAAGATTAGGCTATTTGTCTTGTAATATTGGTCTGTTGGCCTTTTCAATATCATTGCTTAAAGTTCTGTATTTGCTCATAACTCACTTCATCCAAAGAGAGTTTGAAATTTCTTACTCTCCTAAATCCTTTGTCTACGGTTTGATTAACCGTACTCAATACTGACCCAGGCATTGCTGGGGGCAGGGGTAGAGGGGACTTAAAAACATGAATAACCATGTGTCCCTGCCCTCTAGGAAGTAAAAGTCCAGTAAAACTGATATGCTGTGTGCTTCGTCGGTCAGGAGTGTCCGACTCTTTGCCACCCCATGGACCGTAGCCTGCCAGGCTCCTCTGTCCGTGGGGATTCTCCAGGCAAGAGACTGGGTTGCCATGCTCTCCTCCAGGGGATTTTCCTGACCCAGTGATCAAACTCGAGGCTCATGTCTTCTGCATTGGCAGATGGGTTCTTTACCACCAGTGCCACCTGGGAAGCTCAAGTACCTCAAAGAAGAGTCCTTCTACCAAGGTACCCGCTAAAATGCATGGCCGTTCTACCTCTGTGAGTTCAGGGAACTTGGAATCTGCCCTGATTCGCATCAGTGTCCCACATCTTCTACACCAGAATATAAATGTTCTTATTTATAAGGATGATTTTGAATCATTTATTCTTCAGGCTAAATCTAGAAAGTATATAATACAATTTTCAGGATTTCAACATAATTCAGTAGACAGCAAATAATTTTTTAGCTCAACTTTTACCTTTCAGATGTCCAGAAATATCATTTATCCAGAATACCTAATTCTCCAGGACCTTGGAATAGCTGAATGTGACTGTGTGTTCCTATTTTTTCACGGTATGCTTTAATGCTTTTAAACATTAAATCTTGAAGAACTCTCAATAGGATTATACCCATTGCCTAATACAGTTCTAGCCATATAAGAGGCATTCAGTTTTGCTGATCTGCATACAATTTTGACTATCTCAATGAGTATTCATTGTGCAAAATTTAGTCAGACAATATTAACAGGAAAATACATCCATTACAACTCACTTCTAAAGAAAAAAGTGAAATAATCTAAATACTTTTCAATAGACTAATCAAATAAATTAATGGCAGACAAATACAAAATATAGTGCCTCCTTTAATAAAAATCGAGACACATTAATATATACTTAGGGGCTTCCTTGGTGGCTCAGACGGTAAAGAATCTGCTGCAATGCAGGAGACTCAGGTTCGATCCCTGGGTCCGTAAGATCCCCCGGAGAAGGGAATGGAAACTCACTCCAGTATTCTTGCCTGGAGAATTCCATGGACAGAGGAGCCTGGAGGGCTGCAGTTAATGGGATCGCAAAGAGTTGGACACGACGAAATGACCAAGACACACACACACACACACACACACGTGTAAAATCGGATTTCCAGGTGGTACCAGTGGTAAAGAACCTGTCTGCCAATGCGGGAGACAAAAGAGATGAGAGTTCCATCCCTGGGTGGGGAAGATCCCCTGGAAGAGGAAATGGCCTCCCACTGCAGTATTCTTGCCTGGGAAATTCCACGGACAGAGGACCCTGGCAGGCTACAGTCCACTGGGGTCGCAGGAGGGTTGGAAACGATCGAGCAACCGAAGAACAACAATTTCTCAAACTCAACCCAACCCAAGGACCAAACCTGTGTCTCTTTCATTTTCTGTAATCGGTGGGTGGATTCTTTGCCACAGAGCCACCTGGGAAGCCCCTAAACTAAATTAATTCTTCGTCAAATCCATATCTTGTCATCTCAAGTCAATGGCTGCTGATTCCTTATTCTGCTTCCTTCTTTATATGCTATTCACTAGCAACTTCAGGCAGCCCTACCTCCCAAAAAAGTTCTTAAATGCACCTACCAGTCTTCACCTTTCCATTTCCCACTTGGACAAGCCGCACACAGTCTTTCCTGTGGGATCTGCAACAACTTCTCAGTGGTATATCTGTTTCCTTTCTTGCCCTTCATCATCGATTTTCCACACAGAACCAAAAGTGGTATTTACGTCATAAACCACTTCAGAATGCTTCCCCTCTGCCATTAGAATAAAACCCAAACTCTTTTCCATCGCTTTAAGGGCTTCAATGCTTTGATTTCTCCCTCCGCTTTCACCTCATCTCCTTCTGCTTTTCTCACTCATCATCTCCAGCCGCAGTGACCTTCCTCCTGTTCATCAACCAGGTCACAGACACTCCTGAACCCAGGCCCTGTTGAACCTAGCATTCCCTCTCTCTAGAAGATTCTGCTCTCCGTCTCATCATTGCTAGTTCATCTGGTCATTCAGTTAAAGGCTCTGACCCACAAAAACGGCCCCATGGAGTCATGCTCCATCACATCCCCTAATTTATTTTCTTTCTAAAACTTAAACAATATGAAATGATGGTATGGATTTTTTCTGTAACAAAAATCCATGAGAGCTGAGAACATGAGCTTTGTTTCTCTTATTGCTTATTCTATCCCCAGGGCCCTACAACACTGCCTGGCATAAACAGGTGCTTGGTAAAATATGATGGTAAGCGTGGATATGCAGATGAACGTGTAGAGACGTGTTCATGAAAGTTGAAAAGATAGCTAATGACTGGAGAGAACAATACTGTGTAGTATAGTTGAAAGCTGTCAAATGAGTGAATCTGGAAAAATTATCATCACAAGGAAAAAACATGTAACTATGTGAGGTGATGGTATTAACTAAACTTCCTGTAGTTATCATTTTGCAATATACATAATGTGCTTAAACACATATCGAATGATTATTTTACATACTTTAAATAAAACAATGTTATATATCAGTTATATCTCAGTTAAACTGGAAGAAAAATATTTTTAAGTTGGAAAATAAAAAAGATCGCTAAATATTCTTAAGAATCTGCCTGCCAGTGCAAGAGACACAGGTTCAGTCCCTGAGTTGAGAAGATCCCCTGGAGAAGGAGATGGCAACTCACTCTAGTATTCTTGCCTGGGAAATCCCATGGACAGAGGAGCCTGGCAGACTACAGTTCAGGGGGTCGTAAAGAGTCGGACAGGACTTAGCAACTAAACAACAACAAAATATCCTTACCTCTCATTTCCTGGATGCAGAAGAATTTCAGACTTGCTTAAAGGACCAATTGACACGTGAGAAGCAAAAGGCAGATCATTGTTTTGAGCTCTAGGCTTATTGGGAGAAAGGCAGGGGCAGAGAAAAGTCTGTGTGCTTAAGTGCCTGAAAAGTTGAGTGCCCGTGCAAGTGGTTTTGTTATCAGTATGAACGTGAGTGTCTCTGTGCCTTCATTGTGAGTATCATTGTGCCTTCATGCCAGCTGCTGCTTCTCTGAGACATGAGAATGTCAACTTGAAAAAGCTACTCTCTGTAAATCCTATTTAGGCAGCCATCAGTGCTTTTTCTTTTCTTTCTTTTTTTTTTTAAGTGGCGTTTCAATTAAGTTTTAGAAAGTAAGGTTATCGCTGAGATGTAAATAATATGTTAACATCGTGTGACTCTCCAAAGCTGAGTACAGTGATTTGGAATGTGCTGAGCTCCTGGAAAATTGATACCCAAGCCTGTGGTTACCAGAGGAGGGTTTTTGTCTTGTCTTTCTGCAGAAGAGAAAATGCAGGGGACTCTGGGTCAATTAATTGCCTTCCGGGTCGGTCCCTATCTATTTCGGGCAGGGAAAACTGGAGAGGGTTGACTGGTGTACTCTGAGTAGCTTCATGCCAGAGGAACTAGGTTTCAAAATCCTAGAAACCATATGTATTGGTTTAATCATAGTTTGGCCCCGAGGAGAATTAAAATGAAAGGAAATTCCACAATTAGAAGGTGTGGAAGTGGAAAGCCTAACTAAATCGAGCCCTTAAGAGAGGCAGTGTGGGTTGGTGAGATTACATTCTTAGGATGTATAATCAGCCAAGGTTTTAATTTCCAGATTTTTTCACTTAAGAGCTCAATGTCTGAATTCTAGTGGAACGGAAGCCTGTCTCTGTCTTCTCTTTCCTCCATTATAAGGGCCTCATCTTTGTAGTGATAGTTCTTTACCTACAGCTGAAAAAGGGGAGAGCCCCAAGATTGCAAGAGGTCCACACAGAGATTTGTAGCAAAGGCCTGGACAAGGAGCCTAGCTTGAAAACAGGCTTCTTTCTCCTTTTCCATGATTTACTTTATTTTTTCTTGGGTTGGCTTTCTACTAAAAAAAACAACGGAATAATGCAGAGAAGATAATTTCATGGAAGGTCATAGGAGGGACTGTTTGCAGTTATTTTGGGGGGATCTCCAGGGGTAACATCTGCTAAAATAACTTGGTTACGAGTTATGAATTGTTCATTGCAAATTAGCATTGACATAGCTTTGTACAGGGCAGTGGTCCAATCAGTTGGGATGGGACTAGGGCAGAGCTTGGCTGTGTTCCCAGTAGTGGTGGAGAGACTGAAAGTGAGTTTAGAAGTTCTGAGGGATAAATTGGTCTCTAGTCTTAAAAAAACCTAGCTCTAACATATGGTAGTTCTATTTTTAATTTTTTGAGGAACCTCCATACTGTTTTCCATAATAGCCTTACCAATCCACATTCCCACCAACTGTGTACAAGCATTCTCTTTTCTCCCTATTCTTGCCAACGCTTGTTATCTTTTCTCTTTTTGATAAAAGATACTTGAGCAGGTGTGAGGTGATATCTATCTCACTGTGGTTTTGATTTGCATTTTTCTGATAATTAGTGATAACGGACACCTTTTCATGTATCTGTGGGTCATTTGTATGTCCTGTTATGAGAAATGTCCATGCAAATCCTTTTGTTGTTGTTCAGTCACTAGTTCAGTTCAGTTCAGTCGCTCAGTCGTGTCCGACTCTTTGCGACCCCATGAATCGCAGCACGCCAGGCCTCCCTGTCCATCACCAACTCCCGGAGTTCACTCAGACTCGCGTCCATCGAGTCCGTGATGCCATCCGGCCATCTCATCCTCTGCCGTCCCCTTCTCCTCCTGCCCCTAATCCCTCCCAGCATCAGAGTCTTTTCCAATGAGTCAACTCTTTGCATGAGGTGGCCAAAGTACTGGAGTTTCAGCTTTAGCATCATTCCTTCCAAAGAAATCCCAGGGTTGATCTCCTTCAGAATGGACTGGTTGGATCTCCTTGCAGTCCAAGGGACTCTCAGGAGTCTTCTCCAACACCACAGTTCAAAAGCATCGATTCTTCAGTGCTCAGCTTTCTTCACAGTCCAACTCTCACATCCATACATGACCACAGGAAAAACCATCGTGTCCAACTCTTTGTGACCCCAGGAACTGCAGCAGGTCAGGTTTTCCTGCCCTTCACTATTCCTCTGAGTTTGCTCAAACTCAAGTCCATTGAGTCAGTGATGCCATCTAATTCTCTCTCACCCCTTCTCCTCTTGCCCTCAGTCTTTCCCAGCATCAGGGTCTTTTCCGATGAGTCGGCTCTTTGAATCAGGTGGCTGAAGTATTGGAGCTTCAGCTTCAGCATCAGTCCTTCCAATGAATATTCAGGATTGATTTCCTTTAGGATTGACTGATTTGATCTCCTTGCAGTCCAAAATCCTTTGCCCATTGCTAAATCAGATTATCATTATTATTAATATTGTTATTTTGCTATTGAGTTGCTGCTGCTATTGAGTTCCTTACATATTTTGGATATCAACTCCTTATCAGACATATGATTTAAAAATACTTTCTCCCATTCAATGGATTGCTTTTTCATTCTGTTGATTGTACCCTTTGAAGAGCAGAAATGTTTCAGTTTGATGCAACACCACTTGTCTATTTTTTGCTTTTGTTGCCCACACTTTTGGTATCATATCCAAAAAGTTATTGGTAAGACTAAAGTCAAGAAGTTTTCCCTCTATATCCTAGATTTTTATGGTTTGGGGGTCTTACCATTTAAATCTATATAGAGTTGACTTTGGTTTATGGTATGAGGTGAGGGTTTAATTTCATCTTTCTGCATTTGACTATCCCATTTTCCAACACCACTTAGGAAAGAGATCATCCTTTACCCATTGCTGTTCTTAACACACTTATCAAAGATCAGTTCAGTTCAGTCACTCAGTCGTGTCTGACTCTTTGCAATCCCATGAATCACAGCACGCCAGGCCTCCCTGTCCATCACCATTTCCTGGAGTTCATTCAAACTCATGTCCATCGAGTCGGTGATGTCATCCAGCTGTCTCATCCTCTGTCGTCCCCCTTTCTTTCTGCCCTCAATCCCTTCCAGCATCAGAGTCTTTTCCAATGAGTCAGCTCTTCGCATGAGGTGGCCAAAGTACTGGAGTTTCAGCTTTAGCCTCATTCCTTCCAAAGAAATCCCAGGGTTGATCTCCAGTTCAAAAGCATCAATTCTTCGGTGTTCAGCTTTCTTCACAGTCCAACTCTCACATCCATACATAACCACTGGAAAAACCATAGCCTTGACTAGATGGGCCTTTGTTGGCAAAGTAATGTCTCTGCTTTTCAATATGCTGTCTAGGTTGGTCATAACTTTCCTTCCAAGGAGTAAGCGTCTTTTAATTTCATGGCTGCAGTCACCATCTGCAGTGATTTTGGAGCCCCCAAAAATAAAGTCTGACACTATTTCCACTGTTTCCCCATCTATTTCCCATGAAGTGATGAGACCAGATGTCATGATCTTTGTTTTCTGAATGTTGAGATTTAAGCCAACTTTTTCACTCTCCTCTTTTACTTTCATCAAGAGGCTTTTTAGTACCTCTTCACTTTCTGCCATAAGGGTGGTGTCATTTGCATATCTGAGGTTATTGATCTTTCTCCCAGCAATCTTGATTCCAGCTTGTGCTTCTTCCAGCCCAGTGTTTCTCATGATATACTCTGCATGTAGGTTAAATAAGCAGGGTGACAGCATACAGCCTTGATGTACTCCTTTTCCTATTTGGAACCAGTCTGTTGTTCCATGTCCAGTTCTAACTGTTGCTTCCTGACCTGCATATAGGTTTCTCAAGAGACAGGTCAGGTGGTCTGGTATTCCCAGATCAGTTGTCCATAAATGGGTGAAGTTATTTCTGCACTTGGTTTTCTGTTCCAGTGTCCTGTCTATTTTATCTTATCCCCCTTCTGACTATATATTTAAAGGGAATTAAATCAGGATCTCAAAAAGATATCTGCAGTATCACATTCATTGCAGCATTATTCACAGTAGACAATGTGTGGAAACAACCTAAATGTCTGTCAGCAGATATGGATGGATAAAGAAAAAGTAGTATATGTAGTGGGGCATATTATCCAGGCTTAAAAAAGAAAACTCTGCCATTTCTGTCAAATGGATGAACCTGGAGGCCATTATGCTAAGAGAAATAACCCAGGCACCGAAAGACACATACTGCATGATCTCACTTCTACGTGGAATCTAAAGGAGTCATACACGTGAAATGCAGAATATAATGGTTGTCAGAGGGTGGAGGTTGGGAGAAATAAGGAGATGCTGGTCAAAGGGTACAAAGTTTTAATTATGCAAGATGAATAAATTCTGGACAGCTGATGGACACCACGGTGACAATAGTTAAGGATATTGCATTATATACTTAAAATTTGCTGAGAGGGCAGGTCTTAAGAATTTTCACCAAAAAAAAAGTGTTAACTACCTGATGTGATAGATCTGTTGAATAGCTTGAATGTGGTGATCATTTCATGATATACTTGAGTGTGCATGTGCTTCGTTGATCAGTCCTGTATGACTCTTTGGGACCCATGGACGATAGATCCCCAGGCCCCTTTGCCCATGGAATTTTTCAGGCAAGAGTACGAGTGGGTTGCCATTTCCTCCTCCAGGGGATCTTCCAAACCCAGGGATTGAACCTTTGTCTCTTGTGTTGCACATGGCTTCTTTACCTGCTGAGCCATCAGGGAAGCCTGGTATATACATATATCAAGACATCCAGTTGCACCCCTTAAATATATACAGCTTTTGTTTGTCAGTTATACCTCAGTACTTGGCTTTCCAAGTGCTAGTGGTAAAGAACCCACCCGCCAGTGCAGGAGATGGAAGAGAACAGGGTTTGATCCCTGGAAGATCCCCTGGAGAAGGAAATGACAACTCACTGCCATTCATGGTATTCTTGTCTGGAGAATCTCATGGACAGAGGAGCCTGGAGGGCTACAGTCCATGGGGTCACAAAGAGTATGACATGACAGATACGACTTCATATGCATGCATATACCTCAACACAGCTGAAAAACAATTAGGAAAAAAAGAAACCTAACACTAACAACCTTAATGTGGGTGGAACACTTAATAAAAAAATTAAATGGCACAAACGAAACACAGGAGCCTGCTAATAACTAGTAGATGGTCTAGAAATGATTTTTGTTGTTCACAATTTAATTACATCTTGACTGTCTCAACCATTTTTGGAAATTCTATTCCAGGGCTCATTTCTTTCAACACCACTTTCTCATCTTCCTAAAAATACAAGAGTTGTTTGTCCATTCACAAATGACCTTCAGTGTACCATTTGTTGTGGACTGGGAGTAGAGATGAATAAATACCCTCAAGGTATTTACATTATCTAGGTAGGTAAATGTACATGTAAACAAATTCAACTTTATGCAATATCTTAAGTATAATATTAATAATATAAGAACGTTCAAGGGGTTGAGCTAACCTTGATAAAAAAAGCACTTAAACTTATGTGAGGTATGTGAGATCTTTCAATGCATTTAAAAAGAAGACCATTAGCTGATTGATTCCTATATTATTTTTGGCTTGGTTTTCTTTCTTTATCAGAGGGTAGAAAGTCTAACATTGTCTACTTCTGTTCTATTCATTTCTTAGACAGAGGCCTTTTGGACAAAATTTGAAATCAGTGATGATGTTGTAATTAAGTAGCTCCACTTTGTTAATTAGAGTACAAGCTTTTAAATGAGAATGTCAGTGACATAAAAGAGGTTCTTTCTGACACAATAAATAAACATGATATTCCGTTTTTTTTTTTTGCATGGTTTGTCAGCTTTAATTTTTGTTAGTACTGAAGTCTTCTCTTTTGATCTAGAATAAGAATATATTTTAGAAAAAAAATGCACCAATGCATGATAAAACTCATTTTATAAGTGGACTTAAACCAAGACTTGGCTTAGACTCATTTGTTCAAGCTAAGCTCCTTTGAACTTTAACTTCTCTGCAGTGCTTTGACTGCATAAGCAGGGATTTATTTGAAGCTGGTACAAAGAACTAAAATAGTTATTAGATTACCTTAAGTCGAAATTATGTGGTAATTCTTGCTGAAATTAGAAGAATTTGAAGTAAGTTCTTCCTCTTCCTTTTATTCAGGAATGACTTCAATTTAAATTATGTTATTCAAAGGGTACTAGAGCTTTCATAAATTATTCATTTGCAAAGATCTTGCTATTTCAAGCCACATCCCCTGAAACAGAATGAGTTGAGTAAAATTGTTTCATTTTGCCTAAGCATTTATAAATATACCTTTGTCTTACTTCTGCAATGAATGTGGATGTCTGTTGGCTTACAGGACACACTTCTTGCCAGCAGGTTATCCTGTCTAATAGTTCCCTTTCTAGAACAATTTGGGCATGAACATTTTCTCATTCTGATGATCATACTAACTTCAAAACAGAGGAAAAAGGATCTGCATCTCTGGGGATTTCAATAACTGCTAATTCTTCCTACGCAAGTTAGCCTTTACCTTGACATTTGGGATCTTAAGTTTTTCAGGAGTGGCAATACCTGATTTCCTCCTTTTCTGCATCTTTCTGCTTACATAGATTTCTACAGTAACAGGCTTATTCCCTGAGATACTCTTTTCATACATTTTTGCTACAGGTAGTCTGACTACACATTAATTAAGAATATTTATAAGCATGATATTTTCTGGGTGTGTTTTCCTTAGAGTGGACCAGCCCTCTCCGTTGTTGGACACAGGTGCTCAGCTGGTAATCAATCATCTGTCATTATGCTTTGGAAAAACCTCTCATGCAGTGATGCTCAATTTGTAGTCAGAGCTGCAATTTGCAAGTAATTCTACAAAATGTGTATTCTGTAATCTGCTTGAAAGATTAACTCAGTGACTGTAAGATTGTTTCTCTTCCTGAAAGCCAAGATATTTTGTGCAAATGGTGTTATTTAGTGCAGTATGATTAAACTTTGTTGGTTTCAAGTTCTGGGTCATTTATCCTTCCCCTCTTTTCCCCCTTTCATGCAAAATCCCTTGATGGTAGGCTCTGCCATATACTGACTTTGTGGTAAGTGAGAACTGGAGACAGGCAGGGTGAAAGATTAGACGATGAAATAGGATTTCCTTTAAGAACGGGTTAAGAGCAGCCCAGTAGAACATGAACCATGGGACTCAGCACAGTGAGAAATATTGACGGTGGAACAACTAGTATGATAGTGAATGAACTACACACCATAAAGACTGCTGGCTGTGGGCCCAGGGTAGAAAAGGACTAGGTGCCAGGCTGGGGGTTGGCAGAACTGGAAGAGCTGAGGGTTTAATGACTGAGGACAGCATGGATGTTCAGTGGGAGAAGCAAAGCAGAGAGATGGGGAGAAGGAAGGGAGCTGTCTACATTTCATGTTTCTTAGGATTTCTTATGGCGGCAGAATAGCCTTGAGTGCCAAAGTGGGAAGAAATAAAGATTGGGATTAAAGAATACAATTTAAAAACATTATTTTTTTTATTGACAATATTGTGTGAACCTCTGCTGTACAGCAAAGTAACTCAGGTATACACATACAGACATGCTTTTTTTTTTTTTTTTTTGATAGTCTTTTCCACGATGGTTTATCACAGGGTATTGAATATAGTTCCCTCTGCTATACAGTAGGACCTTGTTTATCCACCATATATATAATAGTTTACATCTGCTAATCCCAAACACTTTCTTTGTTATGTGAATAGTTTCTTTTGTATTTATGGGCTATCCCTTCATAGAGGTGTCTGTGTATGTGTTTGAAGGTGACCTGAGTAAAAAAAAAAAAAAAAAAGAAGATTTTAACAAATGGAAAATATAGTTGGTGACTGCATGGTATTTCCCTACTTTAATTACAGAATATTATCTAGGGACAGTAGATGTTGGCTCTTTCCAGATGCCTAGCAGGGTGTTGAGTATTTGGAGCCCTGAAGTTGCACTTGGGAGATCTTCATTATAAGCCCAGGCTCTGTACTTGCTAAATGGGTAAACATGGGCAATTTGCATAACTTCACTGAGCTTTTATCTTACACAGTTCAGTTCAGTAGCTCAGTTGTGTCCGACTCTTTGCAAACCCATGGACCACAGCACCCCAAACCTCCCTGTCCATCACCAACTCCCGGAGTTCACCCAGACTCATGTCCATTGAATCAGTGATGCCATCCAACCATTTCATTCACTGTCGTCCCCTTCTCCCCCTGCCCCCAATCCCTCCCAGCATCACGGTCTTTTCCAATCAGTCAGTTCATCACATCAGGTGGCCACAGTATTGGAGCTTTAGCTTCAGCTTCAGTCTTTCCAAAGAGTATTCAGGACTGATCTCCTTTAGGTTTGGCTGGTTGGATCTCCTTACAGTCCAAGGGACTCTCAAAAGTCTTCAACACCACAGTTCAAAAGCATCAATTCTTTGGCACTCAGCTTTCTTCACAGTCCAACTCTCACATCCATACATGACTACTGGATAAACCATAGCCTTGACGAGACGGACCTTTGCTGGCCAAGTAATGTCTCTGCTTTTTAATATGCGGTCTATGTTGGTCAAAACTTTCCTTCCAAGGATTAAGTGTCTTTTAATTTCATGGTTGCAATCCTATCTGCAGTGATTTGGAGCCCCCCAAAATAAAGCCAGCCACTGTTTCCCCATCTATTTCCCATGAAGTGATGGGACTGGATGCCATGATGTTAGTTTTCTGAATGTTGAGCTTTAAGCCAACATTTTCACTCTCCTCTTTAACTTTTATCAAGAGGCTCTTTAGTTCTTCTTCACTTTATCTTACACAGGTGAATGATAATAATACCTTTTAGGATTAGATTAAAAAATGCAAGGGTTCTTTTCAACTACAAATTTAAATGTTAGGTAATATTTCACAAATATTGAGTAGACACGACACTATCCCTTCAGGAACATTCGACTTGAAAAAGAGATTTGCTTCATATTTAGTGAGACATTGGTATAATTAAATGAAAGTATCTTAATTATATTTATTAGTTTTATTACATTAATAATTACAAATATTTGAATGAACCTAACTACTATTTCTCGGCCTTACAAAAAAGATCTTCATGACCAAGATAATCACGATGGTGTGATCACTCACCTAGAGCCAGACATCCTGGAATGTGAAGTCAAGTGGGCCTTAGAAAGCATCACTATGAACAAAGCTAGTGGAGGTGATGGAATTCCAGTTGAGCTGTTTCAAATCCTGGAAGATGATGCTGTGAAAGTGCTGCACTCAATATGCCAGCAAATTTGGAAGACTCAGCAGTGGCCACAGGACTGGAAAAGGTCAGATTTCATTACAATCCCAAAGAAAGGCAATGCCAAAGAATGCTCAAACTACTGCACAATTGCACTCATCTCACACGCTAGTAAAATAATGCTCAAAATTCTCCAAGCCAGACTTCAGCAATATGTGAACCGTGAACTCCCTGATGTTCAAGCTGGTTTTAGAAAAGGCAGAGGAACTAGAGATCAAATTGCCAACATCTGCTGGATCATGAAAAAAGCAAGAGAGTTCCAGAAAAACATCTATTTCTGCTTTATTGACTATGCAAAAGCCTTTGACTGTGTGGATCACAATAAACTGTGGAAAATTCTGAAAGAGATGGGAATACCAGACCATCTGACCTGCCTCTTGAGAAACCTATATGCAGGTCAGGAAGCAACAGTTAGAACTGCACATGGAACAACAGACTGGTTCCAAATAGGAAAAGGAGTACATCAAGGCTGTATGTTGTCACCCTTCTCATTTAACTTATATGCAGAGTACATCATGAGAAACGCTGGGCTGGAAGAAGCACAAGCTGGAATCAAGATTCCTGGGAGAAATATCAATAACCTCAGATATGCAGATGACACCACCCTTATGGCAGAAAGTGGAGAGGAACTGCTGCTGCTACTGCTAAGTCACTTCAGTCGTGTCCGACTCTGTGTGATCCCACAGACGGCAGCCCACCAGGCTCCCCTGTCCCTGAGATTCTCCAGGCAAGAACACTGGAGTGGGTTGCCATTTCCTTCTCCGATGCATGAAAGTGAAAAGTGAAAGTGAAGTCACTCAGTCGTGTTAGACTCTTAGTGACCCCATGGACTGCAGCCTACCAGGCTCCTCCATCCATGGGATTTTCCAGGCAAGAGTACTGGAGTGGGGTGCCATTGCCTTCTCTGGAAGAGGAACTAAAAAGCCTTTTGATAAAAGTGAATGAGGAGAGTGAAAAAGTTGGCTTAAATCTCAACATTCAGAAAATGAAGATCATGGCATCTGGTCTCATCACTTCATGGGAAATAGATGGGGAAACAGTGGAAACACTGTCAGACTTTATTTGGGGGGCCTCCAAAATCACTGCAGATGATGATTGCAGCCATGAAATTAAAAGATGATTACTCCTTGGATGGAAAGCTATGACCAACCTAGACAGCATTTTAAAAAGCAGAGACATTACTTTGCCAACAAAGGTCTGTCTAGTCAAGGCTATGGTTTTTCCAGTGGTCATGTATGGATGTTAGAGTTGGACTGTGAAGAAAGCTGAACACCGAAGAATTGATGCTTTTGAACTGTGGTGCTGGAGAGGATTTTTGAGAGTCCCTTGGACTGCAAGGAGATCCAACCAGTCCCTCCTAAAGGAAATCAGTCCTGGGTGTTCTTTGGAAGGACTGATGTTAAAGCTGAAACTCCAATACTTTGGCCACCTCATGCGAAGAGTTGACTCATTGGAAAAGACTCTGATGCTGGGAGTGATTGGGGCAGGAGAAGGGGACGACAGAGGATGATATGGCTGGATGGCATCACCGACTCGATGGACATGAGTTTGAGTGAACTCCAGGAGTTGGTAATGGACAGGAAGGCCTGGTGTGCTGTAATTCCTGGGGTCACAAAGAGTCAGACAGGACTGAGCGACTGAACTGAACTTAAAACTATCTTAGATGTGGCTAATTTGTTTTTTGTGAGTCTAAAAGTAAGAATTAAATTCCATCTGATCCTGACTTAATTTTTTAAGATCTCTGGTGAATTACAATTGAGTTGGGGACTGCTTCTTATTTCTACTGCTGACAGTTTATTAGATTCAGCTTGAAAATAGGTAAATTAAAACATAGGAATTAAAAATTTAGACTAAAAAAAGATTTCGATAAAGCACGTTAAAGACGTCTTCCCTGAGGGCCTGCAGGTGTTTCTAGCAATGAGCCAGAAATCTCTACCCGCCCATTTTCCCTTGCAACACCCCAGGAGCAACTAATGCCACCCAAGAGACAAAACTCTGATTTCTTCCACTTACGTTTCATGTTAACGTTTATAACCACCTTCTTTTTCTTCCTCTTGTGAGTTTTTTTTTTTTTTTTTTTTAGCAGAAATATCATGCAGGCTATTAAATAAGTAATTAGACTTATTTCAGGATCAGTTGAAGAAGCAAATGGAGTGGGGGGTGTAGGTGGGGGGGGGTCGATAGGGAACAAAAACAGAGCAACAAATCCTCAACTTCTGAACTTTAATGGAAGGCTAAGTGATGCACAAACCAGGCAAATAGAACCTTGTTGTTGTTGTTGTTCAGGGGCTAAGTCATGTCTGACTTTTTGTGACTCCACGGACTGTAGCATATGAGGATTCCCTGTCCTTCACTATCTCCTGGAGTTTCCTCAAATTCACATCCATTGCTCCCTTCTCCTGCCCTCAGTCTTTCCCAGCACCAGGGTCTTTTTCAGTGAATTGTCCCTTTACACCAGTTGGCCAAAGTACTGGAGCTTCAGCTTCAGCCTCAGTCATTCCAATGAGTCTTCAGGGTTGATTTCCTTTAGGATTGACTGGTTTGATCTCCTTGTGCTGTGCTGTGCTTAATTGCTCAGTTGTGTCCGACTCTTTGCGACCCCATGGACTGCAGCCCGCCAGGCTCCTCTGTCTATGGAGATTCTCCAGGCAAGAATACTGGAGTGGGTTGCCATGCCCTTCTCCAGGGGATTTCCCGACCCAGGTCTCCTGGGTTACAGGTAGGTTCTTTACCATCTGAGCCACCGGGGAAGCCCAAGAACACTTGAGTGGGTAGCCTATCCATTCTCCAGGGGGTCTTCCTGACCCAGGAAGGGAACTGGGTTCTCCTGCATTGCGGGTGGATTCTTTACCAGCTGAGCCACCAGGGAAGCCCTTTGATCTCCTTAGGCAGAGGCTTACCTCTTTTAGCTTTATTTCTGACTTGAGGGTACTGAATGCCTTGCAGTGGAAGGATTTCAACTCCATAGGGAGCAAAGAGCCAGAGAGGAGAGAAGTAGAGAGAAAAGCCTGTGTGTGTATGTGTGTTGGGGTGCACATGGGGAGAGTGGGTGGGGATTGGGAATGCAGGTGAAGGAAGCAGGAACTTTCCAAAGAGGTTGCCGCAAGAGAGGAACCTAATTTGGGAATGATTTTTCTATCAAAGAAGATCAATCGGGGGTCATGGGTCATTGCCAAAGGAAGTTTCTGGAGGGTTTGATATTTATTCATTAACACATTTCTCAGTCATTTATTGACTGCTTGGTATGTGTCAGGAACTATGTCAGACATGGGGCTTCTCCAAAGAAAATGTCTTAGTCCCTCACTATAGAGAGTGGACTACAAAGAGAGAGGAGAAAAAACTTGTTTTTTTTTTTTTTAAAGTACAGTTTTCATCCTCATAGTGGCCTGATGATGTCCAGAGTCTTATCCCCGTTTTATGGGTGAGGGTTTGAAGATTTGTCTAGGTTAGAGCAATGACTGACTGAACCAGAACACAAACTCTTGGTGGCTGTGTTTTCCATTTTTGTCTTGCTGCCTGTGTTTTAGAAAATACATCCATTAACTGAAGTGCTGTTCTGAAGTGTATCCTATTTAAAAGTGTTGATTTAATAATTAAATTTCTATTGTTTTGATTGAGAGAAACCCAATTCCTTGATAAAAGCGAGAGTTGAAGTTTCTGATTTTAGGTTCTGCTCGATGCTGGAGCTTCAGAATTTACTTGATATTCAAGGCCAGCTTTCACTGAAAATTCCCAAATTGAAATATAATTATCAGAGAATGCAGTGTTTTGCCTCAGCACACAAGCCAAAAACAGTACAGTTAGTACTGACTAGGATAAACTATTCTGATCAGCATAATTTTTTATATCTGCCTTCTGTTATTAAGAAGTGGTTCTCATCAGCATCTTTCTTTTTTTTATATACCCCCTTTTAAAAATATTTCCTTCCCAGTTAGGTCACCCCAGAGCACTGAGTAGCTCCCTGTTCTATGCTGTAGGTGCTCATTAGTTATCTATTTTATACATAATATCAATAATGTACGGGCTTCCTAGATGGCCCAGAGGGTAAAGAATCCGCCTGTAATGCAGGGGACACAGAGAGGTGGGTTTGATCCCTGGGTCAGGACGATCCCCTGGAGAAGGAGATGGCAACCCACTCCAGTATTCTTGCCTGGAAAACCCCACGGACAGAGGAGCCTGGTGGGCTACAGTCCAAAAGGTTGCCAAGAGTCAGACACAACTAAGCATGCAAGCACGATGCATCAATTCCCATCTCCCAATTCTTATCAGAATCTTTTAGGTAGAATGAGTGGGTGGGTCAGGGCTGCTGCTCTGGAATGAGCAACTTTAGAGCAGTCTGTAGACACTGTGTTAGTCACTTAGTTGTGCCTGACTCTTTGGGACACCTTGGACTGTAGCCCACTAGGTTTCACTGTCCGTGGGATTTTCCGGGTACGGATACTAGAGTGGGTAGTCTTTCTTTTCTCCAGGGGAATCTTCCCACCCCAGGGATCGAACCTGGATCCCCTGCATTGCAGGTGGATTCTTTACCATCTGAGCCACCAGGGAAGCCCAGTGCTTCTCTAGCTTTGATGCCCTTTCCAACCCCTGGGGATCTTGTGAAGCTCTAGTTCTCAGCTAGGGCCAACGTTCTGCGTGACTCAACCTAGATGCTCCCAGGTGACACAGGAACGCACAGCCCATCCTTCTGATTTAGAATCTGCCTTGATGCCATCATGCGTATGACTCAACCAACTTGTTAGAAAATAATCATTGAGTGCCTGCGTGCACAGCCACTGTGCACAATAGAGAAGGCAAATTCACCGAGAAGAACAATCTCTGTGCGGCCCAGATGTGCACTCCTGCATGTGGGCGTGGTGGGGAAAGAGGAGGCGACATGGTTCTTTTTATTCTTGTTTGCGTTGTGTCACACATTGAAATGTGCACATTGATTCTTTTGTAATTTGGTATAAAACGTTATTTCAACGAACAGTTTACATTGTAGGGAAGGGAAACAAGAACATGTAACAGGTTAAGGCAATATTAAGTGTTACTATGAGAGCATAGATGGGGGAAATCTCACTGTGGGACTTTTAACTTTGTTGTAAAGCAAATGGTTAAAAGCTATTTGGGGGATTGTGGGGGGAAAACGATTACATTTAGTTTTAAAACTCTAGTTTGGGATTCAGACGGAAATGCAGCTGATGGAGGCAGGAAGAACAGTTAGAAGGCTGTTGCTATAAACTGGGAAAGTTGAGACTGAAAGAAGGGGATGGGTTTGAGAAGAGCAGTTTGGCTAGTGATAGGCTGAATGTGGAGAATAAAGGAAACAGAACAGCTGAGTTTTCCCCAGTGGGCAGCTGAATGAATCTGGATCCTGCTTGTTGACTAGAGGATGCAGAGGATGGGATCTTGGAGTCTGACTTGACAATGGGGTCTCTAAGCAATGAGGTCCACTGAGTCTTTAGAGGTTAGGTTGTAGGACTTATGAGAAGTGCCTGGGCTGGAAATACACACCTGGATGGAGACTGAAGCCACGACACTAGTTAAGCTTATTTAGGCAAAATATGGGCTTTGCTGGTGGCTCAGAAGGTGAGCGTCCACCTGCAATGCAGGAGACCTGGTTCAATCACTTTGGCCACCTGATATGAAGAGCTGACTCATAGGAAAAGACCCTGATGCTAGAAAATACTGAGGGCAGGACGAGAAGGGGCAGCAGGGAATGAGATGGTTAGATAGCATCACTGAATCAGAGGACATGAGTTTGTACAAACTCAGGAAATAGTGAAGGACAGGGAAGCCTGGCGTGCTGTGGTTCCTGGGGTCCCAGTGAGTCAGACACAACTTAGCGACTGAACAACAAAGCTTTTCATGTATATGAAAAGCTAAACTTTATGTGCATTTTTTCCTAGGGAAAATGATTCTGAGATTTCAGGAAATTCTCAAGGGTGCCTTTTACCCTGAAAAGTTTAAGGACCACTAGAGTAGAGTGTTTAGAGCAGTGATAGATCAGTGATCAATGCAAAGAAATAGAGGAAAACAACAGAACGGGAAAGACTAAAGATCTCTTCAAGAAAATTAGAGATACCAAGGGAACATTTCATGCAAAGATAGTCACACTAAAGGCCAGAAATGGTATGGATCTCACAGAAGCAGAAGATATTAAGAAGAGGTGGCAAGAATACACAGAATAAACATACAAAAAAGATCTTCGTGACCCAGATAACCATGATGGTGTGATCACTCACCTAGAGTCAGACATCCTGGAATGTGAAGTCAAGTGGGCCTTAGGAAATATCACTACAAACAAAGCTAGTTGAGGCAATGGAATTCCAGTTGAGCTATTTCAAATCTTAAAAGATGATGGTGTGAAAGTGCACCACTCCATATGCCAGCAAATTTGGAAAACTCACCAGTGGCCACAGGACTGGAAAAGGTCAGTTTTCATTCCAATCCCAAAGAAAGGCAATGCCAAAGAATGTTCAAACTACTGCACAATTACACTCATCTTACATGGTAGCAAAGCAATGCTCAAAATACTTCAAGCCAGGCTTCAACAGTACATGAACCATGAACATTCAGATGTTCAAGCTGGATTTAGAAAAGGCAGAGGAACCAGAGATCAAATTGCCAACAACCACTGGATCATTGAAAAAGCAAAAGAGTTCCAGAAAAACATTTACTTCTGCTTCATTGACTACACCAAAGCATTGACTGTGTGGATCACAATAAAGTGGAAAATTCTGAAAGAGATGGGAATACCAGACCACTTGACTTGCTTCTTGAGAAATCTGTATGCAGGTCAAGAAGCAACAATTAGAACTGGACATGGAACAACAGACTGTTTCCAAATTGGGAAAGGAGTACATCAAGATTATATATTGTTACACTGCTTATTTAACTTCTATGCAGAGTACATCAAGAGAAACGCTGGACTGGAAGAAGCACAAGCTGGAATCAAGATTGCCAGGAGAAAACAGTGGCCACAGGACTGGAAAAGGTCAGTTTTCATTCCAATCCCAAAGAAAGGCAATGCCAAAGAATGTTCAAACTACTGCACAATTACACTCATCTTACATGGTAGCAAAGCAATGCTCAAAATACTTCAAGCCAGGCTTCAACAGTACATGAACCATGAACATTCAGATGTTCAAGCTGGATTTAGAAAAGGCAGAGGAACCAGAGATCAAATTGCCAACAACCACTGGATCATTGAAAAAGCAAAAGAGTTCCAGAAAAACATTTACTTCTGCTTCATTGACTACACCAAAGCATTGACTGTGTGGATCACAATAAAGTGGAAAATTCTGAAAGAGATGGGAATACCAGACCACTTGACTTGCTTCTTGAGAAATCTGTATGCAGGTCAAGAAGCAACAATTAGAACTGGACATGGAACAACAGACTGTTTCCAAATTGGGAAAGGAGTACATCAAGATTATATATTGTTACACTGGTTATTTAACTTATGTGCAGAGTATATAATGAAAAATATTGTGCTGGATGAAGCACAAGCTGGAATCAAGATTGCCAGGAGAAATATCAGTAACCTCAGATATGCAGATGATACCACCCTTATGGTAGAATGTGAAGAAGAACTAAGCCTCTTGATGAAAGTGAAAGACGAGAGTGAAAAAGTTATCTTAAAGCTCAACATTCAGAAAACGAAGATCATGGCATCCGGTCCCATCACTTCAAGGCAAATAGATGGGGAAACAATGGGAACAGTGTCAGACTTTATTTTCAGGGGCTCCAAAATCACTGCAGATAGTGACTGCAGCCATGAAATTAAAAGAATCTTGCTCCTTGGAAGAAAAGTTGTAACCCACTTAGACAGCTTATTAAAAAGCAGAGATATTACTTTTCCAACAAAGGTCCATCTAGTCAAAGCTATGGTTTTCCCAGTAGTCATGTATGGATTAGAGTTGAACTACAAAGAAAGCTGAGCACCGAAGAACTGATGCTTTTGAACTATGGTGTTGGAGAAGACTCTTGAGAGTCCCTTAGACTGCAAGGAGATCTAAGCAGTCCATCCTAAAGGAAATCAGTCCTGAATTTTCACTGGAAGGACTAATGTTGAACCTGAAACTCCAATACTTTGGCCACCTGATGAGAAGAACCGACTGACTGGAAAAACCCTTGATGCTGGGAAAGATGAAGGCAGAAGGAAAAGGGGATGACAGAGGATGAACTGGTTGGATGGCATCACCGACTCGATAGATGTGAGTTTGAGCAGGCTCTGGGAGTTGTTGATGGACAGGGAGGCCTGATGTGCTGCAGGCTATGGGGTTGCAAAGAGTTGGACACGACCGAGTGACTGAACTGAACTGAGAGTAGGGCATGAGGCTTCCCCATTGGTGCTAGTGGTAAAGAACCTTCCTGCCAGTGCAAGAGACACAGGAGACATGGGTTTGATCCCTGGGTGGGGAAGATACCCTGGAGGAGGGCATGGCATCCTGTTCCTGCATTCTTGCCTGGAAAATCCTATGGCTAGAGGAGCCTGGAGGGCTACAGTTCATGGGGTCACAAAGAATCAGACACAACTGAAGCCACTTCGCACCCACACAGGGCAGAGTGTGAAAAGAGGACAGGACACTGACACGCAGGTAAGTAATGGGTTGGCCAAAAAAATTTCTTCTTACAAAAACCCCCAAACAAAGTTTTTTTGTCAACACAATAAAAAAGACAATCACAATTTCAAAATAGACCCTTGGAAACTGGCAATGTCAGGGAAGCCTCATCAGGTGTTGCCAGGCTCTGGAACTTCACCCGCCTTTTATATTCGGCCTCATTCTTCCTAGGGAAGAAGATTCTGGGGAAAGAAAAGCCTTGTGTCTGGAAGATGGGCCCACAGACACTGATGAGGTTTGGGGGTAGAAATAACAAATTAGGAGAAGATGAGTGAGCATTCAGTTGAAAGTCAGGCCTTGGGATTTTTGGAGAGACTATGCTTAAGTTTTTCTGAAATCTAAAAATTTCCAACTACATCTCCAGTAGGCAAAATTAAATAAATATAATCCCTTAATATAAAGAATTCTTATCCATAGAACATGTAATTGCTTTTTATTCATTAGGCTGTATGGAATAAGATGAAAGCAGAGTCCAGCACTGGCGTCACCTGGCAGAATTAAGATAAAGGATCAAATGTCTTTTGAAGTACAAATAGAATATTCACAAAGAACGTGTATTCATGTTCTTTGCAAATACACTGTGTTTTGGAAGGTTTTCACAAAAACAATTCAAGCTTGATCCTGTATCTTTTTTTTGCTTTCAACACTTAACACCACCTGTACTTTAACTTTGTCCTCACAACTCAATTTGCTACTCATCTTTATAACTTTAGGGCAGAAACTCAGGGATTTTGTTAGAATGCTAAAAAATAGATGATACCACTAATTAGGAAAAAGAAGTATAGGTGTCTCTATCATCAATAATTTTCTGACTAAAGTATCTACTCACTGGCCAAATATCTTGCTCAACTGTCTTTCTGTTGGTAACTGTATTAGTTTTCTAGGCTGCTGTAACAAATTATTTCTAAGCCAAGTGGTTTAAAGCAAGCAGTTACATCATGGTTTTTGTAAGTCAGGATTTTTGCAAGGGGCTTGGTCATCTGGAAGTTTCTCTGGTCTGCGGACCTGGCTCCAAGACGGCTGTTGGCAGGGGGCCTCAGTTCTTCATGTCAGCTTCTCTCCCAGGTTACTCAAGCTCATGTTGGGAGCATCCTCACAGCGTGACACCTGGCTTCCTTCAGACTGAGTGATCCAAGAAAACTTGGTATCTTTTATCACCTAGCTTGGAAGTCATGCTCTGCTCTTTCAGCAGCTTCCTGTTGGTTACAACTGTCTGATCTATGCAGTGTGGGAGATGATTCAAGGCTACACAAAGATGCAAATACCAGAGGCAGAGACAGCAGGGGCCCACGTGGAGGCTGGGTAGCACAGAAGTGAAAACTAATTTTAAAAAAATAAGTGTTCTCCTCGAGTACTGAGGTTATAAACTCCATTACAACCACCGTCATCACCTTTACTACTACCAACCACGCTATTTTTTTCTCTCAGTTTTGAGAAATGATTGTGATGTACTGAGATACAGTTGACATACTGTTGTTCAGTCTCTAAGTCCTGTCTGACTCTTTGCCACCCTCTGGACAGCAGCATGCCAGGCTTCCTTGTCCTTCACTGTCTCCTGGAGTTTGTTAAAGCTCATGTCCATTGAGTTGGTGATGCCATCCCACCATCTCACCCTCTGTCACCACCTTCCCTCCTCTGGTTGACATATAGCATTGTATAATTTTAAGGTGTACAGCATAGTGATTTGATATATGTATATATTGTGACATGATCACTACACTTACATTTAGTTAACCTCTATTGCCCAAGCATGCCTCTTTAGAGGTATGTCGCAGGTCTGCACAATCACTAAATAAGATCAAGATGCCGTTGAGTCTTGGAGTAAAGCTATTGTCAATAACATTACGAACAGAAACAGCACTTATGAGTTTTCACTTCCATTTTTAACATAGCCAGTGACCTCTAAATTGAGAACCCTAGGTTTCATTGTAAGACAGCTTTAATGGATGGTAGGGCCAGGTAAAGTTGGGGTTCAGCAGAATAGTTAATGGATATATTTTCAGTAGATTGAACTTGGCAAGGGATTAGCAGCTTTTAGTCAAGAATTTGTACCCCTAGGAGAATTAAGCCTTTGTTCTTAATTACTCCATCTCTTCCTAATCCATACAATCTATAAAAGGCTACTCTATGAAAAGTACCAGGAGTTTCATAACCGTTTAAAAAGACTTCTCTCTTTTCCTTCCTTTTTTGAGAAGGCAAAAATGCAGTTTTTTATTCAAATGTGATTAAATTCCAAGTCAGTTTGTGCCAAGTTGTGAACTTGGAATTAATGTCAGTTGTGAACTTAACAAGATGCCTTTTAAATATTCCATTAGCAGTTAATGAAGACAGGAAGTACATAAGGGAAACTCAAGTTAGGGTGTGATACAGGTCAGAGTGAGACCTCATCCTATAGTGTCTCTTAAGCAGCTGCTTTCTGCAGCGTGGTTGAATCACATGAAAGGGAGTCATTCCATTCTGTCAGTGTGAGTTCTGCCAAGAACTGTGGGTATGTGTGGAGATCTCTCCATGTGGTGAGTTCCATGCTTCTGGATCCAGAAAAGGAAGTGTGTGAGGAAAGAAGATATTTTCTGGTGAGCATTGCTTGCCTCTGTGATACTGGAGATTAAGGAGTGCTCTTTAGAAGTTTAGAAAGAAATCTTAGTTATGGTCTTATTGCAGTTTTTTTGTTCTGTCAAATATGTAAGTGCCAGTTATATTTTAGAGTGATTTGTTTTTACTACCTGAGAAATTAATCAAGAAGAGGGGGAATTTTTAAATGGGCTCCCTAGTGTGACTGGTTGTATTTATTTCTGAAAGTAGAGATGCAACTAAATTCACTTTAACTTCAAACTGTGACATAGAAATTCATACTTGTTTTTATCTATTGATAAAATAATGCAAATGTGCCTCTTAGATTCTTATGGGAACCCAACTCCTTCTTTGATGAATTTATTTCCCATTTTGTGGGTAAGATATTTGTATAATTCTCAGAAAAATGTTACCTTGGTGATTCTTAGAACATATTAATAAAGTGGAAAAGTGGCAAGCGGGAGCTCTCCCATCTGTGCCTGCAAGTAATTTAAACAAGGTCACACACATACAATGGGCAGGCAACTGTATGAGTTGGATGAATATTAGTTGAATATTTGTTGAATGAATGGATAAGACTGTCACTTTAATAAGACTGTTGTCAAAAGATGCAGATATGTACAAAAATACTTTGAAGTGTTGAAAGAGAATTATAAAACCTTCTGCTAATTTGTTAATTCCCCATATGAAATAATATTTTTTTTCTCAGTTGGAGAAATCTGGGGATGATTCCAATAGATTGGGAAGGCTGACCCTTTCTCCAGGATGCTCAATCAACTGGCCACACACTTGTCATTGCCTATTGTTTAGTGAGGCTGATACATCCTGGCCCTTCAACCCAGGGTATTTTCCAGGACTAGAGAAGGCCAGTTAGGTGAAGGAGGTCTGCAGATTCTAGGGAGCCGGTGACATCACTGAAATGGTTGAAATCCACAGTTGTCAGGAGGCAAGTGATCTTAGAGGAGTGTGGCGGGTGGGAAACAAAAGGACACAAATTCACAGGCTCCTCAGTCTCTCTGCAGCTCCTCATCTATCAAAGGGGTCTGATGAAGGTGATCTATGTGAAAGTGCCTGGCATGACGTTGTTGCTTAATGATGGAGTAGTGTGTACCTAAATCAATAACAGGCTCTCAATCAATACTGCGTGAATGTGAATCTGGAAGGGGGTAATAGAGTGGAATAATAAAGAAGGACTAAAGGAACAAATATCATTCCACTGGGCTCGTAGATGGGAGCTAAATGGAGGGGTCAATCTGAAGATTGTGGTCATTTCAGACTTTGTTCACTTACACATTAGGACTTCTTTTGAGCCAGCTCCTCCTGTTTCACTAATGGTTGTCATTCTCTCTATAATTCTTACTGTACATAAATCAAGTGCCTGGACATGCCACACAGTCATGGTGGGACTGTGACATGTCTGCTTGCCTTATTTGAACTGTCTGCTTACAGGGAGTATTGTGTGTTTCCCTAAATCTGTTCATGCTTGTTGCACCTGAAATTATGTAATTTATTTAAATATTACATTAATGGTTGAATGTAAACGCAAAGACAAAAGCATACTGTTTCTATGAAAATTTAAGTTGAGTGATGCGTGGAGATTCAAGAACACTTAATTGCAAAAGAGATTGCTCTCCTAATAGATGCAGCTGAGAGAAACAGAGAGAATTGAAGAAAAAAAAAATCGAAAGTTTCTGTACTTGGGTTTTTGTTGTTCTGTTTTTCCTGGTGCAGTATCCTGGTGAGGATAAAACTGTGGACTCTGGTGCCAAGCCTGCCTGAGGTGAACCTGCTTCCCCCACTAGGCAGCTGGGTGGCTTCGGCCCTGCTTCCTCATCTGTAAAGCAGGGATGAAAAAGAGCTTCAGTCTCAATGGGTGATGCAATGATACCAACTGCCCAGAGTGAGGCCAGACCTCACAGGTTAATGGCAGAGTCCTCTCACTTTAGACATCAGCCACAAGCTTGGGGTCCCCAGGGCAGCCTCACTTCTGAGCAGCTGACTGAAAATGGAGAGTTTTTCACTCTCAAGTTTGATAACTCACTGGAATGACTCACGGAATTCAGGAGAGTGCTATCCTTATGACTGTGGTTTTATAATATCACAGCGAAAGGACACCCATTAGAACCAGCTGAAGGCAGAGGTGCATGGCGAGGTCTGGGGGGAGCCCAAATACAAAGCTCCCTCTTGTCCTGTCCACAGGGAGGCAGACCCCGTCCTGGACAGGAACCCTCCCCTGGACACGGTTCTTGTGAGACGGGAAAGGGTCTTGTGGTCAAGTGTGCTTGGGAAATAGTGGGGTATTTTTAACAGTTTTTTAAAAAGTTAAAATGTGTTATAAATATTCAAGACTAAGGAATAAACAGCATGCATCATTTCCCAGATGTATTTGCCCACGTAATTCTTCCTCAGTGGAATGCCCGTTAATGTCCCCAAAGAATACCAAAAAAGGGCAAGAAACCCCCAAAACAAAGAAATTTAAAAATCTTTCCAAACCCCAAATCCTGTTTCCAAGTAGCTCCTAATCGAAGACAAAGTACCCTTGACATTCTGACAAAGAAAGAATTTGAATTGCATTTTCCAAGTTGTTCTTGATACTTTGTCTATTTTATTTCTAGTTGACAGCTTTTGAAAGACTCATGTACAATAGATATGAAAAAATATATACAATAGTATGAAAAAACTTTTAAAAAGCCAAAAAATATCAGTAGGACAAGTGTCTAATGCAGAATGAGGAAGCAGAAATTTAAAAAATAGACACAGAACTTTATTTTTGCACAGAATATGTCAATAGATGTTCACAGTATGAGTGTGTATTAAGGAGAAGTTAAATTATGTCAAGGCGTTTGTATAAGATGAAATCATTCGCAGAGCAGAAGTAAAGACACAGATGCAGAGGAAAAAAAAATGGATATCAAAGAGGAAGCATAGATTGGGATGAATTGGGAAATTAGTATTGACATATATACATTGCTATGTGTGAAATAGGTAGCTAATGAGAACTTACTGTATAGCACAGGGAACTCTACTCAGTGCTCTGTGATGACCCAAATGGGAAGGAAATCTGAAAAAGAGGGGAGATATGTATACACATGGCTGATTCACTTTGCTCTACAGTAGATATTAACATTCTGGAGAAGGAAATGTCAACCCACTCCAGTATTCTTGCCTGGAGAATCCCATGGACAGAGGACTCTGGTGGGCTACAGTCTATGGGGTTGCAAAGAGTTGGACACGACTAAGCAACCAACTCCCCCACCTCCAAAACACACACAGAGATACTAACATGGCATTGTAAAACAATTATACTCCAATAAAAATTAATTAAAAAAAAACAACATATTTTGGAGAGATATCTGTAAAAAACTGATTTAAAAATCCTTTAAAATCTCTGTCTCTGTCTTGCTGGTGAACTGAAGCTACCTGGAAAATTAATGAATACTTTCCAGAAAAACATCTATTTCTGCTTTATTGACTATGCCAAAGCCTTTGACTGTGTGGATCACAATAAACTTTGGAAAATTCTGAAAGAGATGGGAATACCAGACCACCTGACCTGCCTCTTGAGAAATCTGTATGCAGGTCAGGAAGCAACAGTTAGAACTGGAAATGGAACAACAGACTGGTTCCAAATAGGAAAAGGAGTATGTCAAGGCTGTATATTGTCACCCTGCTCATTTAACTTATATGCAGAGTACATCATGAGAAATGCTGGACTGGAAGAAACACAAGCTGGAATCAAGATTGCTGGGAGAAATATCAATAACCTCAGATGTGCAGGTGACACACCCTTATGGCAGAAAGTGAAGAGGAACTAAAAAGCTTCTTGATGAAANGATTTCATAAAATGGATTTTGTGAGCTAATGTCTCCCCTAGCTGACTTGATCTTAGTTTTTTCTTCACTGATAACTCTAAGATTTTTTATCATCTCATTTTGTATGTTCATACTATTATGAACTAGATATCTTCAAATGCTATTTACTAAAATATTGTCAAAACTCTACAAGGTGTACATTTTACTATATACAAATAATATATCAATAAAGGGCTGGAGAAAAGTACAAAAGAATCCATTTACAATGATCAAAATCAAAAGACAGTAATTTAAATGTTTCTTGCACTATCTTTTAGTCAATTCTTGACAAGACATTCTAAACTACTTCATCCTTGCATAAGTCATCACTGAATTAATATTTTTATTCTGTTTATTGTGTGTGTGTTTAATCACTCAGCTGGGCCCAACTCTTTGCAACCCCATGGACTGTAACCCGCCAGACTCCTCTGTCCATGTAATTCTCCAGGCAAGAATACTGGAATGGGTAGTGATTCCCTTCTCTAGGGGATCTTCCCAGGGATTGCACCTGGGTCTCCTGCATTGCAGGCAGTTTCTTTACCATCTGAGCCACCAGAGAAGCTCAATTCTATTTATTACAATTTATAACTTAAGATATAGTTTAATGCCTATATAGAACACTTATTAGAGTGGGGATAATTTAGAGGGATTTCATTTTATGAAGATTACATTATGGACTTCTATTAGTCTATTTATGATATTTTTTCTAGGAAATTAGAGTGCATATCAAAGAATCAATGTGGAGGAAAAAGCATATTTTGTGAAATAAAAATACTAGTGGAGAAAAAAGAAAACATGCACCTGGAACAACTTGATTAAACCAATGCCAAATGTGAGCTGTACATGTCCAGGCCTCTGGCTTCACTTTTCTCCTTATCTTAGTCTTCTTAGTAGTGTTTCTCAAACTTTGGTGTTGGAACTCTTTACACTTATTTAGTTTTGATGAGATTCATTTTCTGAGTCATATTGATCAATATTCATCCTACTAGAAACTAAAACTGATACATGTTTGAAATATTTATTCATTTTAAACTATAATAATAAAACCATTACATGTTAACAAAATCATATTACATTAAAAAATAACTATAGTTTTTTTAAAAGAAATAAGTGACATTTTTTTGTATTTTTTTGAATTCCTCTAATAGCTTGCTTCAAGAAAACAGATTGTCATATCTGCATCAGCATTCATGTTGATAAGTTCTTTTGGTTGAAATATGTAACAAAATTTGGCCTCACAGAGATATATAGTTGGGAAAAGGAGTTTTAGTAGCCTTCTCAGGTTATTATAGATATTTGAATTTGATACAACACCCAAACTCAACAAGGAGTAGTTTCTTAGTGCCAGTAATAGTCTAACAACAAAATCCAAATAAATGAAGCACAATAAAAAGGAAGCTGCAAACCAATATCTCTTCCAAACTTAAAAGCAAAAATAATTAACAATGTTGACAAATTGAATACAGCGAGTGTATATATTTTAAAGTATATATGTGTGTGTGTGTCATGTACACATGACCAAATGTGATTTATCCTATGTATTCAAGGCTGATTCAATATTCAAAACTTAATCAATGCAATCCACCATATCAACAGGCTTAGTGAAAAGTCCATATCAATTGATAAAGTAAAAAGCATTTGATGTAATCTGACATCCATTCAGGATAAAAAGTCTCGGTGCATTAGGAGCAGAGGGGCAACTTCCTCAACCTAATAAAGAACAACTACAAAAAAACATACAGCTAACAGCATACTTGGGTGCCAGGAGCCAGCGTGAGGAACCCCACCCATGGCAAAGGTCATGAGGAAGGAGGCTTGGCATACGCAAAGGTGAGATCGAGCCTCAGGGGTCCCCCTGGAAATTCTCGAGCATCTACCCCCAGAACCTGAGTCTACCTGCTTTACTGTGTTATGCTTTCCACCTCCTCTTCTGACATTAACAGGGGGCTGTCCCCCCACTACCTTTTTCTGGAAAAAGTTAATTTAGAACTTTTAGATAATAAGTCTCCTGGGCATAATAAGTGTTTCAATCCAAAACCCCTTCTGATGGCTTTCTAGCCTGCCTGCCAGACTCTTAAGCCGTGCATGTGATTGTTTGCGGCCTCCCGACCATGAGAGGCACAGGAAGCTTAAAACATCCTAGGAATGTAGGGGCTTCCAAGGAGTCAAAGTCATTAGAATAGGACTGATTAAGGGTTTCATTTGTTGAGCCAATACTTGCTGCCAAGTTTTCATATCTTTTATTTGTAGATATAGTTGGTATATAGAAAAAACAGGTAGTAGCCCTGGTATTAGTTAGCAACATTAGATCTTTGAGTTAAGTACTTTCTTTGTTATGACCCACTGCACCTTTGTTCTACAGGAATGTAACTTTATTTAGTACTTTGAGGGTGATGCAGATTAAAGAAAAAAACACTTCAAGGGAAAAAGACTTTGCTGGTTGATAGACATTTATCTAGGAAGAGAGCCATAAAAATGTTAACAGGCCTCTTGGCCAGAAGATAATGTAAACCACCTGAGACCTTCTGTATACGGGAGGGTATGCAAAAAGAAAGCCTGGTCTCAATGAGGGTCAGGACTGCTACCCCTGCATAACTCTGCATATCCCATTATTTCTTTATGTACAACTTGGTGTATATAAGCTGCTTTTAAAAATAAAGTTGTGGGTCTGGCACCGAGGCTTGGTTCCCCCATGTCATTCTTTTCTCCCTTTTCTGGCTGAATTCCCGTCTGGTGCATGGAGGCTCACTGTGTCTACTTATTTGCCCAGGCTTCTAAGACCCACGCGAGAGGGAGCCCAAGGCGGGGCACCCTCCGCTATTCAAGTGGGCGCCAGTGGCCTACGTAGATGGTGCAAGTTCCTTGTCTTGGAACTTTATTGGTTTTCCACGTAAACCAAGTTATTCAGCCTCTTTTCTCCACTAATTTTCCTACTACACTATTCTTTCCTAATCGCCCTTTATATTTCTAAATAAATAAGTTTTTCCTCGCCGACTCCGTTCCCACTTCTAATTCCCTGGATCCACCGGGACTGGACCCCAGCACTTGGGCTTCTCTGGTGGTTCAGTGGTAAAGAAACCACCTGCCAGTGCAGGAGGGGTGAGTTCAGTTACAGGGCAGGAAAGCTTCCCTAGAGAAGGAAATGGCAACCCACGCCAGTATTCTTGCCTAGGAAATCCATGGGCAGATTTCATGGTGGGCTACAGTCCATGGGGATGCAAAAGAGTCAGTCATGTCTTAGCGACTAAACAACAACAACATCATACTTAGTAAAATAATGTTTTCCTATAATATTTGGAAGAAGGCAAGGATGTCTACTCTCATCATTCTTACTTAGCACAATACTGGAAGTTCTAGCCATTGCAGTCAGGCATGATAAAATGAATTAAAGGCATACAGATTGAAAGAAATAAAATTGTTTTCATTTTCAGATGACACAATTGTCTACATTTAAAAAATCCTCAAAGGATCTGCAGTCCTAGATTCAAAATGTATGTGAGCTTAGTAAGGTTTCAGGATATAAGACCAACACAATAACCAACTGCATTTCTATAAACTGACAGACAAGAAATGGAAACAAAAATTTCAAATGCAGTTTCTTTATAGTTGCTTCAAAGAAAAGGAAATACTTACAAAGTATAACTATGTATTCTGATCAAAGAAATCAAGGAAGACCTAAGTATTAATACCTGGAGAAACATACCATGTTTACAGATTGGAGGAATCAACATAGTAAAGATGCTAATTCTCCCTAAATTAACATAAAGGTTTAACATAATTCGTTTTATCATATTAAAGTATAGCAACAAAATTCTACATTAAATAGGTTTAAAAGTGGATCTTCCAAAAAGAAAAAGTTAATCAAAATTGTTTAATTTGTTAAATAATTGTACCAGGCATCATAATTGCATAGTCTCAAAAATAATCTCAGGGACTTCAAAGACTAAAGAGAAAAATAATACAGCAATTTGAAACAATTTCCTTAATACATTTTTAAACTGCTAAAAATAATGCTACACAGGCAACAAAAGCAAAACTAAAGAAGACTACAATGAACAAAAATTTTGGGTACATCAAAAAACACAATCAACAGAGTGAAAAAAGCAACCTAGAGTGGGAGAAAATCATTTATTTGATAAAGGGTAAACTTCCAGAATACAGAGAGAACTCCAACAACTCAACAACAAAAAAATCAAATAACCAGATTTTAAAATGGACAAAGGACTTGCATAGACATTTCTCCAAAGAGGATATTCAAATAGCCAACAGGTACATGAAAGACACTCAACATCATTAATCATCAAGGAAATGCAAATCAAAACCACAGTGAGACATCACCTCACACCCAGTAAGCTGCCTACTATAAATAAATAAGCAAGTGTTATAGAGGATACGGAAAAATTGGAACCCTTGCACACTCCTGACAGGAAGATAAAGTGATATAATCACCATGGAAAACAGTATGGGAGGTCCCCAAAAATCAAAAACAGAACTACTATATGATCCAGAAAGCCCATTTCTGGGTACAAATCCAAAAGAATTGACAGTAGAGTCTTGGAGAGATATTTGTACATCTTTGTTCATAGTGTCATTTTCCTTTAGCAAAGATGTGGAAACAACCCAAATGTATATCAACAGATGAGCAAAGAAAAACTGGTGTGTATATATATACAATGGAATATTATTTGGTTTTAAAAAAGAAGGAAATGCTGTCATATTCTATAAATGGGTAAAATTTTAGCAATTATATTAAGTGAAATAAAGTAGTCTCAAAAAACAAATAATATATGATTCCATTTATACTAAGGTATCCAAATTTGTAAAAGTTGTAGAAACAAGAAAATATAATAGTGGTTACCAAAGTCTTGGGGGACAGGGAAGGGAAGTTGTTATTTAATGGGTATAAGATTTCTGATTTGCAAGAGGAGAAAGTTCTTGGAGATCTATTTCACAACAAAGTTAATATATTTAATGCTACTGAAATATGTACTTTAAAATGTTTAACATAGTAAATTTCATGCTGTGTGCTTTTATCATAATAAAAAATACATAAAAATACAAAATATTAACTGGAGAAAGAGCTGCATTTATGGAATGCCTACAAAATATAAGAAATCATCCAAACAATTACAAATCACAGTACCTTTATACTACTCTGGACTTTTTTCTTTCAGAAAACATAAATATCGCTTGTATGTTACCATGATATGTATAATTATACCAAGGAGAGAAAAATTTTTGGATTACCATTAGGTAATTTTACTTGGAGATCTAAATATCCATATTCATAGGTATGCTGAGTGTATTCATTTAATTTTGTTCCCAGCAGAAGTTACACTTTAGGACTTTCACTTCATCCTATATTTATTATTCTAGTCCCTTATGAATTCAAAAACAAAATTCATAGATGTGCTTTCGAGCACATTACGGAAATAAATATGCCATGCTAAAATTAATGAAAAACACATTTAACTTTTAATTCCTTAGTCAAGGATGAAAACAGCTATCAATACATATATAGCCAAGATACATTTTTAAGGAGAAAATGCCTCCTATTCCAAAATGACAACCTCCTAACATACGTAGCAGCAAATTTTTCTTTCTGCCAGAAACACTCATTCGGCACTAATTTTTGACAAGTGAAAAAGCTTTTCCACATATACACAGCCCACTTGATTTTTAAAAATGCTGATCCCTCCCTTTAAAACTTTTCATACATTAAAATGTCTATTTTCCTTTAATTTTTGCAGCAAGTTCCAGAAATAACTTATTTCAATTTTCCAAAAATAATGCATTGAAATATGTGTGAGTTGACTAAGGGTGAAGCTGATATGGACTAAAAGCAGACAACACAGAAAAAAATATTCAGTGGATTTGACAAGTTATTTTTTTCTCAAATACTGTAACACTAGTAAAACCACTAAAACTATGCAATAAATGAAAAAAGGTCATCCCCTTGCTTACATGTTATACATAGATCTATTGCCAAAACTAGCACCTAAGAGGGGCAGTTTTAGATCAATTTCTAATCCTACTATGATTTTGCACACATTTTTATCTGATTTTTTTCTCTCCCAAGCTTGATTTTTCATGTCATTAAAATGGAAGAAATAATATCTGCCAATCTTTACGATTCTAGATTAAGAGATGCTAAGTAATGAAATATTACCATCTTCGATGTGATCAAACCAACAGCTAAATGAAAATGCTTCCATCTGGTTTCATGTGAATTATGCTGATTGTAGAAAATGTTCAAGGTCTAGCTTTCCTCTCCACAGAGTAGCTAGCACATAGTTGTTGGGTAACTGCAGACAGACTGATTCTAAATATAAACTGAGATGTGTGCTAAAATTATTGTCCTGATTTTTTTCAGCAATCATTATGCTACACATGGTTATAGATTTTATTTATTAAATATCTTGAAAAACATATTTTCAATAATAGCAATGACAGAATTACATGTGAAAATTGTCCTATCAAATGATTCAAATTAAATCCACAGTTTCTAAACTTTTCCTACCTAGTACTCCATATGTATGACTATTCATATTCACATATGCAGTCAAACTTAAAATCACATCAACTAGATTTTGCACAAATTTTAAGTGGGCTCATATTTCTCACAGAAGAAAGACAGTACTACCTTAAATGAGAAGTACACCTAAGAAAAGCCTAAAAT
>SJYX01015881.1:0-36515 GCA_006410675.1 Oreotragus oreotragus
GGGGTCGCAAAGAGTCGGACACGACTGAGCGACTGTACTGAACTGAGAGTTGTTCTCAACTCTAATCTTCCTTGGTTGGTAAAGAGACTGTTGTAAGGAACACTAGGTTGTAGTGAAACCATAAGTAAGTGTGGAAATTGTGTTAGTTTTCTTAGTCATCTTTAGGAGAGTGGATCCCATTTGGTTTGATATTATCAAACTTGAGATTATTCTGAATATTACTTAGTCTAGAAGGCTGCACACAGGTTTTTACACTGACCTAATTGGTAGAGATACTTATTATTAAATGGAAGTATTTGTTCAGAGTTAGAATAATTTCTAAAATTATAGTTTCTGCAGGAAATTAAAAAAAAAAAATCAAATCCTCAAAACTCCAGCTAGGGTTCACATTTTTAACAAATCAGCAGGCATTTGAAACAGAGAAATAGCTTTATTCTGCTAGCTTATTTTACTAATTGTTATCCACTCCTAACCCACTCCAGTATTCTTGCCTGAAAAATTCCAGGGACAGACGAGCCTGTCGGGCCATAGTCCTTGGGGTCCCAAAGAGTCGGACATGACTGAACACTCCAGACACATTCACAAAATAGTGCCAGCTCTGTCCAGTGCATCAGTCCAGAATGATGTCTTTAACCCCGTTAGGCCTCCTGTGAAGAATGGTGTTTCTCTTGCAACTTAAGCCTAAACGATTCCTGCTTACAAGAACAGGTTTCAGGTTAAAACAATCTTGCTTGGCTTTATTTTGAACATTTACATTTCCTTATTGTAGCCTGTCACTGGTATCCAGAAACTTTCCTTGAGGAGTTTGGAGTAGCTTTTTTTCCACTCTTGAACATCATTGGTTTATGTGTATGAGCTGCTGTAAAGCGCAGTGATTGCTTAAAAACACTATAGTTACTTAAAAAAGATGACTTTGATTGTGTGTTTTTTGTTCCCATCACAATAACACTTTGCAGGTGATTATTAAATTAGAGATTTTCTTTGTTTTTCTAACAAAAAAAAAACCGCTTTTTTATGTCAGCGCCAATTATGAGTGGTAATTTTTCACATTTTACAAAAGATTTTTCTGTCCTACCTCCACGCCCCTCCCCCAGATAAAGAAGGGCTTTGACATTCTATGACAGGGAGGGTTTTTTGCATACACAGTGCTTTTGACTTTTCTTTTAAAAAAATCTGTTGACTCTATTGAAATGTGACAGGACAATATTTAACCTGAATAGAGGCATGTTGACTCCTCTTATTAAAACTGACAGTTAAGGACGTTTCTCTCTTTATTCCTTCTGATACACGCAGACAAGTCTTCACTGCTAACTAGTATACAAAATCAAAAACAAAAAAATACAGAGCAAAGAGATGACTACCTTATAAACAATATATGAATGACAATTGCAAGTTTAATCTAGCAAAGAAACCTTTTTTTATCCTTTAAGAAAATTAAAGCCCTTTCAAATTAGCTTGATATATGAAGACAGACTGACATCATTAATTTTCAAGTATTCACTCTTCTTCCCTAGCTGCCTTTCTCTCAAAGATAGGCAACATTCCACTAAGCCCTGGACAGGACCACAGCGACACCTACGGAGAGAGTCCAGGGCCTCCATTGAGTCTTGTGTAGAGCTCACAGCCTTGTGTCTTGTTTCTCAGAATTCCTTTGCTTATTTTGCTGTCATGAAACCTAAATGATGGCCATGGAGGTTTGTCCCTGAGCTCCCTACTACCTGATGGTTGGTTTCTCTGTTTCAAAAAAAAAAAAAAAAAGGCTGAAAATATTAGGATCAAGCTTTCAAGTTCTTTCTGTTTTGTTGAACCAATAAAGAGACTTATTAGCATGAATGAGGCTTTGTGCATGGAGTGGGCCTCTTGGGAAGAGTGCAGTCAGGAACCGGATGCCAGCTTTCAGAAACAGGAGGAAACTGTATGGCATTTGGATGTCTTTGGGTACTTGCCCATTCTCCTTAACTTCCAGGAGTCAAATTTCTTAAAAGCAACTGTTGTCTTTCTCCTGTGTCATACACTGGATACTTATGTGATGTAAATAAACTGTCCACTGAGACTCACACTTTTTGTTTTTGGAGGGGAGCTGGTAAGAGGGAGGATATTACACAAGTAATAGTAAAGTCATTTTTGTTGTAATATAATTGGAGCTGTAGCAAAATCATGAATGGAACTGTTAGCTACAGAGCCAGCAAAGTTACCTCTTATTCTCCTTTTCCTGCTGAACCTTTTCTCCGCATTTATCACTGGAAAAGGGTCCTTTCAATGGTTATCAAGGCTTTCAACATTTTGTTGTGGAGAGTCAGAAAGATAGCAGTCTGTTCCATGGCAGACTTCTATGTTAAGCCTGCATACTGATCTGTCCAGTTTAGTCTCTAGAGATACCCTATTTCCGTTTCTCTGGTTATCCTAAAAGGGGCCAGGAGAGACCCTTGGTCAAAGCAGCCTGTAGATTGTATTATAGAAGCAATTCTAGATTTTTTTTCTTTTCTTGAGTAGAAGGACCCAGTGGTGCCTGTGGTAACCAAGACTTCCCTTAGATCATCAGGTCTAAAGCTGTCAAAAAACATTTATAATATGCGTGTGAATTTCCATTCCTGTCCTTTGTGTTTGTCAAGATTGTGGGAAAGGCTGCCAAGTCTTTCCTGGTGTCTTAGTTGGGGTTATCCCCCAAATAACCTCAGGGCAAGGATTTAATGCAAGTCATTCATCTGAAAAATGGTCCTGGGTGTGCTGGAAGGACTGGAGCCAGGAAACACAGCCACTGAGGGATGTGGTAAAGTAGGTCAGTACTGTGGGAACTGGAGCTTTGTCCTGTCAGGGGTCATTAGAGGCTATGTAGACCATCCTTCATAATGAGACATTTGAGGGACAAGAAAACGCTTTATCCATAACTACTGTCTCTTGTTAGTTGAAGGTCACTCCTGAGCATTAGTTTCTTAGCACTTCAGGTCTCTCTTCTGTCCTGAAACCACCACCATGGCTAGCGAGAGCAGGAAGATATGTGTATGGGAACTTTTTGCTGACTGTCTCTGGGGTTGGCTTGAGGGGTACAGGGAAGACACCAGGAGCTTCTGGTGCACATGCTTCATGTGGTTTTGAGAAGTAAGTACAGTTACAACTCTGTGTGTGTGTGTGTGTGTGTGTGTATGTGTGTGTGTATCTATTGATAGTGGGGGATTATTAGTTCTTCTTAGACTTAAGAGAAAGTGCGTATATGTGTGTGATGGTGGATATACCACTGTGACACTCAAGTAGAGATACAGGGCTCTTGTTACATAGGGAATGAACAATATATCTGTCATGGGCAGGAGGAAAGAGCTACACATTCCCTGGTTCTCTGCTTGATTATTTGAGCTCTAACTGAATGTGAGAAGCAAAAAGAAGAGACACCAAGACTGCTAATAAATCACAAGGGTTATCATGAATGAGATGGAATGGTGGGCCATGGCAAGTTTTATTTTCACTTTATTTTGGCAGCCATTAGCTCTAGAATGGTGCTATCCTGTAGAACTTCTTGCTAGTTTCATGCAGCTATTGAGATATGGCTAGTGTGGCTGTGTTAGTTATCTAGGGCTTCCAAAGCAAAATACCACAGATAGAGTGGTTTGCTGCTGCTGCTGCTGCTAAGTCACTTCAGTCGTGTCCAACTCTGTACGACCCCATAGACAGCAGCCCACCAGGCTCCGCCGTCCCTGGGATTCTCCAGGCAAGAACACTGGAGTGGGTTGCCATTTCCTTCTCCAATGCATGAAAGAGAAAAGTGAAAGTGAAGTCGCTCAGTCGTGTCCGACTGTTAGCGACCCCATGGACTGCAGTCCACCAGGCTCCTCCGTCCGTGGGATTCTCCAGCCAGGAGTACTGGGGTGGGGTGCCATTGCCTTCTTCCAGAGTGGTTTACACAACAGAAATTTATTTTCTCTCAGTCCTGAATGCTATGAGTCTGAGATCAGTGTGTTGGTAGGGTTGATTTCATTCCAAGGCTTCTCTCACTGGCTTTCCAATAGCTGCCTTTTTGCTCTGTGTCCTTATGGTCTTTTCTTTGTGCACACTCATCCCTTGTATATCTCTGTGTATATTAATTTCCTCTTCTTATAAGGATACCAATTAGATTGAATTGAGACTCACCCTAAAGCCTGCATTTTAACTTAATTGCCTCTTTAAAGATCTCATCTCCAAATGTAGTTACATTCTCAGATTTTAAGGGTTAGGACTTAAATGTATGGATTTAGGGGAGGGGACAGAATTCTGTCCATAATAGTGACTGAAGAGCTATAATTTCTAACTTTATCTAATTTTAATTAATTTAAATTTAAATTGCTACATGCTCCTGGTGGCTAATATCAGGCTGTGAAGACCTAGAAGATATATTAGCTCTTCTACTATGAATCCAGAAAGGTCTGTAGCAATGGGATTTTTTTCCTTGACCATCAAGGGGATGGTACTAATATCCAATCTGTTAGTGGCTTTCTCTTTATCATCTCCTACATTTACTCTCCTCTGTAGCTAATTGATTTGGGTGCCCCAGGCTTAGCTACATCAGAGGCCAATGTCCACTGATGTAGACACTCTTATCTATCCCCTCTTCCTTTGAAACAACAGAACACATTTATTTAATGGATGGTGAGAGAAACCCACTTAAGGGGAGAAACTAAATAGTTTAATATTTTCAAAATACTGTCTCCATTATGCTACAGCTAATAGGGCTACTAAAGAGTTAGATGAGCACATAGGACAAGGGTGTGGCAGGGCCAGAGAGGGATGGTGTCTGCCTGGATGTCCTGTTCTGTAACCTGAGTCACTCATGGTTTGAAGGGCTAGGTGGGCTTTGTTCTTTCCACCACTGCCCATCCCCTCTTCTAAGTAGCTCAAATCATGTCCTGACCTGGTTTCCAAGGGCTGCCAGTTTGAGAGAATTAAAAAAGAGAATAAAGGGAGGGGCTTAGGTAGCTCCTTCCTGCTTCTCCATTCCCTTCTCTTACCTCTGTGCTCCACCCAGTTCTCTGATTCCCCAACCTCAGCACCTAGGCACAAACAAGAAAGTAACAAAAATGAAAAATGGTGCCTGGCTTATTTGGGCCTCCCTATTGCAACCTTGGTCCCTGTCCCACTGGGGACCACAGTGAGCTTCAACTTAGCCCCTCCTGGGCTAGGCTGGGTGATGCAGGAGAGCTGTTGGCCTGCAAGCCTGAGCACATACCTCCTTTGCTGCTGCCTGGAGGAAACAACCCTAGTGGCAGGGGCTTGGCAAAGCACAGAGCATTGGAAATCAGCCTGGGCCAAAAATGCAGGTCTAGTTTTCTTTTTATATATAAAAGCTTAAAAAAAAAATCTTTAAATTTGTTCTTCAAGAAGAAATAAACCTTTATTAGACCCTATGTATTGCTGTAAATTTGATTGACCAGATGTTTGTCAGATTTAATACATGCTGTTTAAAAAGTTGCTTTCTACATCTTGACTGAGACCCTTTCTGGTGAGGAAGGAGCTGGTTTATAGGAAACAATGAAATCATTTTTTACACCTTACAGATGCTCTAATCCCATTACAGACTGAGGTGTTTAAAATTCTTGGTGTTTTCTTGCTTTATTTTTATGGTATGAGTGATTCTGAAGGAGAAAGCCAAGGCAAGAAAATATTTAAATAAGGCATTGCCCCAAGGGATGGTGGGGGGGCAGAGGTGGAGGGAGGGCTACAGGAAAGGCTGAAGGTTATTTTTTGTATTTGATTTGCTTTCCAGCCATGGTTACTGGCTACAGCTGAAAGGCCACTGCTAGAACTTTGATCAGTGATGCCAAGCTCTTGGACCACAATCCAAGAAGCTGTTACATGGAGGAACTGGGGCTAGTTTTTCTCCAGTCCTACTGAACAGAATGTGGCTTCCATAATCCCCTAATGTTCTTTCCTGAAAACAGGCCATTAGTCTGTTTCCTGAAACCGTAGTCGATTGAAACGCCTTCAAGGACCAGGCAGTTGCCGAAGTGACCAAAGTGAGCCAGACAGCTCTCTGTGGCAAACAGTGGAGTGGGACTCCAGTCTCACCCAAGACACAGTCTTCAACTACAGCATCTTGGTGCTCTGTGGAAATGTGAGCCCTGTAAAGCGGTGTTTAAGAAAAATTTCCAATTTTAGATAAACAAAATTCATCTACAGGACATACTCTGCCTGAGGACAATAGGTTTGTAAGCTTGTTCTGATTAAAATGTGTATAAATAGAACTGCTAGATTTAAGAGATAATTAGTCCCCACTTTTGAGTTGTTAGAACTAGTAAAAATGTTCTTAAGCTTTGGAAGCTGACATAGGTGTTGTCAGCCTTTAATTTGCTGTGTAAGGGTATTAAGCAGACACAGTTACTATCACTGTCACTAACAAGTTTCATATAAGAAAGGATATTAATCCCCAGCACACACACCCACCTGCCCCAAAAGAAGTAGGAAGGAAATCATCTAAAACTTTAAAAATAGCCTTTCAGGTGAATAATTTTAATTTTATGAAAAAAAAAAATCAAATAACCCACTCTTCTAATTTTCTTGTGAATGCTTCATCACAGACCAGTGGTGATTCACAGACCATTGCCAAAACTATCCTACCTGTTAATATTAATATAGACTGTTTTCTTCAACTACTTATACCACTAGGGTGTTATTGAGCTTTATTCAATGACAAATTAGGTCTATAATTATTTAAGTCACATAGAGGAGAACTATGTCATTTTATTACAAAATAATACAGAATAAAATTACAATTGCCCCACTTCTACGTCTGTGAGATGACCAGTGTAAAATTTTTGATGTACACCTTTCTCATATTTTTTTCTAATTGTATATTTGTTTGGAGTCCTGCTGTCTATGTTGTATCATAGTCTGAGTTTTCACATCAGTAATACACTTTTCTTTACTCACTAATCAGTAACAGTATGTTACTTATTAGGTTACTTATTATTAGTTGTATTATGTTTTATGGTGCAATTAATATTGATGATTATATATTCATCTTATTGCTCACTTTGAATTTTCCAAAGAGTACTTGGAATGAAGATCTTTGTTGTATAGAACCTGCTTCTGAATATCTTATTTTGCTTGTTTTTCCTTTTATGCTTCCTGAATCTCTAGTAAACTCTTCACACATAAACACAAGTTCATGTCATCTGTATTCCCAGTCTAAATCATTTGTGAGCTGTCCAGGGCATAAGCAGTGGAAGATGATTTTGTGGCTAGTTGGAGCTGAGCTCCCCATTGTTGTGTTGTTTAGTCACTGTAAACAACACTGTAAGCTATGTCTGACTCTTTGTGATCAAAGGACTATAGCCCACCAGGCCCCTCTCTCCATGGGGTTTCCCAGGCAAGAATACTAGAGTGGGCTGACATTTCCTTCTCCAGGGGATCAGGATCGAACCTGCATCTCCTGCACTGGCAGGCAGGTTCTGTACCACTGAGTCCCCATGGAAGCATGTGTTCCTCATAGTGGGTGCTATTAGATAATCAGTGTGAAGCAACATTGAGCCACTTTGGTAAAACGAATGACAAGTGCTGGTCTCATCAGTGGAAAGGAGAACAATTGAACCATGTTATCATTTAGCTTTACAACCACATAGATGTTAGGCAGCTATGTGAGTATCTATGAGTTTGATAACTGAAACAGTTGGAAATTCAATAAGATTCAACTGTCCTGCTTAGAAAGAGATGAGAAATGCCAAGCTGTCTTAATATCTGCTTGCATATCTTCTCATATTACTTAAATAGATTCAAAACCATTTTAAAATATACCCTTTCCAGAGAGATATAGAATCTCTTGAGTTATTATAGAGCCAGTTTGTACAAAAATGTTGCAAATCTTCCTTGTGAGTCATTCTTATCCAGGTTATTGGAAGCAATTTCATTAAGTGTGTCATGGTTTATACCTTCATTTAGAATCTTCTCACCACATGACTCACCTTTACAATTTAGTTCCCCTTAGAAAAAAAATATTCTTTTCTGGAGATTTGGGCATATCCAATCTTCATACTATTGTATTTCATGGCATACTCTGTCTACTATACTTTGAAGTAACTTCTCTGAATGAGAGATGAAAGAAAAGAACTCATGCATTTGAAAGACGTTTAATTTTGCTGCCTACAAATCAGAACCAAGTGTGAGAGAACTTCTTGATTTATAAAGTCAAGGTTAATTTTAGGAAAATAGTATTGGTGTCCCAGATAGCTTGAAACTGAATTCTGACAATTCAGTTCTGGAACTTATTTAGTTCACTCTGCATTTTTCATAACTCCAGTGAGCAGTACTCCATGGCACTGTTAACCAAGTAAATATGACATCGTCATACTTGGTTTCTTTGAGTCATTAGCTCTAAGCGGAATGTGAATACTGCATGTTTATTGTCTGTTGTTACATTAGCATGTAAGCTCCGTGAGGGCAGAGATCTTGTTCGTATATTAACAGCTGTAGGTTCAGTAGCTATCGAGCCCTAAGCATGTGGGAAGTTCTTACTAGCTAGTAAATGTGTGAATAAATGAATGAACCATCAAAACTGAGTAATTCACTAGTGTCTTATTCAAGGCCAGTGAAGAGTAAATTCTCTTGGCTCATGCACATTTTCCAGAATCAAGATTTTGTTCTCTTACAGGCTAGGTCTATGGCAGGAAAACCAAAGAGCATCTCCTTGCATCCATCTTCAAGACCACTGAAGAAATAAAGCCATACTGTTTTACAGAGATAACCCCTCTTTATGTTATGTGTGTAGTCACCTGAAGTTTTTTTTCAGTGTATAGATACAGTGTTATAGACATCATAGAATCATACAGATATAACTTGTGTATTTTCCTGTGTCATTAGATGGTACTTTAAAAGCATGATTTTAAACAGCTATATGACATTTTATCACATGAATGTACCAAATTTTGTGTCACCATTTAACATCTAACAACTGAAATGGACATTTAGATTATATCTTTTTCTCTTTTAAATAATGTTGTGATAAAAATCTTCAACTTCTGTTCCTAATACTCTGATGTTTAGGATTAATTCCCAACCACTGAAATTTGTAGTTAAACAGTATGAATATTTTACAAATTATAATAACTATGACCAAATTGTTACCCAGAGAGGCTGTACCAATTTATACCCATGGTGGCTCAGAGGTTAAAGCGTCTGCCTTCAATGCGGGAGACCTGGGTTCGATCCCTGGGTCAGGAAGATCCCCTGGAGAAGGAAATGGCAACCCACTCCAGTATTCTTGCTTGGAGAATCCCATGGACTGAGGAGCTTGGTGGGCTGCAGTCCACGGGGTCACAAAGAGTCGGACACGACTGAGTGACTTTACTTACTTAACCTATGTCTGCAATTGTTTTCCACACTATAGGTTACCATTTAAAAAAATGAAACCAACAAAACTTTGTCTATGTGTTAATAGAAAATATTATTTTACTTTCTACTTCATTGATTATTAGTATCTATTGGTCCTCTAGATTTTTCCTTTGGGAATCTTAATGTTGGAATCTTTAATATTCTTGCCCATTAGTCTATGAGTTATGCATCCGTTTCCTACATGTTTATTACACAGCTACTATGTAGCAGGCCCTGTTCTAGTCACTGGGGGAGCAGCAGTGAACAAAACAACAAATGTCTATTGTCATAAGAACTAAATGAAATCATGCCTGTAACACCCTTAATGAGTAGGTTCTGCCTCATGCAAGACTATAGTAGGTTATGATCCGGTCATTCTTGGTGTAGTTGCATGTCTCTCTGTGCCAGGAGCATTAGCTACTGTTCTGCAGACAGGATGTTTCTGGAATTTTTCTATATTGAATTGGCTAGGTGGCCCTAGTGGTAAAGCATTTGCCTGCCAACACAGGAGATGTAGGAGACACAGTTTTGATCCCTGGGTCAGGATGATCCCCTCGAGGAGGTCATAGCAGCCCACTCCAGTATTTTTGCCTGGAGAATCCCATGGACAAAAGAGCCTGGCAAGCTGCAGTCCATAGTGTTGCAAAAGAGTCAGACATGACTAAAGCGACTTAGCACATACACAGCACAACAGTGACTTAGGGAGTTCATGGACATGACTGTGCACCTCGAGTAAATATGTTTCTCCAAAGTGAAACTGAGTATAACCAGATTCACAAAATGCTAGTGGCCCCTTGGGTGCCGCCTGATGAGAGAGGAAGTGTAAAAAAGTCAACATGAAAAGAGACAGTAGCCTTAACTGACTGCCTCACATATCTTATATTTGCAAATTTTGCAGAACTGTACAAATCTTTGTGATGGTCCCTTCCAGTGCTTCACAGTTAATCTTCCTCTGGGTAGGATAGTTACTGAGGGCTTAAATATCATCACTTAGACCCATGTTCTGGTGGGATTCTCAAAATACATTTAAAAGTGAAAGTTCAAAATCACCAAGATTTCTTGTTTCTCCTTCTTGCTACACAGAATTTTTTAATCCAGTGTGCACACTGCCATTTTGTAGTTGAGTATATGGCATCAAGGGTGACAAATAAGACAGCTGCAATCAGAATTACAGGTATCATGGGACTAATTCCATTCCTTGCCCTGATTTCAATGTGTTTCCCATATGATATAACAGAAGAGGACTGTGTTTTGTTTTTAAAAATAGTTCATAGTCCAGCCACAGAAGGCTAGTGTCCCAGTGGATCCCAGGTCTGCCTCTTTCAGCTAGACCTCAGTCCCTCTCAGCTTCTCTGTTTGCAAATGTTTCTGCCAAAGAGGAGCTGTGAGAAAGGAAAAGAGGAACTTCTGGGCTTTAAGGGTCTGTTCTTATAGCTGGAGGGTACAGAGGTTGGGACTGCATGGAGTGGAGAAAGGATATCTGGTTAGGTGTTGAATTTATATCAGAATAAGTGTATCCTTTCAATAAAGTACCACTTGGAACAGAATGTCACCAAATCCTTGCCTTTTACCAAGAGCAAACTGGCCACTTGTCATTCTGCAGTTTGATGGCTGTTGAACTACTTAGGTCTGAGCCAGAGGCTGGCGGGCTGTATGCAGAGTGCTGTGTAATTGTGTAGTTTTCTGTGGTCCATCTTTGGAACATATCTCATAAAAATCACTTTTCATGGCTAATGAACTGAGGATCTGGGAATGAGATCCAGAGCCAGTTCTTGGATTAAATCTTCTGAGCCTCAAACAAGTCTGTTTAGGAATTTGGGGGAGGGGAGAGCCCATGCCCTCTATGAAGGAAGATAAGTTCTGACCTTCCTCACTGAGCCTGGAGACCTGCTTGAAGAGGGTACCAACGACCAATCAAGGAGGATCATGAATATCAAAAGGCTTGTTTGAGCATCAGTAACACATTGAGTGTGGCTTCCCCCTCTGTTTGTTTTCATGTGATTTCTAAGAAGCGCTTTCTCATTTTAAAACATATTTCAAGTAAGAAGCACTTGCATTCACATGCTGATCAGTAACCAAATGGTGGAGGTCCCTAGTGAAGGGCAACGGAGGGTGGGGAAGGTAGGGTGGGGTTGGGGGGGATCAGGAAACCTCTGACACAAAGGAACAAAGTAAAGTGGGAACTGGTGGTTTCTGGTAAAGGTGGGTGGTCTATTGAGAAGGGCATTTCAAGGCGTATTCCATCCCATGATGCACATGAGTAGATAAATAAATATGTATTTGCTTTCCCTTTATTCCACACTAAAGATGACGATTGCAGGTGTTTTAGGCCCCCTGAGGAGGAAGACAGAGAGCTTGAGCCCAGGTATAACTGCATTAAAAATATTTCCAATAGGTCCCAACTAGATCTCCTTGCCTTTCGCCTGGTTTTCTTTCTGGTATTGCAAATTCCCTTTCCCTCCTTTTATTTTTCTGCTGGCCTGTGGTGCTTGCACTCATTTCCAATGAAGGACATGAACATTCTTTCATATGGCAAGGTGAAAATAATTTTATTTTCATCACTTCCCTCACCTCCCCCCACCCCAAGCTTGTGATGGATTTACTTGAAAAAAAATAATGACGGGGCTTCACAAACTGGCCTGACAGTTGTGATGCGGAGAGCGAGCCGGCTGAGTAGGGACGGTGAGGCATCTCTGTACCTATTATGGCAAAAATCGATAATGCTTTCTGTAAATTGCTCCTCCCAAAGGAGCCGAACAAATGCAGGAGACAGGGAAGCCATCATTCTGTGTGAAGGCTCCGCACACTTGGACCAGTGCAATTATGAGCAGGAGGGCGGTTTGGTCTGCGTGTGTGAGTGTGTTCAGAGTAAGAATTCTGGGGGTGGGGGCAACTTATTAATCATAAAAATTTAATTGCTTCTTCTCTTGGAAAGGTGCATCCTTCTATCTCTCCTTTCAGTGTGGGAGAGACCGAAGTTACCCCTTTGGAAGTGGCAGTGGATGGGTTAAGAGAGTAGCCAGCCTATTTAATTGTTGATTTCCTGGCTGAGGACTTATTGTTCTGATGCTTTTCTGGAAACTCTTTTGTAAGGACTTTGGGAATTCCGCACTGAATCTATGACAGTAAACTATCTTGTATGTGTGGGCTGTTTTAAAATTTCCTTCACTTTACAAATCTCTATCTTAGTGATCTTTGAAAAGACAATATATCACAAGTTTCTATTTTTTCTGTAAGATTATGACTCCTGGCCTTTCCACCCTATCCTACTCCTGGATTGCAGAAGGCTTGGAGTAATTTCCATAATGATAGCTCTTGTGGGTCACTGCTATAATAACTTTATTTTCTGGCAGGGGGAACCTAAAAATTAATTAGACATGCCATGAGGCAGTGATATTAAAAATAACAAAAGATGTCATAAAATAATTTTTCAGATGTGTTTGGCTTGGGGAAGTGGTGTACCTAGAATGCAAGGATTTTTGTCTAAATAACTCACATTGAGACGGAACATGCTTTGTTGGAAAGATCACTAAATCCAGAGCCCAGAGGTCCTAGGTATAAAGAACAGCTATGCTACTTACTGATTTGACCCATAACATTTCAGCCCTGGTGTCTTCAGCTGTAAAGTGGGGAAGGTGACACCTACTTATGCTCTGTCACACACTGTGGGAAAGTTGTGTGAAAATCCATTGCTAACATTAAAGTCACGAGGATGTACATTATTATTAGCTTGAGGACAATAAGCAAGCTTAGGCCTGGGTGTACTTGAGTGAAAAGGCCAAGTGGGTCCGTCCACAGTTATACGGTGCCGGTGTACTTGATCTCATTTGGTTTTGGATCCTATTTGTTAAAGTCAGCTTTCTACAGAAGATGAGACGATGAGACACCTAGGCTTCAACCCATGCTGGAATTGACAATGTACATGAAGGGAGAGCAAAACTGTGGGGATTTGAGTCATTGGAATTTTATCTGACAAAAGATCTGATGAGACTACATTTCCATGGCATCCATTTTAAGTGAAGCAGGTAAATTGGGGGTTGACACTCTATCCTTAGTAAGAAGTAGCTGTAATTCTGGCAGGAAGAGAGACTGCAGAGAAACAAAAGGCACTAATTGAAGGCAGAAAAAGAGAGACTTGAATTTTATTTGAGGAGGCGAGACTGGCAGAGTTTTCTATGGTTTTGTCAAATTGTTTTGTTTAAATTAGTGATAAGGGGACTAAGAAGCTGGTGTGCGAGAGGAGGCCGTGGACGTCCTCAAGTAAGACGGTAAGCAGGAAAGGGCAGATGGTGAGACAAGGAGGGGAAAGGAAGCTATGCAGTCTAAAGTTTTAGAAATAAGGGAAGTAGACACATTGGAAACATCCAAAATAATCACTAGCATCATGAACCAAGGAAATAACCCAATAATGGCTGAAAACGTATTCCAGTTGATGGAGCAGTTGGGAATAGAAAGTCAGCACATGTGTTGAAATGAGTTAGGCAGACACCTTCATGCAATAAAGAGTTTGAATGCACAGGAAGAAGACGGGGTCATCTAGAGGGTACTTGAATGGATGGACACTTGGGGACATGATATGAGAAACAGAGTCACAAACACCCTGGGAAAAAGTGAAGCTTGTGAAATCTTCTCAGGTTGGTAGAACTCAAGATCTAGCCCATAGTTAGGAAACGAGCTGAGAGATAGGCGCCACCTCACCCATCACAGCATAGCTGTGAAGACATATCCTTTCAAAGGACACATTGTCTGATGTCTGCCCCCTGCTGGAAGCAGCTGCCTTGACTCTCAAAGGTAAGGGGGAGAGAGAAGAAAAAAAAATTTTTTTGACCTATTAAAGTCAATAATGCCAGGATCCTAATGGATCCAAGTGCATCTGAATAGCATATTAAAATGACCAAAATTGTCTTTTAAAACCTACTGATGTGGGTCACCCAAGCTGCATGCTCCCAGCGGTTAATAATTAATACTGGGCATCCTGGGGAGGAATCACTGTGATAATTGTAGCCAACGAGCACGAGTCTGGCAGCCCAGTGTGCTGAGGGTCGGAAAAGGGCAGCGGGGGAAGGAATCATACATCAAGGGGTGCCAGCAGCCAGGTATCAGCGGTCTGCTTCCTTTGGCTGTACTTATTCTTCTGATGGGAAAGCCTTCTAAACAAGGCTGTGAATTGGTTTTCATGCTCGCATTGACAGATTGGGAAAGCAGTTTGTTCTACCAAATTTAACAATGATATATCATTATCACAACTTTGGGGGAAATCTATAAAATCAATAAGTTTGTAGCCTGAACAGGATTTGTATCGCTTGCTTGCTGTGCTGGTGTCAAAGCGTGAGCATATGGATTGAGTCACAGCCTGAGATCAATGGAATTTGTGGACAGTGAGCTCAATAACAAGCCCTTCTGAAAAGAAATAGATGTAAAAAGCAAATTTACTAGAGTATAAAAAAAAAAAAACTAATATCTTTTCCGCGCCTGGCTGTAAAGTGCTGTTTGGCTGCCTTTGGCTGTGGGTACTTTGAAAGCTGTCTAGGGTATGTGCTTGCAATGCTGAATGCTCCTGTGCTAGCCTCATGCATTGCATGTACAGTTGGGTGCTTCTGTTTGCAGGGTTTGTACTAGGAAACTCGCCAAGAATAGGAGGAGGGGGAAAAATAGCCCTTTATATTATAAACTGAATAAAGAATAAAAACAGTCAGTGTGTCTGCTGGGGAAAGACCACGGTGGCTTTATTTACTTTGTGCTGGTAGGACTTGCTAATGGAGAAAAATAAAAAGGCATAATTAAATAGTTTAATGAATTCGCAGCTCTTTTGTTTGAGTGGGACGGGAATGCATGTTCCAGAGAGGCCTCACAAAGAGCTTGGCTGGCAGTGAGTTAAAAGTAGGAAATCAGTTCTTTGAAGGCATTTTTATACTTCATTATCCCAGCATGTAAAATGACTTGTACTAAACGATTGAGGATTTTATTTTTCACTCTCTCTCTTTCTCTCTTTTTTCCTAAACAAAAGAGAGCATGGGGCGGCTGGTGTCTAATTCCCCTCCGGGTCCTGGAGCTAGGAGATCAGCCAGGCTGATCACCAGGCTGGTGGGCAAGTCCCTGCCCAGGAGCAGAGTCGAGGGCTCTCAACCACCATGGAGCCCCAGGGAGCCTGTGCAGGAGCCCTGCAAGTGGGCGTCAGTGGCCCCTACTCTCCCCCTCATGGGGGAAAGCTCCTGCCTCTTGCTCGGCTGTGACGGGGGGTGGTCCTTTATGGTGTGTGTGTGTGTGTGTGTTTGTTTTTCTTAGGAGCCTTCCCTCTTAGGGTGAAAACAAAGGGAAAGAACTCCTGGGAAATTAAAAGTGAAGGTGGAGGAATGCTGTTTCTGATTCTCAGTCCTGACCTGGTTTCCTTCTCTTCCACCAGAAGGATGTGCTCAAGAGGGCAGGGCCTTCGGGGAAGCCAGCTGGCCACCAGCACCCAGCTGTTCCCCACTGGCCATAGGATTCTCATGCTCAAGTTAGGCAGCTGGGCACTGAGAGGCTGGTGAGAAGTAGGCATGTTTCCAACCTTCAAGAGGCAAGCAAGGCTTGTGCTAGCTACCCAGGCAGGTCAAAGACACAGCTCAAAAAAGTTCATTTCATACTGCAACTTGCGTGGGGGTGGCAGAGCACAGGAGCTTTCAGGGGTCTGGGTTTTAGGTTACGAGACATCTTGATGACCCACTGAAGAGATGGCCCAAAGGAAGGCTGCCTCTGACCCTTGAGGGAGTAGGGCAGCCCGGACTTTCGACCACGAGGCATGGTGTGGTGGCTGAGGAGCCGCCATGAGTCGTCTCTCACAGGGTGAGCTGTGGGTTTTCTAGAACCAGCGCCGACCGCTCTTCATCCTGCCCATGAGGCCTGTGTATATAGAGAGTAAGCAGGATGACTGTTTTTTCAATAAGTCCTGTATTTTAAGTGCTTGGCAGATTCCCGCCGTCTCTCAGCTCCCCACCTCTCCCTTTCTGACTGAGTGCAGGGTTTCCCAGAGGGTGTGGCCAAGGCTGGGTCCACAAGGGATGTCCCTGGCACATGGCAGCTGCCCGAGCGCCCCGCTATAGATTTGTTGTTATTTCTTCCTTCCAGCCAGACTGAGGGCTCTCTGCCGAGCCTCCTGTGGCAGCACTTTGAAGGCGGTGGAAAAACAACCCAGCTGAGGTGGTTCTAGGTGACACACCTAATCCATCTTTGGAGGAGAAAGGCCCTCTTGGGTCTGAAAATAATTACTGCTTCTTTCTGTCAGCCTTTTATTTTCTCCCTCTCCTCTCTCTCTCTCTGCTGTACTCATATGTTAGCCTTGCTTTCAGATTCAGGGCCTAATGTTTTCCCAGCCCAGCGGGATGCCCCAGAAACCCCTCAACAGCATAACGCTGCACCCTCTACGTCAGAAGGCTGGTTCCTGGTGGCCTTTTGCTCTGTCACCTTGCACACATGAGTCAGCTACATTTCCATTCAGTCCTCTGCCAGGTTTGGAGATTTGTGCTTACCTCTCTATGCCTTTAAAGGACTCACATTTGCTTATAAACAACACTTGCTGTTTGTTTCCTGTTAAATTTTACCTCATAAACAAATATTACTATGTGAACCTCAGCCAGGAATTGTTAAATCCCTTCTTTTTTTTCCTCATACCTATAATGCATCGACTGTAAACCTAAGATTTAAACTTTAAAGGATGGTTTTCCTTCCTCCATCTCTCTGGTGAGCTGAAGGTGGGGGTGTTTGAAGTAGTTGGCCCCATCTACATTAAAAAACACCATATGGAGGGTGGATCTCCCAGGATTGAATATAGTTAAACACTCTGGTTAAACAAACAAACCCAAAAGGACAAGCTCTGAGTTCTCTTGCCCTTTTTGTATCAGGTACTGAGAAGCGTGACAGAAATTATTTTCACAATTAGCCTTAACTTTTGAATTACAGCATTTCTTTTGGTATAATGACCAGGCTGTGTGGTAATTTACAGCCAGTCCCCAGCCTTGCTGAGTAGCAGGGAAATGCTGTGAAAGTGACTGTTAATATTGATCAATGAGGGCTAGAGAGAGCTGCAGACCCTCAGCACTGCCACTTAAAGTGGGCAGGAAACCCAAATTGACCAGTAATAAAGTGTTTGAGGTTGTACGAGGCGGCTCCTGGGGAAACTGCTGCTCCGAGAGGAGGCTGGAGGAGAGAAGCTGTCAATTACTCTTGTTTGATGCCCAGTTACTGAGCAGGACGGAGCAGGCTGGGGCCTGTGACTGCCAGAGGATGGGAGGCAGACCCGGCCTGAATCTCTCTGGAAAACCATCTTTGTCTGTGTAGGAAGGGAGACACAGGGGCTCTCTTTACATTCCTTATGGGTCCTGAAGCCTGGAACTCACTGCCATCTTCACCCAGGTTCTTTTAATTTTAGGGCAGGAAGTAAAATGTGAGCTGTTGGCAATCTTTCCCCTACTTCTGCGCTGGACACTAGTGGGTGATGGGGCTTTGGTTTTGGTAATTGTTGCAGTTTTATGGGTGGAAGACCAGAAGTCTAAAAAGATAAGATTCAGGAATGAAAATCAGCTTCTGTTAAGGACTTTGGGCTTAAGTCTCATTTAAGGTGATGATGTTGTCATTACCATTTTCAGTTATTTAATAATAATAATAATAGTAGGCAAGATGATGCTCTGATTTCAGTGCTTATTGTATTAACTCATTCAACACAGGAAACAACCCTGGGGAGGGAGATGCTATTGTTTTGCCAAGGGAATATAGCAATGGGTATATGATAGCAGTTTTGATAGGAATTCTACTACTTAGAAGAGATGAATTAGAACATTCTTGGGACGAGACCATGATCCAGATAAACAGTTGACCCAGTAATTGTTCCTGGAGTAACAGATTTCCTTTAATGAACCTGTGATATGGTGCATCATCTGTTAACATTACAATTCAATGGGGTTTTGTTGCTTTAAATCAGCTGTATATACTCAGTTGAGAGGTGAGTGATTTAGTTTAAAGCTAAAATTGAGTAATCAACCAAAAATAGATGATTGTAATCAATTTAGTTAGATTAAAAGATCAAAAAGTATTGATAAAACGGAGACTGCAATTACTCATACAGTCATTCTACTTTTTCTGTCTGACCTGACACCACTCAAGAGTCCTTTGTTAGGTTACAGATTGCAGGTAAAACCATTTAGGAACTCTTCCGGTCCATGTAAATACTTATAAAAAATGAGGGAATATTTCAAGTGTACAGATAAAAGGATGCAGACAAATACCTATGTCAGCCACCCAGGTTTGTCAAATCTGAACATTTTGTTACGTTTGTTTCTGGCTACTTTTTTCAACCTAGGAAGCGTTTCAAGTCCATTTGAACCCTTTTGTGTGCACCTTTCCTTGATCTTGGGCTTCCCTCATGGCTCAGCTGGTAAAGGATCCACCTGCAATGCGGTAAACCTGGGTTCAATCCCTGGGTTGGGAAGATCCTCTGGAGAAGGGAAAGGCTACCCACTCCAGTATTCTGGCCTAGAGAANTTTGTGTGCACCTTTCCTTGATCTTGGGCTTCCCTCATGGCTCAGCTGGTAAAGGATCCACCTGCAATGCGGTAAACCTGGGTTCAATCCCTGGGTTGGGAAGATCCTCTGGAGAAGGGAAAGGCTACCCACTCCAGTATTCTGGCCTAGAGAATTCCATGGACGGTATAGTCCATGGGATCGTAAACAATCAGACATGACTGAGGGACTTTCACCTTGCTTGATCTCATTTCACTCTTTTTGCTCTTCCTTGCCCCCAAGAATTAACCACTCTCCTGAATTTGATATTTTCCTTTTTTGCTCACATTGGTGCCACGAAAAATGGCATATAGTTTTGCTTGTTACTTTACATCAAATGTTATCAAACTGCATATATCTATTTGCAACTTGCTTTTTCCCCACTCATTAAATTTTTAAGATTTCTTCATGTTGATATGTTTAGCACTTTAACTACTATAGAATATTCCAAAGGCTTCTTTCTAAGTAAATTCACCATCATCTCTCCAGAGTATGGGTTGGAGATGTTTCCATTTGCTCTGAGCGAAGGGGTCATTCTGGGTAGAGTGGTTATTCTTCTTAAATCATGAGGAAAAAGCAAATACTGGGAAAGTTGAGCAGAAAGGGAGTTTTAAAAACTCAATTTGACAACTTCAAATAAGTTGAATTAAAAATTTTTTAAAAACTGATTAATTGTATACACAGTGAACTGTATAATAAAGTATATTGACCACTGAATTAGATTTTTAACTCCCACTTCAGTCTTACCCTGCCTATTTGGATTAGAATGGACGTGACTGAACTTAACTGATAGCTGCTTTACAATGTTGTGTTAGTTTCTGCTGTGCAGGAAAGTGAATCAGCTATATATGTGCCTATATCTCCTCTTTTTAAGATTTCCTTTCCATTTAGGTCACAATAGAGGACCGTGTTGGAGAAGGCAATGGCAACCCACTCGAGTACTCTTGCCTGGAAAATCCCATGGGCGGAGGAGCCTGGTAGGCTGCAGGCCAAGGGGTCGCTAAGAGTCAGACACGACTGAGCGACTTCACTTTCACTTTTCCCTTTTATGCACTGGAGAAAGAAATGGCAACCCACTCCAGTGTTCTTGCCTGGAGAATCCCAGGGATGGGGGAGCCTGGTGGGCTGCCGTCTATGGGGTTGCACAGAGTCAGACAGACTGAGAGACTTNGAAACTCCAGTACTTTGGCCACCTCATGAGAAGAGTTGACTCATTGGAAAAGACCCTGATGCTGAGAGGGATTGGGGGCAGGAGGAGAAGGGGACGACCGAGGATGAGATGGCTGGATGGCATCACTGACTCGATGGACGTGAGTTTGAGTGAACTCCAGGAGTTGGTGATGGACAGGGAGGCCTGGCGTGCTGCGATTCATGGGGTCGCAAAGAGTCGGACACAACTGAGTGACTGAACTGACTGAACTGAGACAATAAACCTTGTCAGCAGGGTCTGGGCCCTCATGTTCCTTTGTTTTGAGTGTATGTGCTGGGGAAGACTGACTTGTTGGGAGGGAGGCTCCAGAGGGAGGGGATATATGTATACATATGGCTGATTCACTTTGTTGTAGAACAGAAACTAACACATTGTAAAGCAATTATATGCCAATTAAAAAAAATAAAGAATTATCTGTCCAGGGCTGGTGGGAGGAGGGGATACTGGTGGAGGGTAAATGAACCTCACTTCATCTACTCTGTTCTCTGGTTGAAGCCCTTACCTGTTTCCATTTGAGGCCTTTGAAATAGGATTTAAAGCATAGGCTGGGATGTCTGTGGGTTTTCACAAGGAAAGCGAATGCGGCAATGAGAGAGATTAAAAGGAGGATCTGGAGCATTTTACTGCCAATGCTAGGTAGTGGGACAGAGCGTTGAAAGAAGTTCCACTTCCCTTTGGTTTTTCACAGCCTAGTAGGAAGTGATACAATATACAACACCCCAAATCATTTAATCTTTAGTTTTGCCGTTAGGGAGGAATTCCAGTTTATCAAAGCATTTCTTTTCACTGTCATTCTGCCTTGCTCAAAATCAGGTGTCAGAGCAAGGAGATCTTATTTTGTATATTTGACATATTTCTTAGTAAGTGTTAAAAAATATATGTCGCTAAAAGTCATATAAATTTCATTGTTTGAAGCCCAGAGAAGATAAATAAAAGAAATCAGACTTAATGTTCAATTTCTGAGTTTTTATTCTGTGTATTTCCAGATTGCATAAGGATGTTTTATTCAAAATGATTTTTCTTAATTATAACATCAACATATTTGTATTTTACTTAGAGAATACATTTCTAATAAATCCATAAATTTATAAAAAAACATTCAATGAAAAATTGGTGCCAGTCACTGAGCATATAAATGACCATTCTTTTCATGTTAATGAATATTAAGGTAGCAGTTATTCAGAACCAAAAGTCCAGTGGAGAACCTGAAACCCAAAGGGCATGGGACCTGGCTAAGGTCCAGGCTTTGTTAATGCAACTTGAAGAAAATGACCCCCAAGTTTCTATCACATCCAGACATGCATATATCCAGTTTCCATAGCTGGTTGGTAAATTCTTTGATACTGGAGATCCAGCTTCTAGCCCAGGCTGTCTGATTATCTGTGTGATCTTTGACAAGCAACTAGGCCAGTAATCCCCACAGTCCTCATCTGTACGATGAAGAGGTTGGATCAACTGTGACTTGCTAACTGTACTCCTCAGTACCTTAGGGTTCCCTGGGGAGGGCAAAAGGGCAGCTCTCTACCAACTTCTCCCACTATAGCAGCTCTGTTTTTATTTTATTTTATTTTATTTTTTGATGTCTGATCTTATTTATTTGTTACTCTTAGAACATCTCATTTTTGACTGGACTCAGACTTAGAAGTAGAAGCTCTCAGAGAGGACAGCCTCCGTCTCTTGGCAATCTGTTCCTGCCGTTTTTCTTTGGCCTCCTTCATTCTCTTGGCCAAAAGTTTAGCATATTCTGCAGCCTCTTCTTTGTTTTTCTTAGTACGCTGTTTCTTCAGAGCAATACGCCGGCGCTTGTGCTGCAGAACTCGTGGAGTCACGAGACGCTGAATCTTGGGTGCTTTAGTCCTAGGTTTCTTACCTAAAAATTTAGATGACTCAATCACTTCCATACCCTTGCTCAAGAGGACCCACATTTATATTTTTAAAACATCAGAGATTCAAACTTAGTAGCACATTTAATCCTAACGGCTCACTAAATACCAATAGTTTGGATATCAAGTAGTAGTGTATATAGGACACACTCAGTTTTTGTTGTTGTTGATGGTTCTAGAAGTTTCCCTTGACTCCTTACAGCTTATATTTTTTGCTGAAAAATTTTTAAAAAATTAAAAAAAATAAAAATGCTCCAATAAATAAAACATTTTTGAAAGATAGATGGTATTTACACTCAGTTTTAAATTGCAAAGCAGGGCAACTCAGTGAAGAATATATGGCCCAGTGTCTACCTGCTAGCATCTGCTTTGTCTGGCTTCTGGGGTTTTATTACCCACACCACAGACTGGAAGTATGAGGAATATGAATCCCCACTAAGTGCATCCTTCAACCAACGACTGAGGGGATTTTGTGAGATGGTCGGTTGGAGTTGGCTCATACTGACCTGCAAGGTTTGATTGTTAAATTTTCTGAAATTTTGTCAGTTGTTAAACACAGCCGTTACTAAAAATTAAATTATATACACTTGCATTATAATTAATTATAATTAAGTAAATTATATTAAAAGTAAAGGTAATTTCCGTTACTTTCTAATTATTTTATTACATTTTGTGTTTTCCTCTACTCTTGTAGAGTGGCTACTATGGTTCTTTTCTCAGCTCCGTGTTCAATGACATCATATTGGTAGCTTTAAATCAGCCATGATGGGAGAATTTACACCATGGAAACTGGCAAATATTACAAATCAGGGATCATCAATCCCACTCTCATTCCAGCTGGAAAACGTGTTGTTAAAGATTTACCAACAGATTACTGAGATGGTAAATAAATAGTCAAGCTCCTTTACCCCTCAGTGGGGACAGCTCTGAGGTACAGATCTACATGGGCTGAGTTGCTCAGCAAGATTTGGGTTTACTTTCTCACTGGTAACTTTCTTGATGACATATTTTTGGCTGCTTTGCTCTATGTCACTGTTCCACTCATTTCCAAATAATTCTTGAATTACTTTAAAAATAATTTAAAATGAAGTCCTTGTTTCAAGCTGTGCTTCTGGGACAACCACAACCAGGACAAATAACAAGAACGATTGCTCTTTCTGATGAGGGTAAATGACAGTGTAGGTCAACAGTTGCCTGTGACCCAGTGAGCAGTGGCACCCTGGCATGTGGAGGGCATGCTCTGTGGATGACCCCCTGGGGGTTAACACCAACAGATTTCTCCTTTCCATGAAGTGCAGTTGTAATTACTTTAAACAATATGCTTGCAAGCACATTTTATTTTTTTTAATCTAACATTTTCTCTCTACTGTGGGAGCCCTTTGTAAGTACAATCTCTTATTCATTCCTTGAATACGAAACAGCATGTTGAACAAATGATTGGTTGTTTGCTCTTCTTTAACTATGAGTTCCAATCTCTCCAAAATATACTGCTGTGAGGACAAAGTCACTTAAATGCATGTGCCTTTTTTAAAAAAAATTGGAATCCATGTGGTATAAGAGATCAAAGAGCAGATTTGTCACTTTTTCAGTCTTGAATTATATGATCTAAAATAATATGATTCCTTTTTCCTTGTGACTGCTAGTAGGAGACACATTTGCTTGTGCTCACTTCACATTTTACAGATATTTATCACTTTGTGGCATGATCTTAATTCCACTGAGTACTTTTCAACATAGAAGGGAGTATTCAGAATTAGCCAGTGAAGATAGAATTGGCTTGTTTGGTAGGGCCACATATCGTTCAGTTTCATCTTGCTTTTTATTTTCCTACTCTTGACTCACTCACTCTGCCTTCTTTCAACTGGGGTCCTTTGAAAACTTACCACAGTGAAGCAGAAAATTTTAGTGCATCTTAAACTTGAAGATTGCCTGTCTGTGCTTTTCTTTCCATCTGCCTGTGTGTCCACCTTAATGTACTTTTGTGTAGTGATTGGAATGTCCACTCCAATGTCTACCCTGAACCTCTCGGGACTCTTAAATCTTCCGTGCTCATGAAATGATGCAGGTAGACACAGTCCACCCATCTCCCCATGCTTCTTTATTACTAGTTTGTTATAGATACTGTTTGTTTCATGGCTCTCTCTGCTACTGCTATTGGAAATTATAGACCTTTTCCCTATAAACTTCCCCCTTCCCCTCCCACATCAATTTTTCTGCTTTCTCTCGCATTCTGAATTTCAGTTCCTATTTGAATCCACAGAACCTAGTTTTAATATTATTGGCTAATTAATATATATCTTTTAAAAGAATGACTCTTTTGCTTGCTTAGGTGGGTTGTTATTTTTAATGATTGCTTTAATGGTAGTCGAGGATGTCCTCATCCAGGGAGGCCTTTTATTTCTGTCCATAATGAGGCATAAGTCATTTGCACTGTCTTGAGATTTATGGAGGGACAGGGGTGGGGGGAAAGCACCTTTTCAATTTATTACATCTTAAACAAACTGCTCCCAAAGCAAGAGCAGAACAAAACAAAACAAAACAAAAGGACAGTAGAGCCTCGTGTGCTGTTTAGTTTGATGTTTACTGAGTTGCATAGAGGTTTGCTGATGACTCTGGAATTGGTAGGAAGACTTCACATTTCATCTGGGTTGCTCTTTCATATTCTGTTTACCCTTAGCTTTTTTTCCTTGTGCGTCACCGTCAGCATCACTATCTGCCTCTCCTCTAAAGTTACCTCATGTAGTTATATCCATGTCATTGGATAGTTATGATAGTTCATTTCGCCACATCGTGAATTTTTTAGGGGGGAAAACAACGTGAAAGAGGGGCATCTTTATTTCATACAGGTAGGTACAGTGACCTAAACACTTACATATATGACCTCAAGGACATTTGTAATTTGATAAAAATAAAAACCAACCAACCTTTGTTTTTCCTCCTTTTTGTGACAAGTAAGTAGACATGGGATTCAGTTTTCCACTAAAATGCCACTTAATTTCATCCATGCAGTCTTCTCCATGAATTCTGTGCTGTCCCATCTTTTCAGGTCACATCATAGAAAGACTCTCCCACCAATGCAATTGACTTTTCACCTGTGCTATTGAAGTGCATTGTGGAGGGGCTGGTACCTGCACAGGTGGGAAAGTTGTGATTTCTTGGGCATGAATTGAATGTGATTTATATTTCTACTATTAAAGATTAAAGAGCAGGTCAATTTTGAGGTGGGTTCAGTACACCTATTGTTACATATTCTTTTCTCTTGGTTTACCTCTTTGTGAATTCCAGGAGAGAGAAAGCCCCACCATTCAACATAGTTTTGAAACATTGCTGGAGAGGCCAAGTTGGTTTTTGTAGGTATCCCATCCAGGCTCTGTGATGCTCCAATAAAATGTCCCCCAAGAATCCTTTTCTCTATTCTCTGTCCTGCTTCAGGACACTTTCACGTGGCTGCTTTGGTTCATCTTTGCTTGTTTCTGTAGCCCTTTCCCACCCAAATCCTCTCATTGTGACTGTGGAAAGAGGGTGCAATTTCATTACCCTTACACTAAAGCAGACTTGAAACTAAAGAAATAGTTGCTCATGGCCACATCGCTCTCTCTGCTTCCTTGACTTCGGAAATGAGGCATTTCATTTCTAACCATGGTTTGAAGACCATATAAATGTGTTTCACACAATACAAAACACCAGCTGTATGTAGATTCTAATATTTTTTCATTAAAAACCCGTTGCTTCTTTCCTCTTGCTTCTCTTGATATGTACAGTGATAGGAAGCTCCCACATACCTAAGACTTCCTTTTTTTTCAGACTCAAACTTCAGAATATTTTCAATATCTGCAACATTATCTTTTGAATAATAATTACCTCTTATATTAAATTATAAGACAGCAGGATTCAGGATTAGATCTCCCCATATTATTCTAGTGAAGGAAATTATGACAGGGGTCATTTTTTAGAATTATGTAGCAGGGTAAAAGGTCCTAGGCAGCATTAGAAGGCAAAGGCGTTTATAATTAAATTGTAATTTAGGCCAGTGATTTATCGTTTTCTCAATGAAAAATTTGGTGCTGCCTAGAGATCCTAAGAGGAACTTTAGTGAGATACAACTTAATGAAATAATAAAAAGAAAAATTATTCTGGAATAGATTGTATTACAGTGGCGGGACAATTGCAGCCTGCCTTCTGTGGGTATTTTCATTATCAACCCTATTTTTCAAGGATCTCTAATTTAACTATCATTTTCTTTTAAGGATAAAACATGGCCAGGAAATTTTGAATTTTTTATCCAGACAATTTTTGAAGACTTTGAAAATATAATGAAAAACCTTTGTTTATGTTTTTTCATGTTCACAAATACATTTGGAAACATATTCCAATTTGCTTAAACGTTGTTCAAATTGATGAAGTAACAACAATGTTTCAAAGACAGATATATTTATTCTGGACTAATAGATGAGTCTCTTTTATTCGCTCATTATGAAGGCTCATGTCCATAAGGGTGGTCCTCCAATATTTGTGTGTTATTTTTCTATCTACAGTTCTGTATCTCCCATGAGTGAGATAGGAGTCTGATCTATGGGACAGATATACACAAACCAAAAGGGAAGTTGCAGAATATGAATCATTCTTCCATTGTAAAATAAAAAAATGAGGTCAGGTTTAAAAGGAAAAGAGTAGAATCTTTGTTTAAAAAAAAAAAAAAGGACAAGCAACTTCATGTTGTTTGTTCACAAGCAACATGCAGTCAGTGATTTTTATAGAACTAATTGGGACAAAAGGTTTGGCTGAGGATAAGGCCAGTTCAATTAGTGTTTCGAGCTGAGAGATGGAACAGTTGAAGTATTAAAAAAAATGAAAGTACAGCTTGCATTTGTGGTGTGATACTTGCATTACTTGCATTTGTTACAATTCAAGTTGTTTACTTATTGCTGTATTTCAGTTGTCTTCATAGAACCTTGATTGCTTTAATGATTTTGGTGGTGGTTCTGTAAAAATAATCAAGCTAATAAAGTTTTAATGGCATGTGTTTTAAATAGTTGGTTGAAAATGGTCTAAATATCTGTTTATCCAGTAGTCTGTAATAGCTTCTTCACTAAACACCTAGTCTACTTGGTAAATAATCTGTGTTTCAAAAATGCACTGTGTATTTACATAATAGATTTCAGGTGTATTAAGAAAACAATATATATTCTATGAATATACATTCTTGAAATATCTTATTCAACAGAAATTGTTACCATTCATTGAGTAAAGAGTGTGCATTTGAAGAATTATCTAAAACACAGTTATATGAAAAATCATAATGTCTTGTAAGAACCTGTTAAGATTTATCTTGTCTCTGATTGCATACGTTTTGTCTTTTTTACTTCTTAAACATACATGAAAGCCTTTGCGATGAAACTTTTAGGGAGAGCAGAACCCTCAAAAATATGAACTTTTCAGAAGAGAGGAAGCTTTTTTAATTTTCAATACCTGCTTTGTAATGATGTCCTTCTGAATACTTTTTCAGGATATTAACCCGATGTTTCTAATCCTGTGGTCTTTCTCTGTCTTTCATATTTGAGACAAGATTGACCTGGTATGGTGACCCCGACATTGCTCTCTACAGGCCAAGCCCTGTGATGATTAGAAGTACAGGAAAGCAGTGTAACCTTGGGCAAGTGACTGAATTGTTTCTCATCTGTAGAATAGGAATAATAATAACAGGATCTGCCTCATGAGGTTGTTGAGCATGTTAAATGAGTTAATTCAAACAAAGAACTTATAACAGTGTTTTGTGTACTTGATAAATGCTAGCTGGTATATCTGGTTACTTGTAATTGTAGAGCATGACCATTCTTACTAGACAGATGTTGATGAAAATATTCTATTAAAAGTCTGCAAAAAAAACTTGGCAATCTAAATTTTGACCTACATATGAAAAGCTTTTGAAAGCAAAGCCTGTAAAGAAACATAAGCCACTAGGGGAAGTGACTGATATAACGGGCAATCCACAAAACATAGCTCTTTTATTCATGTGAAATATGTTAATCTGCCATTTTATATTCAATTCTCATGTCTTTTTTTAAACTTTTCATTTTCAAGTAATTTTAGACTTAGAGAAGTCTTAAAACAGGAAAGTTTGCATATAGCTATCACTCAGCCTCCCCTAAAGTTAACGTCTTGCTTTGGTATAATTGTTAAGACTAAGAAATAATTGGAAGGAATGATACTCAAGCTGAAACTCCAGTACTCTGGCCACCTCATGCGAAGAGCTGACGCATTGGAAAAGACTCTGATGCTGGGAGGGATTGGGGGCAGGAGGAGAAGGGGACGACAGAGGATGAGATGGCTGGATGGCATCACGGACTCGATGGACGCGAGTCTGAGTGAACTCCAGGAGTTGGTGATGGACAGGGAGGCCTGGCGTGCTGTGATTCATGGGGTCACAGAGTCGGACACGACTGAGCGACTGAACTAAACTGAACTGAAGAAATAATTATCAACAGAATACATTTAACCAAACTGAGTAATTTATTTGGATGTCACTGATTTTCAGCTCACAGTCTCTCTATGTTCCAGGACCCAGTTCAGGTCCACACACTGCGTTTACTGTCATGTCCCTTTGGTTTCCTCCAGCCTGTGACATTCCTCAGTCTTTCTTTGACACTCATGACTTTGACAGTTTTGAAGAGTACTGGTTTCATATTTCATAGAATACCCCTCAATTTGAAGGTTTCTGATTTTTTTTATCATTAGATTTGGTGGGTTTTGTTTCAGTCGCTCAGTTGTGTCTAGCTCTTGCAACTCCATGGACTGTAGCCCACTGGGCTCCTCTGTCCACAGGATTTCCCAGGCAAGAATACTGGAATGGGCTGCCATTTCCTTCAAACTAGGGACTGAACCTGCATCTCTTGAGTCTTCTGCATTGCAGGCAGATTCTTAACCACTGTGCCACCTGGGAAGCCTAACACTCTGGTACCTATTGATATTTATATAACCTCTACTTTCCTGGTCATTTGTTTGTGTTTAAATGAAAAAGTTAAATTCAGAAATAGGCATTTTTCTGACTCCACAGAATAATTCTGTTTTGGAATATGAGAAATAAATGATCTCAGAATTGGTTTTTCTAAGAGTTAATTAAGATACATGTTTTCATTCCTTATTTCTCCAAAAAAAAATGTTTTTTGTTATAAATAACTAAACCCTCCTTTTTTCTGTTTTTCTTCTTTCTTTTCTTCATAGACTGTTGTGTCTCTTTATGATGGGCCATAAGCAAACTGCTACTATTAGGATTAATTGCTTCATGCTAGATATAATTAATGGTTACTAGTGATTATTGTAAAATTTAAGGTTGAAGCTTATCAACACTTTATTCCTACCTTAGAATTTATGTTTATATTGTCTTTCCATCATTTCCAGAAGCCTCTGGAAATACTAAAGATATGAAAGCCACAAGTCAAATGATATGTGGAAATTAAGGAAGGACTTTTGTGGGGGATTGCTGTGAGACAAGGGAAGCGGGTAGAGAATAAACCAGACCTCTATTTACTATGTTCACAAACCTGATGGTTTTGATAAGTCTAACAATACACCCAAAATCCACACAAATGGAAGTGATGGATTTAGAGCTGAGCAATATACTACATTCAGTTCCTATTGTGTGTTTGTGTGTGTGGTAAATTGTTTTGGTCCTGTCTGACTCTATGACCACATGGAATGCAGCCTGCCAGGCTCCTCTGTCCATGGGATTCTCCAGGCAAGAATACTGGAGTGGATTGCCAGGCTCTCCTCCAGGAAATCTGTCCAACTCAGGGATCAAAGCCACCATCACTTATATCTCCTGCCCTGGCCAGCAGGTTCTTTACCTCTAGTGCCACCTGGGAAGTCCTCAGTTCCTACTGGTTTGTCTTAAAAACCAAATTGTATGAGGAGGTTTCCAGGCTGAATAGTTAATGAGAGTTACAGATAACTTAGCATATCATTTTCAATGACTCTGTAATCAGAATTTTTGACTCCTCCTACTGTGACCTTNCTGATGCTGGGAGGGATTGGGGGCAGGAGGAGAAGGGGACGACAGAGGATGAGATGGCTGGATGGCATCACGGACTCGATGGACGCGAGTCTGAGTGAACTCCAGGAGTTGGTGATGGACAGGGAGGCCTGGCGTGCTGTGATTCATGGGGTCACAGAGTCGGACACGACTGAGCGACTGAACTAAACTGAACTGAAGAAATAATTATCAACAGAATACATTTAACCAAACTGAGTAATTTATTTGGATGTCACTGATTTTCAGCTCACAGTCTCTCTATGTTCCAGGACCCAGTTCAGGTCCACACACTGCGTTTACTGTCATGTCCCTTTGGTTTCCTCCAGCCTGTGACATTCCTCAGTCTTTCTTTGACACTCATGACTTTGACAGTTTTGAAGAGTACTGGTTTCATATTTCATAGAATACCCCTCAATTTGAAGGTTTCTGATTTTTTTTATCATTAGATTTGGTGGGTTTTGTTTCAGTCGCTCAGTTGTGTCTAGCTCTTGCAACTCCATGGACTGTAGCCCACTGGGCTCCTCTGTCCACAGGATTTCCCAGGCAAGAATACTGGAATGGGCTGCCATTTCCTTCAAACTAGGGACTGAACCTGCATCTCTTGAGTCTTCTGCATTGCAGGCAGATTCTTAACCACTGTGCCACCTGGGAAGCCTAACACTCTGGTACCTATTGATATTTATATAACCTCTACTTTCCTGGTCATTTGTTTGTGTTTAAATGAAAAAGTTAAATTCAGAAATAGGCATTTTTCTGACTCCACAGAATAATTCTGTTTTGGAATATGAGAAATAAATGATCTCAGAATTGGTTTTTCTAAGAGTTAATTAAGATACATGTTTTCATTCCTTATTTCTCCAAAAAAAAATGTTTTTTATTATAAATAACTAAACCCTCCTTTTTTCTGTTTTTCTTCTTTCTTTTCTTCATAGACTGTTGTGTCTCTTTATGATGGGCCATAAGCAAACTGCTACTATTAGGATTAATTGCTTCATGCTAGATATAATTAATGGTTACTAGTGATTATTGTAAAATTTAAGGTTGAAGCTTATCAACACTTTATTCCTACCTTAGAATTTATGTTTATATTGTCTTTCCATCATTTCCAGAAGCCTCTGGAAATACTAAAGATATGAAAGCCACAAGTCAAATGATATGTGGAAATTAAGGAAGGACTTTTGTGGGGGATTGCTGTGAGACAAGGGAAGCGGGTAGAGAATAAACCAGACCTCTATTTACTATGTTCACAAACCTGATGGTTTTGATAAGTCTAACAATACACCCAAAATCCACACAAATGGAAGTGATGGATTTAGAGCTGAGCAATATACTACATTCAGTTCCTATTGTGTGTTTGTGTGTGTGGTAAATTGTTTTGGTCCTGTCTGACTCTATGACCACATGGAATGCAGCCTGCCAGGCTCCTCTGTCCATGGGATTCTCCAGGCAAGAATACTGGAGTGGATTGCCAGGCTCTCCTCCAGGAAATCTGTCCAACTCAGGGATCAAAGCCACCATCACTTATATCTCCTGCCCTGGCCAGCAGGTTCTTTACCTCTAGTGCCACCTGGGAAGTCCTCAGTTCCTACTGGTTTGTCTTAAAAACCAAATTGTATGAGGAGGTTTCCAGGCTGAATAGTTAATGAGAGTTACAGATAACTTAGCATATCATTTTCAATGACTCTGTAATCAGAATTTTTGACTCCTCCTACTGTGACCTTATCTAATGTGGATCTAAACAGCCACCATGGAAGTGGCAAGTGTCACAGTGTTAACTTCAGGAAAAATCACAAGGTGCTACTTCTCATTTCAACCTCTTTTACAGGTTGCAAGTCAGATTACTCACTCTGGCAGACCCTGATGAACACCATTTATATATTTTGGGCATGATATCCTTTAACCTTGAAGGCTGCTTTTTGAGAACCGCTGTGACTGTCTGCCAGAGGATGGTTTTTCTGATTGCATGCTCAGTTTGGTCAACATGTAGGGCAAGCCAAAATTGCCAAAGAGTTGATACCACCAGAAGAAACCATCAACTAGTGACAAATGAGGGTTTAGTGGATACATCCTATGTCTTCCCTTGGTTCGAATAACTGGGGCATGTAATACATTAGCTTCCAGAACCGCTGTGGGTTTAAGCTCCAATTGCCCACTAACTCAGTAATGCATCTTGTTGATGTCTTACCCTTCGGTGTCATGCATGCTGGTTTTTCCCCAGATAACTTCCCAAATAAACTACTTGCAATGTTATCCTTGTCTCAAGGTCTGCTTTTGGGAGAATATAAACTATAGCCAGACCAAGTCTGAGTTATCTCTTAGCATAAAACGGTTTCCAAATCCCTTACTTCCTCTCCTTTGCTGCTCCTGTATGTTTATTTTGTTTCTCTGGCCTCTTGTCCAACTGGTTTCTCTCTGGAGAGCTTAGGGATGAGGAGGTGAGCAGGATAGAAGGCACTGGTGATGCTAAGACAAATGGGTATTATAGCATCTGGGCAGGGAAGAGAAATTGGGCATTTATTGAGTGCCTGCTCTGACCCAGGCACTGGACTGTATTAAGTGCTTTACAAAGGTTATTTCATCTCATTCTCTCACCAGCCCTGGAAGGACTGAAATGTATGAGTCTTTTGCAACTGCTTGTGTAAATAGCAGTATTAAGGCAGAGTTGTTTGGCTGCACAAGTCACTCTTCCCTCTTGTAGTCACTGGCCGCACCATGGATCTGAACTTCTTAAGCTTAGTGACATACTTGGTTTTTCTCTTAGGTCAATCATGGCTGTTTTTTTCCATCGGTCAGTGAATGGCCTGATCATCATGTGGCCTTTTGCTTCATATTTGTCACTGTCAAGTTGGCTTTGTGTTTTGGAAAGCTTCCAGCACTCATTACCATAATGATAAAAGGAGAGATGCAGTGGGCGCTTGGGCTGATTTCCATTGAGAGAAGTTCATATTCTCAGCCCAAGGACTTGGAAAACTGTTTAGAGGGGCCATTCTTGCTTTCAGAATTTATCCCTTCAAAACCAAAAGAACTTGCAAACCTGTATATTAAAAAATGTTCATGGTGATTTGAGTCTGCAGAATTGGAGCTGTCAACTTGTCCAGAATTAGTCTGCAAGACAGACAAGGTTGATGGCAGAACTCTAACACTAATTTACTTATCTGCTTTTGTTTCTTCTCATCTTGGGAGTGTTCCTTGATGTTTCGTAATCAGTCACAAGCCAGGAGAACTCATAGGCTGTTTTCTTTAATAGATGTAAGACAAGCAAAGGAATTCTAAGAAAATCTCCTAAATGGAAGGCAGGCGTTTTGTTTTGTTTATTGTAGTTGTGATCCTCTGAAGAGAAGAACCTTTGTACTGACTTGCAGAGCTGTCCTTTATGTGACTCTAAGAGCGCAAGTTTGTGCTTATTAGACAGAGACCAGTGTGGCCTTTACAAGGAGGAAAGAGCTTGACTTTCATCTTAGCCTTTATAGTGCAGGCTATAGGCTGGTCTGTATTCTCACTTGTCATTTTCTTGCCTGCTACGGTGTTGGGAGCTCTCCAGGAACTCTTCAAGATGCAGCTAAAACACAAGTGTCTTGAGAAGCCCTAATCCAAAGTGAATCTTCTATAAATAATAAACAGCAAATAGATTCCACTTAGTTATATTAACCTCCAAATAGGTCAGGCACATTGTTTAAAAATGCAAACATCACAATAAAATAGATTCCCTAGATGCAGAATTTGATGTGTATGTGCAGATTTTCTGGACATGGTACAGGAAAAAATAGCCCACACCTATGCTTCACTACTTAAAATATTTATATATTATCTCTGAAAAGTGCTACTTTTGAGATGCTATTTATTATAAGCTGATAGAACTCAAGGGCTCTCTGTCCTCGTAGAAGTCCTTCTTATCTTTCCTGATTGCTGAGTAGTTACTGCTAACTTTACTTTCCAAGACCTGTGGAGTCCTCAAGTGAATTGGAGCCCTTGCCAAATTTTTCGTGATTTCTTGCTGAACAACTTGGCATTCATTGCGATACTCTTTTAGTTTTTTCAATGGGTCTAATTTCACATGTTAAGAATCTTATTGTTTGCCAGCCAAAATAAAATGGCACAGTTCAAAACTATTTATACAATTCAAAACATTTTTTCATGCGGAGCTCATTCTGCTTGCCTTTCTGCCTCGATTGTACATTAACTTTTCTTTCATGCCAGGAATAATTAGACAATTAAGTGCTGATGCTCTGCAAATGAAATGGCATATTTTCATTGAAATTCTAACTACAAAAATACCTAGTCTAATTCTCATTCCTTCTTAAAATCAGATGGGTAAAGTGTTCCACTGCAAACTCTAACATACAGACCCGAAAGTATTTGTGCTTGGACAAAGATATGGCACTATAATTCGAATGAGGAATGGCAGTAATTACTTTTTCCCTGGGAAAAGTAATTCTTGCAATTAAAAATATACAGAGCTTGTGTGAGACATTTCTGTATTTCCCAATTTGCTTATGGTTTAGCCATTACCCATGTCAATCTATAATTCTGCTGTAATGATTTCAAGAGTAAATAAAGCTGCATGATGTCTCACAGTATATATATATATATATATATATAGAGAGAGAGAGAGAGAGAGAGAGAGAGAGAGAGAGAAGGGACTTTCATTGCTGTGTTGAAATCTCCTGATCCTTTAAAACTACCTCCTTTAAATCTTCTTTTAATTCCTTTCCTTCTTCTCTCAACACCATAGAATTGCCATAATTAAGAGATGATATAGATGTCCAATTTACTTGGGATCTGGCTATACATCTGGTTGGATCCATTCACATAAAAGGGATAAAATGCAACTCACAGTCTGACCCACCAGGTCTCCTCTGTAGTTTCCCATTCTGAAGATTGCACTGAACTCTAGTAATCTCTTTAAAAATGAAATCCCTTATGCTATATGAGAGTTGCTTCCCTCTTTCCCCAACCCGTGTCTTCCGTACACACTGTCATTTCTGCCACATTGTATTCATTAGAAGCAAGTCATTAAGTCCAACCCACACTTAAAAGAGAAGAATTGAGTTTTACTACTGGAAAGGAAGAATGTTAAATAATCTATGGACATTTTTAAAAACCATCTGAATCCTGGACAAGGATTTCAGATGGAGGAGTAACATGAATCTTCAGTAGAAAAAGGTTGGCTGAAATATAGAGTGCAGAGTATACTCATATAAGAAAAGCCTGGGTTATTTGATCAAAATCTCCTTTACCCACTAAACCAGAAACCTTATTAAGGCAGGGACCACATTACCATTGATTCTCCAGCACTTGAAATCCCTTGCATGTAAGAGATGCTCCTTAAATAATTTTAGAATGACTGAATCAATTAATCACTAACTTAATAAATGAGGAATGAGTGACTTGATTACATAATTTGAGAGAAAGTATGTCAAAATGGTAAAGAAGGTACTCTCTGGAATCATAATGCCTGGGTTCAGAGCTAGGCCCCACCACATACCAGATGCATTTCTTGGGAGGTCACTTAATCTTTCCAAGCCTCAGAGTAAAAATGGGAATATTAATATAAGCTATCCTATACAGTTATTATAAGGATTACATGATAATTAGGTATAGTATTTGGTACATAATAAACTAAGAAGAGGTGGCAAGAATACACAGAAGAATTGTACAAAAAAGAGCTTCATGACCCAGATAATCACGATGTTGTGATCACTCACCTAGAGCCAGACATCCTGGAATGTGAAGTCAAGTGGGCCTTAGAAAGCATCACCAAGAACAAAGCTAGTGGAGGTGATGGAATTCCCGTTGAGCTATTTCAAATCCTGAAAGATGATGCTGTGAAAGTGCTGCACTCAGTATGCCAGCAAATTTGGAAAATTCAGCAGTGGCCATGGGACCAGAAAAGGTCAATTTTCATTCCAATCCCAAAGAGAGGCAATGCCAAAGAATGTTCAAACTACTGTACAATTGCACTCATCTCACAAGCTAGTAAAGTAATGCTCAAAATTCTCCAAGCCAGGCTTCAGCAATATGTGAACAGTGAGCTTCCAGATGTTCAAGCTGGTTTTAGAAAAGGCAGAGGAACCAGAGATCAAGTTGCCAACATCTGCTGGATCATGGAAAAAGCAAGAGAGTTCCAGAAAAACATCTATTTCTGCTTTATTGACTATGCCAAAGCCAAAGCCTTTGACTTTGGATCACTATAAACTGTGGAAAATTCTGAAAGAGATGAGAATACCAGACCACCTGACCTGCCTCTTGAGAAATCTATATGCATGTCAGGAAACAACAGTTAGAACTGGGCATGGAACAACGACTGGTTCCAAATAGGAAAAGGAGTACGTCAAGCCTGTATATTGTCACTCTGCTTATTGAACTTATATGCAGAGTATATCACGAGAAACGCTGGGCTAGAAGAAGCACAAGCTGGAATCAAGATTGCCGGGAGAAATATCAGTAACCTCAGATATGCAGATGACACCACCCTTATGGCAGAAAGTGAAGAGGAGCTAAAAAGCCTCTTGATGAAAGTGAAAGAGGAGAG
>SJYX01015881.1:42271-159402 GCA_006410675.1 Oreotragus oreotragus
TTTTCTATATTCCAAATACATTGATTAATATATTCCCAGGTGCCTAAGGATATGGAGGCCTGGCGGCAATCATTGACTCAACAATAAGAAAAGCCCTATGCTAATTAAAACTCTCAAAGTATTCCAAAACTCTCTGTGCTGTTTATGGTTGAGAGGTAGTAAACAATCATGTGCATAGTGGGGGAGTATGGATAATCCTGTCACACAAGCTAGTTTGCCAGCAGAGAGGTTTGACCTGAGACACCCTTGTCCCACCCAGGGCAGGGAATTAGCAGCAATTATTGGCACAACAAATGAAAAACCCTTCACCAATATAATTCCTAACCAACCCACTATACTAATAATTTCTAACTCCTCAAAAGAATTTGCCTTTAGTAAGTGTATAACATCTCATGCCTCTCAGGTTGGGAGGCTCTAAACAATCACATGTGGCCGGACGAACCTATACAGGCAGGTTAGATAACCTTCAGAGGAGTTGTAAGTTGAAACACTCTTGTCACGGCCAGGAATTTTTATTAACTTGGAGCAGCAAGTTAACTCCTCTCCGAGAGAAATGGTTATGGGGGAGAGCCCCCTGTAAAGTCAGAGGTGTAGGTGAGAGCACAAAACAGACTCTGGTTTTGGGGGTAGATGCTCAGGAACAGGGGGTTTCCTGAGGCTTGATCACACCTTTGTGTAAGCCAAGCCTCCTTCCTCATGACCTTTGCCATGGGTGGAGTTCCTCACACTGGCTCCCAGCATCAACCTATGTTGATGTACATGTGAGAAACCTTTAATTTCTTATAGACAACAGTTTCTTCTACGCTCTTCTTTCTACAGTGTTCAGTTTGATATGTGGGAAAGAATAGGTCTGTGTTGGTAATCTATTGATGAGTAACCCACTCCATACTATACTGCTAAGTCGCTTCAGTCGTGTCCAACTCTGTGTGATCCCATAGACGTCAGCCCACCAGGCTCTCCTATCCCTGGGATTCTCCAGGCAAGAACACTGGAGTGAGTTGCCATTTCCTTCTCCAATGCATGAAAGTGAAAAGTGAAAGTGAAGTCACTCAGTCGTGTCCAACTCTTACCGACCCCATGGACTGCAGCCTACCGGGCTCCTCCATCCATGGGATTTTCCAGGCAAGAGTACTGGAGTGGGATGCTATTGCCTTCTCCCTTCCCAAATCTAGGATGTTCAATTTGGACTGAAGCAAAGCTGCTCAGTTGTGTCCGACTCTTTGCGACCCCATAGACTATAGCCTATCAGGTTCCTCCGTCCATGGGATTTTCCAGGCAAGAGCGCTGGAGTGGATTGCTATTTCCTTCTAGAGGCTTAAAATAATAATCATTTAATTTTCTCACCAATCTTTAAGTCAGAGGTTTGGGTTCGGGTCTGCTGGGCAGTGTTGCTGGTCTCACCTGTGGGGGATGGCTAGAGTAGGAACAGATGGTCTAAAATAGCCTCACTTACATGTTTGGTGCTGGTACTAGCTTTCAGCTGAATCATATATCTCTAGACTCTAGCTGGGCTTATTCACATCATAGCAGTCAAAATAGGAAATGTCCCAACGAACAAGTGCTTTTCAAGATTCAGCTGCATGACATTTGTAAATATCCCATTGGCCAAGAAAGTCACATGACCAAGCCCAAATTCAAGAGGTAGACAAAACTGCTTTAGAATAAAAACTACTTTAGAATCCCATGGACAGAGGAGCCCCAGGGGCTATGTTCCACGGATCAAAAAGAGTCAGATATGACCAAATGACTAACACTTTCACTTTCTTGATGGGAGGAATGAAAAATGCTACAGAGTTGTACTGAAAAGAAGTATGCTTTGGTCTGGAGTGGTAGAATAATTTTGGCTATCTTTGCAAACAGTTATCACAATGTGGAAGATAGTAGCAGTTTCATGTTTCCAAGGTGTGAAGCAAGTCCAGAAAGATCTTTTGAGGGATTTGCATCTCAGAGTTATATCTGACACAGAATTGATGTGAAATGTGCTTCTTTTATAGGTGCTTCAATTCCCTGGTGGCTTAGATGGTAAAGCGTCTGCCTGCAATGTGGGAGACCCAGGTTCGATTCCTGGGTCAGGAAGATCCCCTGGAGAAGGAAATGGCAATCCACTCCAGCACTCTTGCCTGGAAAATCCCATGGACGGAGGAACCTGATAAGTGATAGGCCACAGTCCATGGGGTCGCAAAGAGTTGGACACGACTGAGCGACTTCACTTACTTACTTACATCACTTACACTTCAATTAGGTTACTAGGTGACCACTGATGATTGCTGAAATGCACATGCCCTGTATGTGGATGCTAAGATACAAACAGATCTGAGTCTGCAAATCTAGCTTGGGACTGTTGGGTGGATGTAAAAGCTTCATTTATGCTTCTTAAATACTGTATGTCTCCACTGCTGGGTAAACTTTGCTAATGAAATTTCATAGTCATATTTTCCAGTTTCTTATGAAAATTTAAAAATTCCAACAGACTTACAGATATTTCATTTATTCTATCTGAATATGGCATAGAACTCCCGATACATTCTTCTCAGGAAACTGCCATGCTGTGCCTAGGCCATCTCTCTCTGAATCCCCACCCTCTAAGCCCCATGTCCAAGTAAGACAGCTAGTTATATGTTAAGCAAGTGGGAGAGCAGTGAGAAGATGGGAACACAAGTTTAATTTCTTCCACAGCCAACAAAGCATCTGCATGGCATCTAATCTGTCTCCATGCTTGTTAGGTCAGAAAATGTGCCTGCTGCATGGCCCCCTCACCTCCTCTTTCCTTGCAGCTAAGACATGCTGCAAAATCAGCAACCCTAGGAAGTCAACCTCTGGGACCCTGTGGCTACTCTTCTTGGATGTCCTGAGTGAATTTAAAATTTGAGGACTTTCTGAAATTGTTCTGTCCCCATGGCTTGTGAAATCATGATTATGTGAATAAAAGTGACATAAAACCTTAAAGTTTTCAAGTAAATAGATCTTATTTTGATATTTTGAATTGGAAGAAATGCAATATTTCTAAGATAACCTCTCCTAAATTTGCACCTCGAAGTTAAATTAATTATGGCTTGTAGCAACCGGGAGTTATCATTTGGCATATAAGCCTGGTGTGCTGCAGTCCATGGGGGTCGCAAAGGGTGGGACATGCCTTAACAACTGAACAACAGCAACATATTTCTTGGATCATTTTGAATGGGTTGATTTGTGTTGAACTGGATTTGGGGCTTTAAGTCAGAAAAAAATGCATTGCTTAAAGAAAGAGCTACGGTTATTGTGGAAATGTTGGGGCCTAAACAGAAGAGTGGTCTTTAATATTAATAGTTTCTGAATCTTTAGAAGATGCTAATGATGCTACTTCTCTTTCTATGGTACATGATCAGAAAATACACTGTGGGCCTACTTTGTAGCTTATCTTAATTTTTGATTCTCAACATTTCACAACACAATTTATCTAGTAGTAAAAGATCCAGACGTTTGGAAGCTCATTAAAATAAAAAATGCAGCTTAAAGAAAAGGTATATTATGTCTCTTGAAACATCCCATTTTTTTCCTTTAACCAAGGATGGGATGTTAAAAATTAAGTCCCCCATCCCTGAACGTGTACACAAAATTCTATTCTGGTAAGGGTGATAAATAGAAATAGTGTGGATCTTGATCAAGGTAACCCGAGCACATTGGCCATATTATGTTCATTTCCTTGGTGCTAAGGTGGTAGACTTTGGGACTCTCCTAAAGAAAGGGTTCTGAATCCAGAAATAAATGCTAGTGGGTGTCCTGTAAGTACAGGAATATTCACTTTTATGCTTTGTACAGTGAGTCGTAAATCAGACATGCCCTGCTGGGGGGAAGCCCTCATTCTAAACAGAGAGAAGGCTCCACCCAGAGATCTGCAGCCTGGATGACCTTTGTGCACTGATCATACTGGACAGCTCTGAAGACCACTTAACTGCACAAGCCATTCACTTCCTTAACACATGGAGAGCATGCTAAAGTTCCCCAAGAGTTGGTTGGGTTTGTCCTTTGCTGTAGGTCAGATTTTTCCAAAATGAATTCTGCATGATGCCCTGCCCATGATACTCCCAGAAGGAAAAAAGGATTCATAGCTGGAATGGTTTGACTATATCATTATCCTCTTGGAGATTCACATAAGCATATTAAAGGTTCAGAGAAGTTCAACATGAAGACAACTGTTTAATCTTGTTTAAGCTATCTTTTCCTACACATCTGTGAACACAGATTTATTTTTCCTGACACATAACATCCCACACTTCAAAGAATATTGCTGTAGATAATCTAAGTTTGATCCTCACATTAAGCATACTTTTAGAGACTGACTGACATCTCATGGCATTGGCTCCTTGTAGAAGAGCGTTTGCCATCTGCGATTTGCTATTATGCCATCAGCCGACTTAAGGGTTGTTCCAGAAATGAGACACAGGAAACTTGCCCTTACATTCATCGTGGGCACCTCTTTAAGTATATAATCGACCTGATTAAATAACACCATCATGGAAATGATATATTAAAAGAGTCTACATTTATTATCTTACAGTTCTGAAGGTTAGAAGTTGGAAATGGGTCTCACTGGATTAAAGGCAAGGTGCTGGCAGAGCTCTTTTCCTCCTGGAGGCTCCAAGGGAGAGTTCATTGTCTTGCCTTTTCTAGCTTCTAGAGACCGCCCACATTTGTTGGCTCATGGCCTGCGTTGTCTTCAAAGCCAGCAACATCCAGTCCAGTCTTTGTCATGATTCCAACTCTCTGTCTGGTTCTTGATCTTCTGTCTTCCACTTCCACTTTTAAAGGAAGGACCCTTGTGATTACCCAGAGCCTAACCAGGTAATTCAGGATAATTTCCTTATTTTAAGGTCAGCTAATGAGCAGCTGCTGGGAGGGATTGGGGGCAGGAGGAGAAGAGGATGACAGAGGATGAGATGGCTGGATGGCATCACGGACTCGATGGACGTGAGTCTGAGTGAACTCCGGGAGTTGGTGATGGACAGGGAGGCCTGGCGTGCTGCGATTCATGGGGTCGCAAAGAGTCGGACACGACTGAGCGACTGAACTGAATTGAACTGAATGAGCAGCTGTAATTTCATCTGTAGTCTTAAATCCCTCTGCTACATAATGTATTCATAGGGTCCTGGAGAAGGAGGTGAACGACTATGAAGAGTGGTTATTACTCCTACACAACGCAGCGTGCATATCGCTCTTTGTGCTTTGGCTTCTAGGATGTTGAAGACTATTTAATAACTATTTGGACCTTTATCTTATTTTCCTAGCCTTATTTTCCTTTTGTTCTTATATTTTCATTCTTTTGTAAAATTTATGTCTGCACATTTATAAGTCTTGTTAAAATGTAGTAGAAATAATCAGTGCCAATAATGAATCTCAAAAATGGTGGTTGGCAAAGTACAGCCCATGGGCCAAATCCAGTCTGCCTCTTGTTTTTGTAAACAAATTCTCTAGGAACCCACCCGGGGAAGGCAATGGCACCCCACCCCAGTACTCTTGCCTGGAAAATCCAATGGACGGAGTAGCCTGGTGGGCTGCAGTCCATGGGGTCGCTAACAGTCGGACAGACTGAGCGACTTCACTTTCACTTTTCTCTTTCATGCATTGGAGAAGGAAATGGCGACCCACTCCAGTATTCTTGCCTGGAGAATCCCAGGGATGGGGGCGCCTGGTGGGCTGCCGTCTATGGGGTCACACAGAGTCGGACACGACTGAAGTGACTTAGCAGCAGCAGCAGCAGGAACCCACCTATTGTTTTCCTGATATAAGGACTGAATTGAGCAGCTCTGGCATAGAAGATATGGCCCGCAAAAAGGAAAATATTTAGACTCTGGCCCTTTCCAGAAAAAGTTCACCAGCCCTTTCTCTAGACACTCTGAGGCTTATTAGAATGTTGTTCTCTTTTTACTACAAAGGGAGATACTGGGTCACATAAAATCCCTGAAACACGTTGCATATAGTCATTTTTAGGTTTTAGCTTTAGTAGAGATTTGTGAAATGACCAGGGAGTCTGGGACAGTATGAATATAATCTAAGTCACTTAAGAAAATAAAATGATCTGTTGACTTTATTAAATCAGTTTCTGTTTACATATTTTCAAAAGGTTATACAGTGGCTTAAGTCTCTGACTAGATTTTGTTGATTGGTGGTTACCACCTTGTCTCACACATAGACATACACACACGGCTATTACCTCTACTCAACCTTTAGAAGAATGAGAGTGAAGTGACTATGGGCTTTGGGCTATTCTTAGCATTTCTCAAGTCTGGTGGTAATCGTGCATTCACCCATAGTGTGCATCACTGATGTTTTCAAAATGGAACAACAACATTTTGGTAACACCATTTATGTACTTGTAAAATTATAATAAAAGATCTCTGAGAGAGTGAAAATGTTGAAAATCTCTAGAGTATACATCTGTTTCCAAAAATCATGTACATGTTATTTATCTTTCTTTTAAATCAGTGATTAGCATATGAATTATGAACTGTGTAGATGATGAATTTCTTTATGACCTTTCCAAATGAAGTTTTGAATTTTCTTCTAAAGGATATCTGCATTTTGAGCTATCTTTCCTTAAAGCAGCATTCCTGGGTACTTTATAAGTAAAAATCTTAATTCTGAATGCAGTTCATACATGGAAGAAGAATGGAATATTAAGTCTGGAGAACAGGATTCGATACCTATTGTAGGGCAACTTCTGAGAATGCCCTCATTAGATAGTACTAAATAGGCTTGGCACTTAAGCATTTAAATTTTCTTTTTTAAAGCTGTATTGAGGTAATATTAATATACAAAAACAATTGCATGCACTTAATGTATTTATCTTGATGAGTCTGGGCATATGCCTACTCCTATGACATCACCACAACCAAGGTACTAAACATACCAATGACCTCTTATTATTTCTTTTTGTTCTTTGGTAGTTTCATTGTTGTTGTTGTTATTTGTTTTTTTTAGTAAGAACATTTAACATGAAATCTATCCTCTTAACATATTTCAAAGCCTACAATTCCAATATTATGTTGGTAACTATTGGTACTGTGTTGTATAGCAGATCTCTAAAATGTATTCATTTTTGCATAATGGAAACCATATACCCGCTGGAAAATAATTCCCCATTTCCCCGTCTCTCCACCCCCTGGCAACCACCATTCTGTTCTTCCTTCTATGAGTCTGATTGTCTCATATCCATTAAAAAAAGAATCATGCAGTATTTGTCCTCATGTAGTTGACTCTTTCACTTAGCACAATTCTCCAAGTTCATGCATGTTGTCACAAATGGCTGGATTTACTTCTTTTTTAAGGCTAAATAATATCCCACAAAGTGTGTTTACCTTTATAATGGCTTGGAAACAATAACCAAAACCAGGGCTTGGCTTGTTCTAGACTCCTGCCTGTTCTGAATTAAATTTCTTTCTCTAACTCTGGGCTCTTTCTTTGCCCATTTTTGGTCAGTCCCCTCCTTCCTAATCTTAATCTCCCCATGTTTTCAGTAACTATAATTTTAATGAAACAGTCTTTTTAAAGTTCATGTTTTAAAATTTACTTTAGTCCTACTTCACTTATTTAGCGAGGCACTTTAAACTTGATTTTGGACAATGATTCTTAAAACTGTTTTGAGGTATAACCAGTAAATGGATCAATTATTGTTGCTTTTCTGAAACAATTGTCTCCAGTTAAAATGTACCCCCCTCCCATGTTCTTCTAATGTGTATATCCATTTTAGTTTGGGGAAAATGGCAGTGTATTTATAGAATCATTTTTTACCACGTTTGACCATCTCAACTTTAATTTCTCTACTTAAAAGTAAATAATAAACAGTAAGTTACTCTCTCCCATAAAAGCAGGCATCCATTAACAGACAGTCACTTCTCTATTACGTTGAGTCTACTTCTCTCTCATGTTCCCCAGTGGCTCAACAGTGAAGAATCCGCCTGCAATGCAGAAGCCAAAGCAGACCTGGGTTCAGTCCCTGGGTCGGGAAGATCCCCCGGAGGAGGAAATGGCAACCCACTCCAGTATTCTTATTCTTGCCCAGAAAATCCCACGGACAGAGGAGACTGGCGGGCTATAGTACATGAGGTCGCAGAGTTGGACGCGACTGAAGCAACTTAGCAGCACAGCAGCAATATTGTGTCGAATAACCAAAATCCTTATAGTAACTTTCTGCTTCTGCTATTCTTGCTGGATTTCTGGACTTTTTATTGTTCCTTGGCACTCAGTCTTTGCATGTGATATATTTTACTTTTGTTCTGTGTCATCCTATTTACAACATGCTGATGACAATATATGAACTACCAGTTTCCACACACTATGAAAAGTACTTATCCACACACAAAAGCAAAAATGAGGTTAAAAAGTTCACTTGAATTTGGATCTTTAGTAAAAAAGAAAAAAAGATACAGTTTTAGATTGGCTGTTTGTCCATTAAAGTTTTGTGTTATTATTAGGCCAATTTACAAAATATACTTCTACCACTGAGTTCCAAACTCAACTTATAACTCATCTTTAATTATTTCTGGAGAAGATATTTGGTATAACTTACTTTGTCCTTTTCCCAGATGGAGACCTGTGAGGAAATCACAAATTCATTTGTCTTCTTCTAACTCAGCAGTAACCACTCTAGTACTCTTGCCTGGAAAATCCCATGGATGGAGGAGCCTAGTAGGCTGCAGCCCATGGGGTCGCTAAGAGTCGGACACGACTGAGCGACTTCACTTTCACTTTTCACTTCAGGCATTGGAGAAGGAAATGGCAACACACTCTAGTATTCTTGCCTAGAGAATCCCAGGGATGGGGGAGCCTGGTGGGCTGCCGTCTATGGGGCAGCACAGAGCCGGACATGACTGAAGCGACTTAGTAGCAGCAGCAGCAACTCAGCAGTTAAACTAGTAATAAAATATATCCATCATTAGTGATTTATTATTTAATGTGAAATGAATTTACATTACCACCTTCTACTTCTATCTCTTTTTTGAGAGGGAAGAGGTGGAAGGGATGGGACTTTCTTTTCCAGTGGAAACAGTGCTTCCATTCTGAGCTGTGATGAAGCAGTCAATGTTCATTCTGACCATGACCTCCATAGCTGGCAGATTTTTATTGACTTCTCACTCAGAATACCTCATTTTTGTCCAAGCATACATGTTACAACTCTTAACTCTTCTTGATCATTTTGATTGCTATTTCCTTACAGCATCTTTATTTTTTAATATATTTACAGACTTGTGGATTTCTTAAATTCTTCTGCGACCATAAGAAGAAGGAGTCAAAGAAGAATGCTTCCCTTGGTATGTACACACATTCCAGTTGGGATGCTCATGGAATCTTTCTCAGAGTACTTTGTTTCATTCAGAGTAGTTGGAGGTTGATTTCACATGGAGGGTGTTCTCCTGTCTGATTTCTTAGACATGATGATTCAGATTATGGATGGCATAGAAATGTCTGACTTAAATTTTAATGGCTTTACTGCTCAAACTCTGTGTTTTTCCCTGATTTTTTTTTTCACTTTTGCTACAAGTGTTTCTATGCCTTTTGCACACTATGATAAACTCAACAAATACTTAACTTTTGTTCCTGAGAAAATGAATACAGTTGGTGAAGATTCTATTGGTATGTAGATAGGTACTCGTTGTAAGTCATGAACTTTTGGCAGTTTCAGCGGTTTGTTATTGCTGGTCTTGGTGTGAGTGTCATGTGGATGGCTATAGATGTATTCCTTGTTGAGAATGATCATAAGTATGGACCTCTGTTGTTCTAGAAATGAATGAAGAATAATGATGGGGAAATCCATAGAGTAGTGAAATAGGATGGTGTTTGGAATTCATTGAATGTTTCTTGAAATTCATTTCCATGGCAGTAGTTAGACACGTGGATATGGCAAATGCACTCTCCAGAAAAATTGTGGTTTGGGTTTTCCTAAATAGGGAAAAAGAAAAGAAGAGAAAGAGAGTTTTCAGTGTTAAGGCATGTTGGAAGCAGTAACAAGTTGCCATTTGCCAATTCCTATGCCTCTTTCCTATTGCACGATGTTTCTGACCTGGGGAGCATTTCATTGTCCAGCAAAACATCTTTCTCTCTGACCTGAAGTATACAAGGCAAGATTTAGTGTTGCTCTGAAAATATACTCCTCCATCCTGTGATTTCAAAGTAGAGACATTGTTAAGAAAGAGAAGGGACTGGGATGACTCCATCAGATATTCATGTGATGAAGTGTTCGGGAAACCAGATGGTTGGTATCAAATAAATGCCTTGATAAAATACTTTAGAAATAAGAACTGGTTCCCATTAAAAAAAAAAATATATATATATATATATATACACACCCCTCTGGAGGAATTTGCTTATGACTTTCACCATTTTGTTTTCATTTATATCAAGTAGCTTTAAAAATTAAGTATATCTGTGAGTATAAACCAAGCTTGGACTATAGATTTTTAAAAATCAGTGTCAAATCCTGGTTATCACAGCAACATCTGCTTAGATAAAATACTGACATTCTTGCACACTGAATCCCCAAACACTTGAATTTTCCAACAATGAGAATACTGGGTGTTTCTCTTTGTGTGTGTGCTAATGGTATGGACTGATCTTGCAGAATCACTGCAGCAAGTTGTAAATGATGTATGAAATGGAAAATTCCTGTCCAGTGCACAGAGAGAATATATACAGTTCTATGCAATCACTGCAGTGCTGGGCTGTTTATTTTAATATTTCCTTCAGATATATAGTAATTTCTTTGGTGAGTCATATCCAGATGCTTATCACTGGCACAGAGCACCAATTTCTTTTATATGCATTTATATGAATTTCAGTCATGTATTAAGTGTACTTAAATTAATAAAATACTAGATTTGAAAGAATTTAACTTTTAATATTTTATGAAAATCATAGCAGTACACTAGTTTTGAAAAATTTCAGAAATATCAAAGGGTCCAAATAGTAAAATTAGAAATCATTTAATCTTGTTATTGAAAAATATCCTGTTTACATTTAGTATTTATTTTTTAAGGCTTTTATCCCCTGTAGTTAGACTTCATTCTATAAAAGAAGATTATTAAGTTGTCTTATTTATAAATTTTTATTCCCCATTTCCAGTAAGGCTTGAATATCTTTTTATGCTCTTCTACAATGTAACTTTATCACTTCATACTATTCAATTACATGAGTGTAGCACAAAGAAGATTTCCCTGTTCTTATTGAACAGTGAACATTTAGGCTGTTTCTAATTTTGCTGATACAAACATTTCCTATATAGGTACTGCAATTTTATGTGATTTTATTAATTTTGGCATATGTTTGGTAATGCCACACTTGTCTCCACTTGTCTCTTTCAAAATGTTCTTGGTTATTGTATTTGTTTTTCATGTTGGAGTTTGATGATAATCCAGTTAGAACTTGCATCTCTGTAAAACTGAGTCATTGTTGTTGGCAGATTTTCTAAGATGGATTCATTTTAGTATACCAGAAGTAAGCACCTCTAATTAGATCACGATACTTTTTTATTTAGAGTTTCTACATCTAATGCCTAAGATGTATCTGTAAAGTTCTCTTTTTGTGCCTTTCTGTTAATATTTTGAATGAGGGTCTCATAACATTAATTAACAAGATTCCTCCACCTTCTCTGGCCCTCCTCCCCACCCCACACCGTGCTCTGGAGGCATTTAAATAGCATGGAGGTACCCCGTGTTCTTTAAGTAATGTCTGCATCTGGCTTATTTGGGGGGATACTTTCTTTGAAACCTCTCATTTCCTCTCAAGATTATTTTTTGTTTAGACTTTTTTGTATCTTCATACTAGCTTCTTAAGTTGCATGTTCAATTTATGTTTACTATTTGAAATATTTCAAACTACTCATTTTCCCATGATTTTCATTTTAGCTGAATCATATGACTTTTGATATGCTGTATTCATTCATTTTTAGTAATTTAATATATTTAAACTTAATAAATCATTCAGTAAAACCAAATTTAATTTATTGTTTAATAACTTGAAGTATTTTGATATCCTCTATGACCCAAAATTCTTTCAAGAGTAAATTTTAAAGTAGTTGAATTTTAAGATTTCATCTGTTATTATTAATTTCTAGTTTAATTGTCTCTGAAATATACCTGGTATGACTTTTACTTGAATTTTACTGACATTGTCCTTATGAAACAGTATACATGGTCATTTTTGGAAAGGGAGTCCATGGGCACTGGAGATGGAAGTTATTTTATCTAGAGTAGAGAATTTATTGTATTATCAAGCTTTTCTATATCATAGCTTATTTTTGTGTATGTGTGTCTTCTGTCTTCTTCGGGCAATTGTGAGGGATGTTAAAGTCCTTTATTAATTTGTTCTTGTCATTCTTTAACTCTTATTTGTAGAGGTATTTGCATTCTGACAGAGAAGTATTGTTTGACACACAAACATTGTATATTTGTGTTGAATTTTACTGCCTTAATATAACATCTCCTTTGAACATTTCATATGTTTTGCCTTGAATTTTCTTTAATATTAGTATGAAAACCACTATTTTCCTTCTATGTCTATCTCTTTAACATATCTTTGCTCATCTTTTACTCATCCTATTTGTACTCATTTGTCTTAGCTATATCTCTTGTAAAAAAAATTATGTAATAGGATTTTATTTTATAGCTCAGTTTTCTCTTTTTATCTTCTCACAGAGCAGTTTAAGCCATTTATAGTTATTGTTATAAAAAATTTATCTGACTCACTTCTTTCATTATGGTTTTTTTTTTAATTCTTTGAGTGATTTTTCCCCTTATTCTTCTTTCTTTGAGCACGTAGATTATATCATTCTTTGTTAATTTTTAACAGAGTATATGTTTCATATTAAATCATATTTTCATTTGTTTCTCCAAGTTCAGTTCAGTTCAGTCACTCAGTTGTGTCTGACTCTTTGAGACCCCATGAACCGTGGTACGCCAGGCCTCCCTGTCCATTATCAACTCCCGGAGTCCACTCAAACCCATGTCCATTGAGTTGGTGATGCCATGCAACCATCTCATCCTCTGTCATCCCCTTCTCCTCCCACCCTCAATCTTTCCCAGCATCAAGGTCTTTTCAAATGACTCAGCTCTTTGCATCAGGTGGCCAAAGTATTAAGGTTTCAGCTTCAACATCAGTCCTTCCAATGAACACCCAGGACTGATCTCCTTTAGGATGGACTGGTTGGATCTCTTTGCAGTCTAAGGGACTCCCAAGAGTCTTCTCCAACACCACAGTTCAAAAGCATCAATACTTCGGTGCTCAGCTTTCTTCACAGTCCAACTCTCACATCCATACATGACTACTGGAAAAACCATAGCCTTGACTAGACAGACCTTTGTTGGCAAAGTAGTATCTCTGCTGTTTAATATGCTGTCTAGGTTGGTCATAACTTTCCTTTTAAGGAGTAAGTGTCTTTTAATTTTATGGCTACAGTCACCATCTGCAGTGATTTTGGAGCCCAGGAAAATAGTCAGCCATTGTTTCCTCTGTTTCCCCATCTACTTCCCATGAAGAGATGGGACCAGATGCCAAGATCTTAATTTTCTCAATGTTGAGCTTTAAGCCAACTTTTTCACTCTCCTCTTTCATTTTCATCAAGAGGCTCTTTAGTTCTTCACTTTCTGCCATAAGGGTGGTGTCATCTGCATATCTGAGGTTACTGATATTTTTCCTGGCAATCTTGATTCCAGTGTGTGCTTCTTTCAGCCCAGGTTTCTCATGATGTACTCTGCATATAAGTTAAATAAGCAGGGTGACAATATACAGCCTTGACATACTCCTTTTCCTATTTGGAACCAGTCTGTTGTTTTATGTCCAGTTCTAACAGTTGCTTCCTGACCTGCATATAGGTTTCTCAAGAGGCAGGTCAAGTGGTCTGGTATTCTCATCTCTTTCAGAATTTTCCACAGTTTATTGTGATCCACACAAAAAAGCAAAATGGCTGTCTGAGGAGGCCTTACAAATAGCTGTGAAAAGAAGGGAAGTAAAAAGCAAAGGAGAAAAGGAAAGATATACCCATTTGAATGCAGAGTTCCAAAGAATAGCAAGGAGAGATAAGAAAGCCTTCCTCAGGGATCAATGCAAAGAAATGGAGGAAAACAATAGAATGGGAAAGACTAGAGATCTCTTCAAGAAAATTAGAAATACCAAGGGAACATTTTATGCAAAAAGGGGGTCAATAAAGGACAGAAATGGTAGGGACCTAAGAGAAGCAGAAGATATTGAGAAGAGATGGCAAGAATACACAGAAGAACTGTACAAAAAAGATCTTCATGACCCAGATAATCACAATCTCGGTGTGATCACTCACCTAGAGCCAGACATTCTGGAATGTGAAGTCAAATGGGCCTTAGGAAGCATCACTACAAAGCTAGTGAAGGTGATGGAATTCCAGTTGAGTGATTTCAAATCCTGAAAGATGATGCTGTGAAAGTGCTGCACTCAATATGCCAGCAAATTTGGAAAACTCAGCAGTGGCCACGGAACTGGAAAAGGTCAGTTTTCATGCCAATTCCAAAGAAAGGCAATGCCAAAGAATGCTCAAACTACCACACAATTGTACTCATCTCACACACTAGTAAATTAATGCTTAACATTCTCCAAGCCAGGCTTCAGCAATGCATGAACCGTGAACTTCCAGATGTTCAAGCTGGTTTTAGAAAAGGCAGAGGAACCAGTGATCAAATTGCCAGCATCCACTGGATCATGGAAAAGGCAAGAGAGTTCCGGAAAAACATCTATTTCTGCTTTATTCACTATGCCAGAGTCTTTGACTGTGTTTCTCCAAAGCATTCTTAATTTGTGTGTCTCTCTCAAATTTATATCTTCTGATTAAATGGAAGAATCTACCATAATTCCTGCCCTAACACATGTACCACGCTTTTTTCCAGTCCTACATTTTGGACTTTGTTTCTCCTGTCTTATGTTTTAGAAAAAGCATTATTTAAAAAATCATTGTTCTTATAGCATATGCCTTATTCTTCAAGAATAATATTTTATTTGCATTTAGCTTTTAAAATAGATGTGCTATAATTTTTTTTCTTTGTTTAACTGATTTCATTATTCCCGGTTAGATCACTATACTTTCTTTCTTCTTTTTGAGCTCCTAATTCTTATTTGTCTATCAGTGAGTTTGGATATGGCTTTAGATATTTTTTCAAAAAGAATGCCTGGTTTGTATGTTTTCTAAAATCATATATTTGTGATGATATTTTTTCTTCTTTCTTTAGGTATACATTTCTTGAGTTGTACCATTTCCCTTCAAATTTCTGTAATTTTGTTATATTGATTTCTACATCAAAGGAAAGTCTGAGGCAAGGCTCTTTTTTTCTGTGTATAATCATTGGGGTGTGTGTGTGTGTGTGTGTGTGTTGTTTTTCTATGCCTTGGTATTTGTGAGACTTTATTCTTGTAAGTCAAAATTTTGATAGGAGGCACCTAAGTATCAGTCAGTTCAGTTCAGTTCTGTCACTCAGTCGTGTCTGACCCTTTGCGACCCCATGAATCGCACCACGCCAGGCCTCCCTGTTCATCACCATCTCCCAGGGTTTGAATAATAATAATCAACCTTTTCATCTTTATCCACTGGAAATTTTTCAGTTGATGAGTGTTTTTGTCTATTATAACTTAAATTGTTAGAGTTGTCACATATATTATGATCTTTTCAAGAACCCCAGTGATCTAGATGTTGAAACAGTATGTTCTAAGAAGGCAGGAGCCTTAGCAGTCTTGTTCATAAACCCCATCTCTGACCTTCATGTGTATGTTTTCCTCTCTGATAATTTTAATCTTATTTTTTCATCTGCTTGTAGGGATGTTTTGTGAAATAGGCTTACCAGGAAACTATGAAGCTGAAAGTTCTACTTCAGGATTAATGGCTCAAGGTTAACCTACTTGGACATTGACATTGCTTCCCTTGTCTCCTTCCCCTGTTGTCTTATGTGAAGATATAGCTTTAAAAAAACCTGTCTTTAGCTTGAGAATCAGCAAAGCTTCATAAGTCTAAAACATTCCCTCTTAACACATAATGAGTTCAAGTTCTTCCTAGTTGATAATTAAATCCAAAAGTAAAGAAGAGGAAGTAAGCTAGCACCAAGCTAACTTAGCTCAGATCCAAAGCCTCACTCTCGACTAAAGAATATCATTGATAACTGTTGCATAACAAACCATCTTCAAATATAGTGGCTTAAAACAGCAATTGTTTATTAGCTTGTTATTCTCTTTGGGCTGGGCTCATCTGTGCAGTTCTTAAGTCTCACATGTGCACACTCATGTCACTGTTGTCAGCTGGTGGGTCAACTGCAGGTGATCTTGATGGCCTCATACATGTGTCTGGTGTTAGAGGCACAAGACTGAGAGTTTCTAAAGCAGCAAGAGTGGGAAAACCCCAATACACAAGCACTTTTCTAGCCTCTGATGGCATACTTTGCTAAGGTTGCTTTGGCCAAAGAAAGTCACCTGACTAGTTCAAATTCAAGGGATAGAGAAATGAACTCTGGTTCTAAATTGGAGAAACTTTCATGTCATATTGCAATGGCATGGATACAAGGAGTGAGCAAATTTGAGGCCATCTTTATAGTTCACTCCCAATCACTCCTATCTGGGATTCTGGAAACCAAAGGTATTCATACTGAAATATATCTGTCCATTCCTTACTCTGTTGTTCTGTTGGCCAATTAAGTTGGAACTTAATCTAACCTTACAGTGTGTGTTTGATCTGTATTCTCTCTGAAGAGTTACATTGTGTTCTTTCTACATTATCATTCTGGTATTTGCTGTCTTTAATGTAGATTTGCATGCTACCAATGCATTTTTTGTTAAGTATAGTCTCTTCTTACTGCATTCATCTTTTTTTTATTCTGTGACCTTTTCATGTTTTTCCTTATAGTTTTCTGTACCTTTCATGGTGAAGTCTGTTCCGCAAGCATCATATTTTTCAGAAGAAGTGATCTTTCTCTGAGTTTGTGGGGTGTTTTTTTCCCTTTCTATATACGTCTTAGAAGTGCTTTGTTTGGTGTTTGTCAACAGAATAGGGGGCTTGCTCTTATTTCTATTTTCTTGTGTGGTGGGTCAGATTTCCTTCTTGGATGTGTAGATGGAGGATATGTTAATGTGCATGCATGCTCAATTACTCAATTGTCTCCAGCCCTTTTCAACCACATAGACTACAGCCTGGCAGGCTCCTCTGTCCATGGGGTTTTTCCAAGCAAGAACACTGGAGTGGGTTGCTATGTTTTTCTCCAGGGGATTTTCCCAACCCGGAGATCGAATCTGCCTCTCCTGCATTGGCAGGCAGATTCCTTACCACTGAGCCACCTGTGGCGCCCTGTATGTACATGCCTCCTAGTCCAATTCCCAGTTTTTAGGGAGAATCATTTAGAGAGTGAATCCCTGAAAGCTCGATCTCTGTTCAAATGGGATACATAAAAATGTCAAATTTCTGACATGTGCTCCTTAGGTCTAAAGGCAATGAGAAATCTCTTGCTGGCTGATGAGGGTGATGGGGTCATTTTGACAGCAGAGGGAATGTGATCTCTTCTCCTCTCTGCTCTGTTTATGTCCAGGTTTTGTGACATTTTTGCAAAATTTTTCATTAATAATATACATACAAAATTAAATATGTAGTATATATTATAAAGCATAAAAATGAATACCAGTAAACTTATGACTCAGATTAAGATGAAAAACACAAACAGGGCCATGATATCTACCTCCTAGACCTTACCTGGTCATCATCATACATCTGCCCACCAAGAGATAACCACTATGCTGAATACGGGACTTATTACTCCCTTGCCTTCTCTCTTTTATGTGTGACAATTCCTTCTGGATATGCAGATACATCATGAAAGTACATGAATATAAATATATAAAAGTGTGAAGTGTAAATAATTATAAGGTCTTTCTTAGGATGATTTTAATGCATGCAGAATCTTAGTATTAATCATTTGTACCTTTTTCCTTTTTAAATTATTTTATTCTGATTAGTTTATTTATTTATTTTTTTTCAAAAAGAACTTTTGGCTTTGATCATTTTCTGTAACAGTTATTTTTCTATTTTACTAATTTCTACTCATCTTTATTATTTGATTTTGGGACTGAGTTCTGAAAAGTAGGTAAAATTTGGCCAATTTAAGAGCATAAAGTGCTTCCCAGGTGGCACTAGTGATAAAGAACTCACTCGCCAATGAAAGAGATGTAAGAGACGTGGGTTCAATCCTTGAGTTGGAAAGATCCTCTGGAGGCATGGCAACCCACTCTAGTATTCTTGCCTGGAGAATCCCATGGACAGAGGAGACCGGTGGCCTATAGTTCATAAGGTTGCAAAGAGTCGGACAGGACTGAAGTGACTTAGCATGCACACATGTGTGCAAGAGCATAACATCCTTAAACATTTGTCAGTACTCATGAGAATATTGGAAATAGTGTTTTCATATCTGCTGTTGAATCATTAGTCCTACCAGATCCCCTGGAATTCAGAAATGTTGAATAGAAGTCTTATACACTTAGAATCATTTGATTTCATTTAAACGTGAATATTGATTTCTGAAATACTGATGATATTTTAAGTCTCATATTCACCTCCTAGGTTTACCACATTCACCCTATTCCCAGAATATCTTTGTTCCTTCTTTTTCTAACTCTTGATAAAAGCAGATTCTAAAATGGACATGTACCTCCTAGGGGTGCCACATTAGAAATTATATGACAGTGTTTTTCTAATAGATTTTGTCTTATGTACATGATTCTGTCCTTAAACTATTATCAATTTTCATTTTCTTTGATTACTTGTATTCCCTCTCATGCGTCCCCTCCACCCTGAATTTGTCCCCCATTCTTAGATAGTATCAATTTTCTTCATCTAGTGTTTCTGTCTTAGAAAAAAGCAGAAGGATGACACAGTTAAATGCGCCATTTAACTGAAGAATGGCATGTCACACATTCTTTTTGAGAGAGAGGCATATAGGTTAATGTATGCATTTATGGAGATGAATATTATGGCTGTTTTATGATATTTAAGACTAAATGCCACAGTTTTTTTTTTTTAAGTAAGTCTAAACTTCTCTTTAAGGAAAGCCGAGAAAAGTAGTAATTTGGAACTAGTTGGCTTAACTTAAAAAGCTCCCCTGTGACATTGGAGTGTGTTTCATGCAATTGCTTTCTTAGATTTGCTCATTAAAATATTGACTACTCTTTTTCTTCAGTAAATGCTAATCCCGTCTCCCATGTAAATGTATTTACATTTCACTGCAGGCAGCCTGCCAGGTTAGAAATAAAACCAATTTGTTAATATCACTATTTCCTTTTCAGCAAAGAAAATATGCATTAAATTAAAGGCTTTCTAAAAATAATAAGAAATGACTTCAGTTGATACCAACCATTTATTTGTCTCTATGACTTAGGCTTGACAGCTCATCTTTATCAGCCTGCATTTCTCTGTTCCTCTCTGTTCTGGCCATCTTCTGCGCAAAACTCTGGATTCTTAAAGACCCCAGTCCAGGTCCTAATGTTCGCTTTGCCTCCTTCTCCTCACCTTTCCCACTGTTGCACCTTTGCTAGTCTCTGCCAGCACCTATCTGAGAATGCAAAGCACTGTATTTAAAAGAATGTGAGCAAATATGGTTAATCCTGGTAGATGACATGCTGCTTTACTGGAGCATTCTCCCCAGAAATCTTGGAAATCTTTGAACTGCAAGAAGGTTCCCATTTGATTTACGATTCGTAAGTGGATCAGTGTTATTAAAATCCACAGGAGTCCTTTGTTCATTTAGTCATTCTGAGGGCCACCCATCAAGTACTTCTATATACTGTTTTGCACAAGAGCATCTTCCCAGAGCCCATAGCTGTTTCTTAAATAATCCTTCTATAGAAAGAACTAACTATGCAACTGTACATCAGTCATATTAGAAACTGGAGAATGTGCACATTGTGTTATCTGAACTTGTGAAGTCAAGTGAATTTTCAGTAAAGCTAATGAGATATTACCCTTGTTAGCATACTTTGTCTGGCTAAATGCTACTTTTTACTTTGTCAATTATTTTTTAATGAAATGAATTGATTGATATTTTCTATTACTCCTGTAACTTGTAAAAAAAAAAAAAAGAATCATTTGCAAATGCCCATGGTCTAGTTGGTCCTGAAAAAAAAGAAATCTGGCATCTAAAATTTGGTACATAAATTTTGTTACTCTCCTGATTTTTCTTCTTATTTCATTTTATTTCCCTTGTTTTCTGGTCCAGTCAAATGTTGGCCTTGGCTCTATCAATTTTCAGAAGGATGAAGTCTTACTGACAACCTTCATGTTCTCTTTCTACATCAGGGAAAATATTAAAGAAATAAAATAGTTAATCTAAACAATGAATGATTGCCTACTTCCCACCTTTTTCTTAACTAGCTTTAAGTCCTAGGGTCCTAAATTCTTTACTGTATTGACTCTGCAATAGCCATCAAGATAAGGAAATCTTTCCCCTCTTCAGTCCTTTCACCTTTCACAGTTTTATTCTGTCTTATACCCATTTAGTTTGAAGGGAGTTGTTGGCCTCTTGCATCATTTTATATATATATATATATATATATATTTTTTTTTTTCTATTGGTATGGCATCATGTCCACTTGCTAAATTCTGTACAACCTTGAGCTGGGTGCATACCAACAGTTTAATGACCCTTCTGGTATAGTCTTTGGTCCAAAAAGTGATCAGTTGTTGAGATACTTCTCAGGAAGAGAAATTTACCAGTACATAGTTGTTCTATGAGGAAAACCGCCTCATCCAGCTGGTAAACGATTTATGCCCTGAAGCATGAAGATTTCATAGCCCTTGTCATTTTATCCTTCCTGGTGTCGCTGCAGGTGCTATTTTTATTCATATAAATATTTAATCTTCTATAAAACTTATTAAGCTGTTGGCCTCAATAACATTTTTTGGCAGTAAGTTTCCTAGGTTAAAGGGACACAGTCAAGTACAACAGCTTAGCTCAATGTCATAGTTTTAAATAAAGGCATAAAAGGTGATTTTTCTGAGATTAAAAAAAAATGACTCCAGCAAAGCTGTTTGGGATTCAGCTATGGCATTTCCCAATAATGCTTCCACTGTCTCAATAGCACTGAGTTTGCATCTAAGAGACCAGGAAGCAAGCTCAGTTGAAATTAAAGAGAGAGTAGGAAATGGCAACCCACTCCAGTGTTCTTGCCTGGAGAATCCCAGGGATGGCGGAGCCCAATGGGCTGCNATGGCATTTCCCAATAATGCTTCCACTGTCTCAATAGCACTGAGTTTGCATCTAAGAGACCAGGAAGCAAGCTCAGTTGAAATTAAAGAGAGAGTAGGAAATGGCAACCCACTCCAGTGTTCTTGCCTGGAGAATCCCAGGGATGGCGGAGCCCAATGGGCTGCCGTCTGTGGGGTCACACAGAGTTGGACACTATTGAAGTAATTTTTTAAAGAGCAGCAGCAGCAGCAGCAGTTCATATATATCTTTTTCTGGACCCAGTAAAGATGAAAAGTAGATAAAATGTATAGGCAATGTTCTTCACTTTCTCAGCATTCAAATCTCCACATTAAAAGTAATTGTCTTCTTTGGATGGATACCTCCTGTTAAAACAGGTGACCTTTCCCTGAGCTTCTTCACTGGGTAGAGGACCAACAGGTAATGAGTGGTGGCATCTTCTCATTCCTTTTAGATGGTTATCGGGAGATCAAGTGCAAGTTTCTCTAGTTGAATTTGTTTGAGCCACAACCATATTGGAAATTTAAACATAAGCATCTAGACTTATGTGCATGGACCATCCAGAGGGATGTGGATTAACTCTGGAGTCATACATTTCTTTGTCTTCCTGGGTATTTATAGTAGCTAATACATTTGGCCTTGAACTAGCTGGACAATGATGGACACTTTTACCACAAAATATCCTGGTATGTATAGACCTATACTGGTTTAGAGACTGTATCTAACTTAGATGAATTAATCTCTCTTGGCAGCCCTAATATAGGAAGTTTATGATTCTTAAAGAAGAAAAATAACATGTTAGTAATAGAACATAAACCATGGGATATGTAATGAAGTTATAAATTATGAGGAATTATAAGGGCTGTATAAATTCAGAGAAGGGATTGGTTATTATTGACCAAAATGCTTTAAGAGATGGCAGTAGTTGAACTGACTCTTCTGAAAAACCTGAGATCTGGGCAAGGGAAGAGAAAGTGAGTGGGTGAGGCATTAGTGAGGAGTAGGGCAGGGATACTATTCAATAGCAACACAACTTCAGTGTAATAGGTTCTGTGACTGCTAAAATAGATTCTCACCTAAAGAATCATAATGAGATTAAGTGTTAGTTCAATCCAGATTATGTGGAACTAAATTTGGTGATATTCTTTCTTTTATAATTATTATCCTTTCTACTGATGTAATTAAAAAAAAATTCTCACAGGTCCAAATATCAAGGTCCAGTAATTTTTTAAAAATATCATTAACTCATCTTGCTTAGCAATACTTTAGTTCCTTTTGTTAAATAAGTGACCAACTGTCATACATGCTGGCTGAGGGCAGATTGGTCTAGCCACTTTAGAAACTGTGTTAGCAGCTTTTTATAAAGTTAAGTATGCATATACCAGCTTTTTATAAAGGTAAGTATATGTATACCATATGACCCAGAAAGCCTATTCCTAGGGATTTGCCCAAGAGAAATGAAAACTTTGTCACATCAAAACTCGTCAGTGAAAGTTTACAGTGGCTTTATTCATAATTACCCGAAGTTGGAAAGAGTACAAATGTCCTTCAGCTTGTAAGTGAATAAGCAATGGTATATCCATATGAAGAAATACTGCTTAGTAATAAAAAGGAATGGACAACATGGAAAAATCTCAAATGTATTATGCTAAGTGAAAGAAGCCAGACTCAAAAATCTCCATGCTGTTGCTTCTGTACATCCTGGAAAAGGCAAAACTATGGGAAAGATAACAGATTGGTCATTGCCCAAGGACTGGGGCTTGGGGGAAGTGTTAACTGAAATTATAAGGGTGTTTTGGGGGAGTGAGGGAACTTTTTAGTATCTTGGGGTTGGTGGTGGTTACCTGACTATGCATTTGGCAAAACTCATAAAACTATACACCAAAATGGGTGGGTTTTTTCATGGTATTTATACTTCAATAAAACTTACTTTAAAAAAGAAGTGGCCAACTATATGTTTTTCACAAATCTTGCATTATGACCTTACACTGGTTTCCTATGCTAACATCTTTTCCCTCTTAAAAGTTTTTGTTTATAAGCTTCCATCAGCCCTTGAAGAGTTTAAAACTCTCTTAGAAATTTGGTGGAGTTGCTCAAAGACCTAAAATGAATGGTCAGAGCTCCCTTTGAAAACACAACTATTTGTTTTTCATATGTAAAGAGGAACTACTTTAAAAGGACTGTTTCATATATTGGATAGGTGACTCTTTTGAAACATGGTTATTACATGATAGAACCCATGTGACTTCCTCGCTGTGTAACAGATCCATAGACCTTATAAGATGTGGAGATCTGAACCCTTTAAACCAATCTACGCATTCATTTTCCAGATACAAATAAACTTTCTAGTTCATTGTTTCCAAAATTTCACTCAGGCTGCTTAAAGGATATTGAAGAAAAATCACAAAACTTGTGTGGTACAGTGAAAAAAAAAATCATTTGTTCTTCAGCGATGCCAAAGCATCTATTTTTCTGTGGTTTAAAATTTTTATTTGTATCTCACTTGCTTCTAAAATGGATTTGGAGTGGCTCCTCTTAGTAAAGTAGATTTTCTGAAGTTTATCCTTTTCACCAGGTCACCCTCCCACTTCCAAACCCTTCACTTTGCTGGAACAATCTATCTGTTATCACCTCAGACAATGTACTGCCCTCTATCTGGATCTCAGCTTCTCTTTTCAAAAGTGAAGTCCAATTATGATCTGAGGGATCATCTCTTCAGTGGTTCCCCAAACACCAGTTATGTTCCTTTTCATTACATGTGTCACCCTATATTTAATTAATTAGTTATTTATTCATCTCCTATGTTGGGGAAAGCAATGGCAACCCACTCCAGTGTTCTTGCCTGGAGAATCCCAGGGACAGAGGAGCCTGGTCGGCTGCCGTCTNTTATGTTCCTTTTCATTACATGTGTCACCCTATATTTAATTAATTAGTTATTTATTCATCTCCTATGTTGGGGAAAGCAATGGCAACCCACTCCAGTGTTCTTGCCTGGAGAATCCCAGGGACAGAGGAGCCTGGTCGGCTGCCGTCTATGGGGTTGCACAGAGTCAGACACGACTGAAGCGACTTGGTAACAGCAGCAGCATCTCCTATGTTAGACCCTAAGTGCTGTGGGACTGTGTGTTTGCATCTCTCAATCACTGTTGTAGTCTCAGCTGACAGGAAACACTAGCAAAATGTTTGTTGAATAAATAAAGGGTACCTGCCATCCCCAATGGGCCATACTTGTGCTACTCACCCCATTCTTATACCAGTTTATATTTTAAATACTTTTGGAAATAGTTTAACTATCATATATCTGAAAAATATTGTTAGTAAGGAAAAGCAAGATTTTTGCCATTACAGTTGTTTTTGTTTGGGGCCTATCTCAGTGCTTTGTTATAATTTCCTCTTTGATACTTGGTTTGTATATTTGCTTGCTTTTGTTTATCTGTTTGGGGTTTGGCTGGATGTAACAAAGTGGCAGCTCCTTCACATGAGTGTTTTGTACAGTATGTGCCATGTCTCACTGTAGCAGATATATAAGTAGCACTTAGTATGCAGTTCTTCCTACGTAAATGAAGGTGATTGTTCTTGGGATGAGAAGTCCAAGATGGCAAATACTATGGGATTGCAAATTTCAGCATAGATCTCTGGCTATTTGTGGATATTGAATGATTATTTTTAACCAGTTGAAATCACTGAATCAGAGATTAGCCATTTTAATAATTGGGTTTCTGAAAGGATATAAATATGTAGCCATTACATAGAACTTATATACTTTATACAAGCCTGTGCCTATGTAGAGCTTTAACTGTAAATTTTAACTATTGGATTTTTGAATTAGAAATTGATAACAGTTGTCAGAGGCTTGGTTCTTCCATTTAGTGTAGCTCTTTGTTCTTAATGAGAATTTAGGTCAGCATTGAAAAGTGCCAGGGCATCCCAAGAATTTCCCCCAGAAAACAAGGGTGCCAGACACACAGAAGAAGGTCAGCAACACTGTTTGGCAAAGTTATATTCCCTCCTATCTGGCAGCAGTGCCTGGTTCAGTTTGGACAGCAGAGACTTAAAAAAGGATTTTCTTTTTCTCCTATTTTTTTTTCTTTTCCTTTTTAAAAGCCATTTTCCTTTCCCAACATAAAAATTGTTTTCTATCCAATTCTCTCTGAAAACAACATATCTATTTAGAGAAAAATGTAAAGACTCACTGTGTCACGTTTCTAAGCAGGCCATGTTTTCTGCAGTCCTACTAAGTTCTGTAGCCATTTGAGTCTTCTGAGTCCAAATGATACTTATGTAAGGACATGCAGTTGAGATGGGAGGGGGTTACAGCCACAGAATTTAATTTCGCCAAATGAGAAAGAAATGGCTGCCACATCCTGAAGCCAGTCCAGAGCCCTCTTAGAGATACAGGTTCACAGCACTCTTCATCACTGATGTCCCTTTGGAATCCATTATTATGATTTTGCTCTGGTTTTCCCGGCTATGCTTTTCAAACTCTGTCCATTCTTTTGTCAACAAGTGTTTCCTCAGACCCTTCTCTGTTCCAGATGCTTTCTGGATCTCGGGGATTCTTCAGTATTCAAATTGAGTGAAATATTTTCCCCTTGTTTTCTTCTGTCCTTCCAACACTCAGAAGCCAGTAGGCCTTTCTTTCTTATCCCTAGTAGGAAATGAGAGAAAATTTGTGGTTTTCCTCTGAGATCACCCATGACGTTATTGGCAAGACTGAAACTAGAAATCAGATCTTCTTGCTCCCAGCTCACCAACCATACCTTTCATTACACCGGACAAGACCTGTGGGCAGGGAGTAGCAGTGGTCAGAGTACCCTTTGGATTGGTGCCTGTTGCATTTGTCCTTGGTTCGTGACCTTCCAAAGGACCACCGAGCAACTTGTCTTTGAGAAATGACCTGCCATTTTCAAACAGCATCAAGGAAAGTCAGTGAGACAACAGAACAAGAAGCAAAGTATTGAGTTTAAAATTTTCTTTTTGTGTATTTGAAAAGGGGAAAAAAAGACCATCTATATATGTGACTTAAGGAGAAGATATAAAATGAAAACAGTTTTCTCAAACTCTTATGTCTGTTGAAACACTCCTAATCAGTGGCTCCCCACCCACCCTTGCTTCTTTTATTTTTTATTTTAATTTTTTTGGAAGGGGAGGGATGACCCTGCTGAGTTTTGGAGTATGCCTATAGCAGCTTTTAGCAAATCACAGTCCCAGCAGTAGGTTCAGCTTTGAAGAAAGATTTACAAATCCCTCACTGCTTTATAAATATCTGCATTTATATCTTAAAGAAGAAGAAGAAAAAGCCCCTCACAGTTGGTCTCAGCTTCCTCACCCTCTCCCTTCCCCCCACCCCACATTTCCCCTTTTCTTGCTTTCCTCTTTCAGAAATTAAAGATTGTGATGTGTGCAGGAAATGAGGGTCTATAAAATTGTGATAAAGTGTTCCTACAAAATTGCCTTTGAATTTTCACCTTGAATTGCAGGCGAAATGAAATTGTTCGCTTTCAGCATTGCTTTGTTTTTGACCCCTTTTTGTGAATTCTCAAAGGAAAGAAACATATTCCCATCTTTTATAGTAATCAAATTTATCTGGCATCTCTCAGCCTCTTGAATTACTTATGCTAGAGTTGGCCAGCCTCAGGAAGGTTGTGGCTGGTTTATTTATTTATTGTTCTAAAGTGAGGGGTTTTGACATGGGTTCCCTACTTCATCTGAGGGGAATATAGAAAAATCAAAAGTGCTTTCTGACATTGCATAATATGTGTTATGTATACACATGCATGAATTATTATAATGGTAAAAGATACCCATCTAAGGAGATGTAATAGAGGACCCCAAGATCATAGGTCATGGTTATTTAATATTTTCACCTGAGAAGGGGAATGTTTCATGCACCATTTATAAATAAAATTATATGTAAAAAGCAAAAAAAAAAAAAAATCCGGGAAAAGGCTTTGCATTGGAACCGAAGTGCTAACAATACCTAGTTGTAAACCTGTTTAGTAACTAGTTGGTTTTAACAAGTATTAATTCTGTAAGAGATTATATCACCTTGTAATTTAGGGAATTTAATGTGACTCCTTCATGTAAGAATTTGGTATCAGAAAGTGAATATCAACCATCACCTGCAGCTGCATTCTGTCAAGCCTGGCCTTGCTTGGTAAACCCGAGTTCTCTTTTAATGTGATTCATTCTTTTATTTTTATTTCCAGTCCCTTGTGCCTATACTCAAAAAACCCTAAGCTACAGGTACAAGCCTGCAGAAATCAGATTTGAGTTTCTAAACTAAATCTCTCTTATGTTGAGAAAGCAAAACAATATATCACTATCAGGGAGAATACATAAAGAATAATACTTCTTTGTGTGGCCTTAACTTCTACTGGGCTCACGTTAAAAATTAGCTCAGAAACCAGTTTTTTGAAACTATTACTAATGCCTTAACCATACTTTATTCATACCTATACTTAGAAAACTATGATGCCTGCAACTGTTGAACTCCTATCATGCTTACATATTTCTAAATTGTAATAAGTTAACCCTGAAAAGCTCTACAGTTACCTTTTCTATTATTTTTATAATAAGCAAAATATGTTTATGCCAGTTACCTTTTCTATTATTTTTACAATAAGCAAAATACGTTTATACCATAATTTTTTTGTACATACCAATTTTTCAATGGATTTCATTGTGTTGAAGGTTTACTAGTTACACACTTCTTAAATAAGAACTCACATAAACCCCAGAAATGTTCCTTTAAAATTATTCTTATTCAGGTCAGTAAGAGGTCCGTGTAAGTTTAACAAAACATAAAATAAGGATTCCCTAGGGAAGGGGGTGACATGTGTAGTTGGAGTGTCTCTCACGCACACTTTGCTTCCACGATATTGTGAGGTCTTGAAGTCACTAAAACAGGCTGATGCGAAAGTCATTCTCTAACAGATAGGCATCTCTCTGTATATCTGCATCTTAGTAGAACAAACATTAGGATTAAGCAAAAACTCAGAAAGTGCAGGGTAAGTGGGAATGTTCAGATCAAGCTACTTAATAACATTAAATTTACTTTAGAAATATTTATTTTAACAAGCATTAGCAGTGACCACATTGCTGACTAATTTATGCAGTCAAAGGAATTAACTAACTCAACTGTCACAATTTGTTTTTGATGAAAAAAGAGAAGAAAATGGCTGTCCAAGAAGATTTAAATGGAAAAGCATAAGTTTTCATAGTATTTTTTTGTGGGGCTACAGAGGACGTAACCTCCTTTATATATCGTATATATCAGCAGTTTGCATATCTCCTTTCTCACTTGTAAAAACAATTTACTTTTATATAAACATTTTAATCTATAGAAGAGTGAATTAACATGATTCTTAATTGTGGCAATAGAAATAAAAATAAGAGATGTTTATTTGAAATAAATTCTTGAAATCATTTTCTTCTGTCCCCTCAGAGATGGCAGCAAAAACACTTTTTTGATTCGGACACAGTAATTTAAACGTGTCCAGTTTTGCAGTTGTGCCTAGGAATCAATTTAGTGTGGGTTTGTTCACATCTAAAGGAAAGTTAAATGCTGACTTTAAAAGTGGAGAAACGTTCCATAGATATCCTTTGCTTTCAAAAAGCATGCATTTGACTGTGATCCTTAAAAGCTTTTATTGAACTATTTTCTTTTTCTGTTTGCAAAATTCACAAAGGGCTGTCTGTAAGCCCTCTTCATATTTTCCCCAGTTTGTCCTAAATTTTGCCTCAGGGGAATAAACAGCAACAGTGTTCCATTCCCCATTCTGAACATATATGCCAAAACAGAGAGCTTTTATTACAAGGGGAGAAATCAAATCATTGTCACCTAAAGTGCTAATTATGTCTGATAAATGTATGGCACACACTCAATGCAAAGAGAGCTTAGGAAATGATACACCTTCCGTAATTACAGTGACCAACCTAGCTCCATCAATCTAAATTTTTTTTCAATCCATGTTCATTTGGGTGGCTTTATTTTTATTAAATGGCTTTCTTAAGCTTCAACAGACCCACTTGCTGCTAATAAGGAAGCTCACATTAAGTATTTTGGAACTGCCTACAATAAAATGGCGTGTTATGTGATACACATGCAGATGAGTGTACACAGATAAACAGGAACCACAGAGGAATATGGTTACAGTCTTCTCCCACTGGGCCTTGGAATTGCAAACTGACGGTAAAATTTGCCATTCTTTGCTTGCCTAATGAATTTGTGTATCCAGTTAACTAAGGGACTGTATTTCTTTATCAGAGCAGCCTGAAATCCTTTCATAGCTGACAACAGACCCGTTAGTCTCTTCCCTGAGGACATAAATGACCTCGTGGGTAGGCATGCTGCCCTCAGAACCTCTGATGATAACATTTAAGAATTACTCCTCTCCCCCTGTTTTTCTCCATGGAAGAAAGCCACTATTCTTCTCAGAGCCAAATTGTATGTGGCCTCTAATCGAACCTGACACCCTTACACAAATGGAATAAGAGTAGGTTTTAATTAGACTGAAGGATGCTGATTTTCTTTGAAGCCACTTTAGAGCCCCTATCCTCTCCGAGTCTTCCAGCAGATGCACTGGCTTGTTTCACACATCCATCCATATTTGGCTGCAGAAACATTGCTCCAGAGTGTGTGTGAATTCAGGCCTGTCATCAGGACCGATTGGCTGAATAGAATTTTCAGATTTTTGTTTTGCTGTATCACAATTCCATCTTTTTGTGTGTCTTAATTGCAGATACAGCAAGGTGCATCTGTGGGAACCGTGCATATCTGGGCAGGCTTTTCTTTACATCACTGAAATCCAACCAAACTATTCTCTTGCTTTTGCCTCTTCTTTCTCTCTGGGTCATTTTCTCCTTAACTCTCCTTAACTCTTAATTTCCTTTGCTCTTCTTAACCTCTCCCAATTAAGAGGTTGAATTTCGTTTCTTTCTAGTTAATGTTGCTTGCTTTTTCACTTGAAATTTTTAGCACTTTGTGTTTTTGAAGGCAGTAGAGAAGCTGAAAATTCCTCCATTTCCTTCTGATTACATATCTGAGGATTTTTGTGGAGTTTCAAGAGAGTTAATGCTACCTGATGGAACGAAAACATTAGTGGTAAATACTGAATTCTCCACTTATTTTTACTTTTAAAATCATAATTAAAATGACAGAATTCAGAGTTTTGGGTATTACAGTTATGCAAATAGGTAAATCTGGTACAAAGTCGTAGTTTCATGGAACATCTTTCTTTTACTCTTTTTTTAATAGTTTTGCACTAAATTCTCAAATTGTCCATTTGTTTTAGCCTACTTTAAAAAAGTCTTTCTCAATTGCAGATTTGAAGTCATTAAAAATGAAAAATGTATTTGGACTTTTTTAGTTTGGTTCTGTATAGTCCACGGAGTCACAAAGAGTCAGACGTGACTGAGTGACTTTCACTTTCATAATGTATTTGGCCTTCTCCAATTTGGTTCTGAATATATATGTGTGATGATAGGTCATGTAAAAGATTTTTAAATAAAAAACTTTTTAAAATAGTTTTCATTTTAGCCTGGAAAATTCTAAATGTGTGAAAAATATTTTAAGAAACTTTCTATGAGTTTAAAAGACTAGTAGTTTGAAATTCATATGTTGTAGTTGAAGATATTTGGTTGTAGCAGTTGAAGCATAAGTGTGGTATTAATTATAGTATTAAAAGTATATGTACTTCTCACAAATATGGTCAACTTTCAAAAACTAAGTAACAATTTATTTCCCAAACCCACTCCCTAAAAATGATAAATGCTATAATTTGATTTCTGAATTATATAGTTTGTTGTAGTCAGGCATAAGTCAAATATTAGACTCTTAGGACTAATTTCATTCATTGTTATATACCTATGAGAAATAAAAAAACAAGTGTTCACACAAAAACATGTACACAAGTCATTATAGCAGCATTATTCATAATAGCTAAAAGGTGGAAACCACCCAATGGCCAATGACTGATGAGTAAGTAAATAAGACATGGTATATCCATAGAATGGGATATGAACTGGTCATGAAAAAGAAGTACTGTTACATGCTACAACATGGATGACCCTTGTAAATATTCTAAGTGAAGAAAGACAGAAAAGATCACATATTATATGATTCCATTTACATGAAATTGTCAGAATAGGCAAGTACTGCTGCTGCTAAGTTGCTTCAGTCGTGTCCAGCTCTGTTAACCCCATGGATGGCAGCCCACCAGGCTACCCCGTCCCTGGGACTTCCCAGGCAAGAACACTGGAGTGGGCTGCCATTTCCTTCTCCAATGCATGAAAGTGAAAAGTAAAAGTGAAGTCGCTCAGTCATGTTCGACTCCCAGCGACCCCATGGACTGAAGCCTACCAGGCTCCTCCGTCCATGGGACTTTCCAGGCAAGAGTACTGGAGTGGATTGTCATTGCCTTATCCATAGGCGAGTACATATAGACAGAAAGTAGGTTAGGAGTTGCCTATGGCTAGAGGAGAGGGGAGATAAGGTGTTTAGGGGTGATTGTTAAAGGATAGCTATGTTTCTTTTGGGGATGATAAAAATTGGTCGTTGCCTAACTCTCTGAGTAGATTTAATCCACTAAATTGTACATTTTAAATAGATGAGTTATATGATACATGAGTTATAGCTCAATAAAGCTATAACAAAAAAATTAGGAGTTGTATCTGTACATTTGTATTTTAAATGCTAATAAGCAAAGAGAAATATCTGACTACTTTTGAAAAAGAGAACTATCATTTGTTTAAAGATATTTTGTCTAGAGTGAAATTTCTAGATTAACATGCTAGCTAATATGTTATACGTATTGACATTCTACCCAAGACTTGCATTTCTATTATAATAGAAATAGTAATTTCTTTTGTGGGTGAACTTGTGCAAATACTTTATATTAGTTCTTTTTAACATTTTGCTATAAATCATGTTGAAATTTAGGAAGAATGAGAGAAGTGTAATCAGAACTTGAGTTAATCTTTATTTTTAAAAATATATATGGTTGCTGCTATCGATGCATAACATACTGCTATTGGTCTTTTTATATAAATAAATAAATCTATATATATATACATATATATATATAATTTGAATTTTTGGAAACTTTAGCTGTGCTGTCAACTTTGGAAAAAGTATCCCAGTTGTACCGTGTTGGGTTGGCATTGTACAGAAATTAACAGCCATATTGGTCTAGAAATGTTAAACATAATTTTTTCCATTTGTACAGGGGTAACTCACTGTATTAAATATGTAAGGTCTTATCTACATGGGTTTGATTACAGAAACTAATAAAGTATTCTCTAAATAAAAAAAATATATATGATACTATCTAAACCTTTCACATTTGAATTTGAATACAGTTAGAATATTTTACTTTATATTTTGTTTTGAAAACTAGATAACGACAGCAGTACTTTTTTATTTTTCTTTTTTTTTTAGTGTAAATTTTAGCATACATTTGGAAAACAATTTTAAGGATATGCGTATTTGGTTTACTAGATACCTGTGTATCTACCACTCAGATTAAGAAACAGGTCAATGTCAGCTCTCTGGAAGCCCCTTTTGTTGGCCTCTCCAATCTCAATCCTTCCAGCCTCTTCAAATGTGGTTCTTGAGATAATCATTTCCTTAAGTTGCTTTAAAATTTTACCATATATGTATGTATCCCTAAGCAATATAATTTACATTAGCCAGGTTCTTAGTTTTATATAAGTGGAATACTTTGGTATATACTCTTTGTTAATTTTTTTATTTTGATCATCATTGTGCTTGCAAGATTCACTTAAGACAGGGTAGACTTCTTATGCTATAAGAGACCAAATAGTAAACACTTCTGGTGTTAAGGGCCATATGATTGCTAGCCCAGCTACTTTGCTTTGTAAACCTATGAAAGCAGCCGTAGACTGTAGGTAAGTGATGAGGGTATTTGTATTCCAGAATAATTTTATTTACAAAAATAGGCCTCTTTTGAAACCACAAATTACCAAACCTGATTTGAATGATTGTATAGGTATAGTTTATTCATTTTCATCATTGCATATCTGTTCTAATCTTATTTTACTCATTTAATTTTATTGGAGTATAGTTGATTTACAGTTTTGTGTTAATTTAGGTGTATAGCAAAATGATTCATTTGTGCATATATATTCATTCTTTTTCAGATTCTTTACCCATATAGGTTATTAGATAATATTGAGTATAGTTCCCTGTGCTATATAGTAGATCCTTGTTGGTTATCTATTTTAAATACAGTATTGTGTATATGTTACACTATCTGTTCTATTCTTGATGAACATTTGGTTTGCTTCCAACTTGGGATATTACCAAAAACCTTGTTGTAAATGTTTTTATATGTGTATTTTGGTGAAAAGGTGCAATCATTTCTCTATAACATATATTCCTTAGAGGAGAAATAATGGCCCACTAGATAGGACATCTTCACCTTGATTGTTAAATGTCAAATGGTTTTTCAAAGGTTTTTTTTTTTTTCACTTTATAGTCTCACTAGAGGTGTTTAAGAGTTCTCATTACTCATCTAATGAGAATGAGAACTCCTAGAAAACTAACCGAAATGATCACATGGATCACAGCCTTTTGTAAATCAATGAAACTATGAGCATTGCTATGCAAGGCCACCCAAGATGGATGTGGTGGAGAGTTCTGACAAATGCAGTCCACTGGGAAAAGGGAATGGCATACCTCTTTAGCATTTGTGCCTTGAGAACTCCATGAACAGTATGAAAAGTCAAAAAAATATGACACTGAAAGATAAACCCCCAGGTCAGTAGGTGTTCAATATGCTACTGCAGAAGAGCAGAGAAATAGCTCCAGAATTAATGAAGAGGCTGAGTCAAAGCAGAAACAATGCCCAGCTGTAGATGTGGTGGTGAAAGTAAAGTCCCATGCTGTAAAGAACAATATTGTATGGGAACCTGGAATGTTAGGTCCACGAATCAAGGTGAATTGGAAGTGGTAAAACAGGAGATAGCAAGAGTAAACATCAGCATTTTAGAAATCAGGGAAATAAAATGGACAGGCATGGGTGAATTTAATTCAGATGACCATTATATGTACAACTGTGGGCAAGAATCCCTTAGAAGAAAAAGAATAGCCCTCATAGTCAACAAAAGAGTCCAAAATGCAGTACTTGGGTGCACCCTCAAAAACAACAGAATGATCTTGGTTCATTTTCAAGGCAAACCATTGGACATTATAGTTATCCAAGCCTATGCTCCAACCACTTATGCTGAAGAAGATGAAGTTGAACAGTTCTATGAAGACCTACAAGACCTTCTAGAACTAACACCAAAAAAGATGTCCTTTTCATCAGAGGGAACTGGAATGCAAAAGTAGGAAGTCAAGAGATACCTGGAGTAACAGGCAAGTTTGGTCTTGGAGTACAAAATGCATCAGGGCAAAGGTTAACAGAGTTTTGCCAAGAGAATGCACTGGCCATAACAAACACCCTCTTTCAACAACACAAGAGACAACTCTACACATGGGTGTCACCAGATGGTCAATTCTGAAATCAGATTGATTTTGCTCTTTGCAATGGAAGATGGAGAAGTTCTATACAGTCAGCAAAAACAAGATCAGGAGCTGACTCTGGTCAGATCAGAAGCTCCTTATTGCAAAATTCAGACGTAAGTTGAAGAAAGTAGGGAAAACAACTAGGCTATTCAGGTGTGACCTAAATCAAATCCTTTATGATTATACAGTGGACGTGACAAATAGATTCAAGGAATTAAATCTGGTAGACAGAGTTCTTGAAGAACTATGGACAGAGGTTTGTAACATTGTACAGGAGGCAGTGACCAAAACCATCCCTAAGAAAAGAAATGCAAGAAGGCAAAATGGTTGTCTGAGAAAGACTTGCAAATAGATGAGGAAAGAAGAGAAGCAAAAATCAAGGGAGAAAGGAAAAGTTATACCCAACTGAATGCAGAGTTCCAGAGAATACCAAGGAGAGATAAGAAGGACTTCTTTAATGAACGATGCAATGAAGTAGAGGAAAACAATAAAAAGGGAAGACAAGAGATCTCTTCAATAAAATTGGAGATACCAAGGGAATATTTCATGCAAGCATGAGCACAATAAAGGACAGAAATGGTAAGGACCTAACAGAGGCAGAAGAGATTAAGAAGAAGTGGCAAGAATACACAGAAGAACTATACAAAAAAGGTCTTAACAACCAGGATAGCCATGATGGTGTGGTGACTCACCTATAGCCAGACTTCCTGAAGTGCTAAGTCAAGTGGTCCTTAGGAAACATTACTACAAACAAAGGTAGTGGAGGTGATAGAATTCCCACTGAACTATTTCTAATCCTAAAAGATGCTGCTGCTAAAGTGCTGCACTCAGTATGTCAGCAAATTTGGAGAATTCAGCAATGGTCATAAGACTGGAAAAGTTCAGTTTTCATTCCAGTCCCAAAGAGGGACAGTGCCAAAGAATGTTCAGACTACTGGACAATTGCACTCATTTCACATGCAAGTAAAGTTATGCTCAAAATCCTTCAAGCTAGACTTCAACAGTTTGTGAACTGAGAACTTTCAGATGTACAAGTTAGGGTTAGAAAAGACAGAGGAACCAGAGATCAAATTGCCAGTATTCATTTGATCATAGAGAAAGCAAAGGAATTCCAGAAAAACTTCTGCTTCATTGACTATGCTAAAGCCCTAGACTATGTAGATCAAAACAAAGTGTGGAAAATTCTTAAAGAGATGAGAATACCAGATCACCTTACCTGTCTCCTGAGAAACCTGTATGCAGGTCAGGAAGCAACAGTTAGAACTGGACATGGAACAACAGAGTGGTTCAAAGTGGGGTAGGAGTATGACAGGGCTGTATATTGTCACCCTGCTTATCAACTTGTATGCAGAGTTCAGTTCAATTCAATCACTCAGTCATGTCCAACTCTTTGCAACCCCATGGACTGCAGCATGCCAGGCTTCCCTGTCCATCGCTAACTCCCAGAGCTCGCTCAAACTCATGTCCATAGAGTCAGTGATGGACAACTGACTCATCCAACCATCTCATCCTCTGTCATTCCCTTCTGCTCCTGCCTTCAGTCTTTCCCAGCATCAGGGTCTTTTCCAATGAATCAGTTCTTCACATCAGGTAGCCAAAGTATTGAAGCCTTCAGCATCAATCCTTCCAATGAGTATTCAGGACTGATTTCCTTTAGGGTTGGCTGGTTTGATCTTGCTGTTCAAGGGACTCTCAAGAGTCTTCTCCAATACCACAGTTCAAAAGCATCAATTCTTCAGCTCTCAGCTTTCTTTATGGTCCATCTCTCACATCCATACATGGCTACTGAAAAAAACCATAACTGACTACATGGACCTTTGTCGGTAAAGTAATGTCTCTGCTTTTTAATATGCTATCTAATTTTTTCATAGCTTTTCATAGCTTTTATATACAGAATATGTCATGTGAAATGCTGAGCTGGATGAGTCGCAGGCTGGAGTCAAGTTTGCCAGGAGAAATATCAATAACCTCAGATATGCTGATGATACCACTCTAATGGCAGAAAGTGAAGAGGAATTAAAGATTCAGTTCATGAAGGTGAAAGAGGAGAGTAAAAAAGTTGGCTTAAAACTCAGTATTCAAAAATCTAAGACCGTGACTTCCAGTTCCATCACTTCATGGAAAATAGATGGAGAAAAAGTGGAAGAAGTAACAGATTTTATTTTCTTGGGTTCCAAAATCAGTGCGGATGGTGACTGCAGCCGTGAAATTAAAAGACACTTGCTCCCTGGAAGGAAAGCTATGACAGGCATACACAATGTATTAAAAAGCAAAGATACTGCTTTGCTGACATAGGTCCCTATAATCAAAGCTATTGTTTTTCTAGTAGTCATGTATAGATGTGAGAGCTGGACCATAAAGAAGGCTGAGGACTGAAGAAGTGATGCTTTCAAACGGTGGTGCTGGAGAAAAACTTGACAGTCCCTTGGACTGCAAGGAGATCAAACCAATCAGTCCTAAAGGAAATCAAACCTGACTATTGATTGGAAGGACTGATACTGAAATTCCAACACTCTGGCCATCTGATATGAACAGTTGAGTCATTAGAAAAGACCATGATGCTGGGAAAGATTGAAGGCCAAAGGAGAAGAGGGCAGCAGAGATTGACATGGTTAGATAGTATCACTGACTCAATGGACTTGAAGTTGAGCAAACTCCAGGAGATAGTGAAGGGCAGGGAAGACTGGCATTCTGCAGTTCATGGGGTCACAAAGAATTGGACACGACTTAGTGACTGTACAACAGCAACAATCTAGCCAATTTTATTAAATTTACTATTGTAATTTTTTGTATTTAAACATTTAAATATATTGAGATAAAGCTTTTCATGAAATTTTCTTTTAATGATCACAGCATCTGAATCATGTTCTATGTCATTCCTAATATTGCTTTCTTTAGTGCCTTATTTATTTCCTTTAAATATTTTACTGAATGTTTTACAATTTTATTATTCTATTTAAAAAGCAAAGATACTGCTTTGCTGACATAGGTCCCTATAATCAAAGCTATTGTTTTTCTAGTAGTCATGTATAGATGTGAGAGCTGGACCATAAAGAAGGCTGAGGACTGAAGAAGTGATGCTTTCAAACGGTGGTGCTGGAGAAAAACTTGACAGTCCCTTGGACTGCAAGGAGATCAAACCAATCAGTCCTAAAGGAAATCAAACCTGACTATTGATTGGAAGGACTGATACTGAAATTCCAACACTCTGGCCATCTGATATGAACAGTTGAGTCATTAGAAAAGACCATGATGCTGGGAAAGATTGAAGGCCAAAGGAGAAGAGGGCAGCAGAGATTGACATGGTTAGATAGTATCACTGACTCAATGGACTTGAAGTTGAGCAAACTCCAGGAGATAGTGAAGGGCAGGGAAGACTGGCATTCTGCAGTTCATGGGGTCACAAAGAATTGGACACGACTTAGTGACTGTACAACAGCAACAATCTAGCCAATTTTATTAAATTTACTATTGTAATTTTTTGTATTTAAACATTTAAATATATTGAGATAAAGCTTTTCATGAAATTTTCTTTTAATGATCACAGCATCTGAATCATGTTCTATGTCATTCCTAATATTGCTTTCTTTAGTGCCTTATTTATTTCCTTTAAATATTTTACTGAATGTTTTACAATTTTATTATTCTACTCAAAGAAGCAACTTTTTAATCCATATTTATTCTTCTTTAATGAATGTATATATTTATTATTTTCTTCTTTCCATTTTCACTTTGTTTTTGCTTTTTAGTTTTATCAGTGTTTCTATGTTTAGAAATGAATAATTAAGCATTACATGTCATAATTTTTCTTAATTTCAAAATTTTTTCATAATTTTTATAAGTGAATGTATATTCACTAATAATGTTATACTGCTTTAGCTATAGCCTATAATTTTTTATGGGTAGTATTTTTCGTTACCATACATTTCTTATCCACTGTACCACCAGGGAAGTCCTTGTAATGCATTTCAAAATAATTTTCCATTATATTTCTTTGTTGAGCCATGAATTATTTTGGACTATTTTTCTTTAATTTCCATACTTATGGGAGATCTGGTTTTATTTTGTTAAATGATTTCTGTTTTAATTAAAGTGTGGTTAGAGAAGATGATTCTTATAATTTCAGTTCATTGAAGTTTTTTGAGACTTGCTTTATGATGAATTTTTGTAAATGTTCCATGTGAGCATAGAGCACACTCTATGATTTTTGGACATGGTGGGTATTGGACCTATGGTAAAGGTCATCCTTGGTTTTATTTCATTAATCATGTTTAAAATGTTCTTTATCAATGCTTTTGTCGTCAGATTTATAGTTCTGCTAATAAAACTGTATCTTTCTAGAGGATGATAAGCCTATGTTTTATCCTTTTCTATCTTCCTGGTCTCAACTTTTTGTATCCTTGTTTTTTAGATGTCTCATAATCATCACATAAATTTTGTTTTTATTCACTCTGACAATCTTCATTTTTAAATTGGAGCTGTCAGCTTATTTAAATTTATACTTAACATAGTGAAGGTTAAATTTGTGTTTAAATTTTCCATCCTGTTTTATATATTTTGTGTTTCAATTTATATGCTTATTTTCCCCTTTTCCTTCCATACTTTAGGTTATTTTTTGTTACTATGACTATTTCTTATACTCATTTAGAAGTCATACACTTTGTTTTTATTCCTTTATTGATTTTCATGGAATTTATAGCATATTCAGTTCAGTTCAGTTGCTCAGTCATGTCCGATTCTTTGTGACCCCATGAACCACAGCACACCAGGCCTCCCTGTCCATTACCAACTCCCGGAGTCCACCCAAACCCATGTCCATTGAGTCGGTGATGCCATTGAACCATCTCATCCTCTGTCGTCCCCTTCTCCTCCTGACCTCAATCTTTCCCAGCATCAGAGTCTTTTCCAGTGAGTCAGCTCTTTGCATCAGGTGGCCAAAGTATTGGAGTTTCAGCTTCAATGTCAGTCCTTCCAATGAACACCTGGGACTGAGCTCCTTTAGGATGGACTGGTTGGATCTCCTTGCAGTCCAAGGGACTCTCAAGAGTCTTCTCCAACAAAACAGGTCAAAAGCATCAATTCTTCAGTGCTCAGCTTTCTTCACAGTCCAACTTTCACATCCATACATGACCACTGGAAAAACCATAGCCTTGACTAGACGGACCTTTGTTGACAAAGTAATGTCTCTGCTTTTTAATATGCTGTCTAGGTTGGTCATAACTTTCCTTCCAAGCAGTAAGCATCTTTTAATTTCATGGCTGCAGTTACCATCTGCAGTGATTTTTGGAGCCCAGAAAAATAGTCAGCCATTGTTTCCACTGTTACCCCATCTATTTGCCATGANTTCAATGTCAGTCCTTCCAATGAACACCTGGGACTGAGCTCCTTTAGGATGGACTGGTTGGATCTCCTTGCAGTCCAAGGGACTCTCAAGAGTCTTCTCCAACAAAACAGGTCAAAAGCATCAATTCTTCAGTGCTCAGCTTTCTTCACAGTCCAACTTTCACATCCATACATGACCACTGGAAAAACCATAGCCTTGACTAGACGGACCTTTGTTGACAAAGTAATGTCTCTGCTTTTTAATATGCTGTCTAGGTTGGTCATAACTTTCCTTCCAAGCAGTAAGCATCTTTTAATTTCATGGCTGCAGTTACCATCTGCAGTGATTTTTGGAGCCCAGAAAAATAGTCAGCCATTGTTTCCACTGTTACCCCATCTATTTGCCATGAAGTGATGGGACCGGATGCCATGATCTTTGTTTTCTGAATGTTGAGCTTTAAGCCAACTTTTTCACTCTCCTCTTTCACTTTCATCAAGAGGCTCTTTAGTTCTTCGCTTTCTGCCATAAGGGTGGTGTCATTTGCACATCTGAGGTTATTGATATTTCTCCCAGCAATCTTGACTCCAGCTTGTGCTTCCTCCAGCCCACCGTGTCTCATGATGTACTCTGCATGTAAGTTAAATAAGTAGGGTGACAATATACAGCCTTGATGTACTCCTTTTCCAATTTGGAACCATGTATACCTATTGAAATCTGAAATTAATCAATATACTTATTCTTTTTTCAGAGAAAAGAAAGGTCTTTGAACACCTTAACTTAGTCTGCTTTCTTTCTGACTTAAATAATTTTGTTATGAATGTGTTTTAAATTTTTTATAAATGTTATTATTTTTTGTCATTGTTTAAAATAATCCATAATTTAGCACTTTCTTATATTTTTCTCACTTATTGCAAATCTTTCTCTTGGGATTAATTCTTCCTTCTCCTAAATTATCATTTCCTTTAGTGAAGATATTCTGGTTACAAGCCTCAGTTTTTTGTGTGTTTAAAAAATATTTTTATTTCTCTTTCACTCTTTGTGACAAGGAGTATGACTCCTTTTTTTTTTTTTCTTTGCTATTTTACTGTTGATGACCTTTAATCTTCACTCTCTCCTTCTTCCTCTCTGCTCAACATCTGAGTAGGCTGATAAGAAAATCAAGGTGTTTTCTCCTTTGTCACCAGAGGTAGCTTCAAACTATACAAGTCCCATCCATCGTCTGAGAGTCCTCACCCTGGGTGTATCTCCTAACCACAGTGAGAGACCCAAGGCAGTCTCCCTTTTTTTGCTTTAACCAGTTTTAGACCATCTTGAAATATTTGACTCATTCTCCCCAGAAAGCTTTAATTATATAAGTAATAAATCTTTTCATATCCTCTTAATATGTGTGAGTGTGTGTGTGTGTGTGTGTGTGATTAGTCTCAACGCAGAAACCGAGTTTTCAGTCAAGCTCCATCCTGTGTCCCTGAAGTGTACCAAAAACCCTAAAAAGATATTTTCTCTGAGTGTGAAGCTTCTAGTTTTGTGAGTGTTTTCCTTTGCTATAATGAAGCAGTCTGCTGTCTTTTGTCTTCCAGTGTTGCTGCTGAGGTGTCAGATGTTTATCTAATTATTGCTCCATTGATTATAATTTAATTTGTCTATTTTTAGTGCTTCCTTTTCATATCTTTACCAACTATCTTTGGTGGTCTATAGTTTTGCTATGATGTTGCCCAGGCAACTTTAATTCAGTCATCTGAGAGTGAAGGTTAGCTGGATGGGTTTATTTCTGGCTTACTCTTATCTGAGGGTGTGAGCCTTGGGGAATCCAGTTTAATTTGGAGAAGTTTGCTTGTTTGGAAAATGCCCTTAGGGCAAAAGAAATTTTAGTGTTCTGCTTTCTTCTTTGGGTTCTGCTTCCTCTGATATTTTGAAGTAAATTTTTTACTACTTTATCAGATCTTTGATAGTCTTAAGAAGTTACTTCAAAAAATGTCCAACATCATTTGTGATTATTTTCAATGGGAGGATGGATCCAAATAGTCTAGCCTGCCATATTTTCAGAAAGTAAAGTTGTAAGCTTGATTTTTTAAGAGGTTCTTACTTTAAACTATGAATTCAGAGTGTGAATAACAAACCTCGTTCTTCAACTTTGGGTGAAAGTTTGAACCAAAGACTGAAGATAAATGATCAGAGCTTCTCATTTTAAGATCCCAACTCCAACTTGATGGGACTCATTAGTGCTCACAAGATGGGGTTTTAAAAATGAGTTAGTGGAGGTACAAATAAGTAAGTTGCTCAGACAACATTTTTTTTTTTAAGTGGTAGAGCTATGACTCAACCCCCAGATCTGTTTGAACCACCACCTGTGTTTTATTCAAACATATACTTCTTCTAGCCAGGTTTAAAATTATTCCCACAGCCCTCTAGTTTGGTGTTTGGTGCCTACATGGGCTGTCTTATACACAGCCCATGTTGGCATGGACAGGTGTTCCTGAGGTTTGCCCAGCTCTCTTCCTCTGGCCCCAGAAATTTGAGTAGTAACCATTAGGAAGAGTTATTTATGTTCCAAAGTTGTTGTAGAGAGTCTAGCTCTGCATTGTACCAGATTTACTGACCCTAACTCTCTATAATTATTAAAATCCAGAGATAGAATAAAACTAAGTTTTATTTAGGCTATTTCTTAGTAAAAATGTGCTCACATTTATCACAGAATATCAGAATATTTAAATCAAGAAAACCAAGAAATTGGAGGATAGCCATAGTCATACCTAGTCGAAGACAATTTCTTGGAAATCCTTCCAAACTCTCTAGGTATATTAACATATACTCTATAGTTACATTTTTATTCTAGAAGGGAATCATGCCATACATGCTGTTTTGTAGCTAGGTTTTGGGTACATGGTATCATGTGCCTTAATGACGATTACATGTTGAGTAGGGAACGGTATAGATTGAGATCAAAGCTGGAAAGCAATAGGAATTCAGGCCAGAAAGCTTTTCTAAGATATCACAAGCTTCATATTAGGCAGCAAATCTTTACTGAGCTATGGAACATCATTGTGCAGAGAGAACACTTGCTATCTCTGAGGCAGAGATAGTTATGGTAGCCAACATAGAAATTATTGTAGCATGTTTTGAAGGCTATTGTGATATTTTGTTCCTGTTGCTATTTTTCTTCTGAGTATAGTAGTTATTTCAAATCATACAGCATTGAACATGATAACCATGATGCTTAAATATAAAGATATTTGCATCTAGGGGACTTTCTACTAATATCACTTAAATACCCTGAAAATTTTATTTTATTTCTATTAACATTTGAAAACCAGAAATGAGCAAAGTTAGCCATCCAAGGGTAGAAGTGATTTCGGAGGGGAAAGGGCTGATTGGTGCAAAGAAGTTAGTATGTTTCTAACCATGATGCTTAAATATAAAGATATTTGCATCTAGGGGACTTTCTACTAATATCACTTAAATACCCTGAAAATTTTATTTTATTTCTATTAACATTTGAAAACCAGAAATGAGCAAAGTTAGCCATCCAAGGGTAGAAGTGATTTCGGAGGGGAAAGGGCTGATTGGTGCAAAGAAGTTAGTATGTTTCTAATCTAGGGATTATCAAATAACTGTGGAAACCTTAGAATGGAAATTATCCAACAGTGAGACAAATCAAACTATAATATTCTCATTTTATATTAGTGAACTGGTCTGTGGTGTTCTAAGTTCTTGTCCATGTACAACTTTTTCTAGTCCTATATACTCAATTTATAACAAATCATTTAACATATCTAAGACTTTTTCATTCTCTGAAAAATTAATATTTAGGTGGTTTTCTATTATTTGTTTTTATTGAAACAGTGTGGCAGAAGGCACTCTCACACATAACTTGGTGCATTTGGCCAAATGTTCTAGTAGTATGCATTCTTGCTAGGAAAAAATTTGTATTAAAGGATATGCATTTACAGAACTTTGACAAGCAACTGCCAGATTATCCTCCAAAAGTAGTACCAATTTACATTCTCACCAAAAATGTGTGACATGTTTTACTTTCTGATGTTTAATGTTAATATTATATTTTTCAGCTTTATTGAACTATAATTGACACACAATCTTCATAGTTTTTAATCAGATGGGATAAAATATAAAGTGTCACATTGTTTTTAATTTGTTTTAGTCATCACTAATGGGTTGCAGCATGTTTTTCACGTTTGTGGTTAATTTATATTCTTTTTTTGTTTGTTTCTTCTTTTTTTTTTTTTAAATTTTTTTTATGTTTTTTTTTTTTAATTTTAATTTTTAAAATTTTTTTGTATTTATTTATTTTTTTACACGAACTCCCAAACATGATCCCCCCTCCCTTTTGACCATTTTCCTATTGTATTTTTTGTTCCTTTTTGATTTGTTAAGTGCCCTTCAGCAGTGTGCATAATATACATGTTTTGTTTACTTAGGAGTATGNTTTTTTTTTTATTTTTTTTTTTTAATTTTAATTTTTTAAATTTTTTTGTATTTATTTATTTTTTTACACGAACTCCCAAACATGAACCCCCCTCCCTTTTGACCATTTTCCTATTGTATTTTTTGTTCCTTTTTGATTTGTTAAGTGCCCTTCAGCAGTGTGCATAATATACATGTTTTGTTTACTTAGGAGTATGCATCAATAAGCCAAGAATTTCCTTTCTTCTTTCTCATTTCTTTTTTTTCTCTTCTGCCTTTCTCAACTATGGACTAGAAAACCTTTAATCTCTTTGTAAACTATGATGCAGTTTTTGAAACTTTAGAAAGTTGGTACAAACAGTGAAGTCATTGGTCCTAATTTGCCTGAAACAGGTCTGTTTTCTCATATTGTCCCAGCTTAATTATTAATAACACTGTCTTTCACTCTCAAAAGTGTCCCAGTTTGGGCTATAAATTATATGGTCCCCCTGGAATGAGCTCGATGATAAAATAGGCTAAGCCTGGGGCATTTGGGGATACAGATCTTTCACAGTATTTTTCATTTCTCATATGGTTATCATATATTCAAAATTTTTGTTTCATTCATTTTTGAGCTAATTTATAAATATATGTATTTTCCTAGAAAAGCATCTGTTTCACTTAGGTTTTGAAATTTATCAGTATTCAATTGCAGAAACAATGCTTTCAAGTACCCTGAATCACCCATGTCAAGGATCAAGCAGAAAAGGAATTTTTTGTGGTTGAGGTTTAGGAAAGAATCTAATAGGTAGATCAGGCCTGTGGCTCAACCTGTAGAAAATTCAGTTAGCCTCAGGCCTAAAGGCAACCGATTGGACGTGACCGTTAGGAGATTATATATTATTTTCAGTATGATGAGAAGGATGGAAGCTGGATAGCGAAACAGGATTGAGTTGAGGATTTAGAGGGAAACAATGTGGACGATCTTTTAAAAAAAAAATATGAGGGTAAAAAGAGAAAAGGAATGGCACACAGTTCAGCAGAGGGGTAAAACCAAAAAAGGGCTTTTGTTTTAGGGGAAATTTCAGCCTGCTGTGGGCAGAGAGTTAGATGAAGAGATAAAGTAGAGAGATGGGACTTTGGGACTCCAAGCATTCTGTTAACAAAATTATGAAACATTCCCTCAACTTTAACCTGGACCCATGTTCATGGAAACACTGGAATTACTGGGAAGGAGCACATTTCATATTGAGTTTTGAAACAGTCTTCAGCAGGGAGAAAAGTGTAACATCACCTTAATGCTGCGAATTTAAAGCATAGTCCTGTATATAGTTGGCTAAAATGAATGGCATTTAAAAAAAAAAATTGTGTTTATCATCACAGCCAAAGCAGCAGGTAAAATCATTTTATGCATCAGAGTCTAGTTCATTTGTTAAATCAGTGGTCATCTTTGGTTACTGGTGATAAAATCTCTCCACATGAATTTTTCCACAATTGAGTACATTACTCTTAAGAATATCTCCAGAAAAGGATTCATCTGTATTTGTAGTCTTGAAGGATTTGTCTCATTTACAGTTTTATTTTAATAACCATTTCCAAAAAAAAGAAAAATCCATGAAAAACTAAATCTCCTGATGATTTCCTCACTCATTAATGAAGACTTTTAGTATGTACTACTGTGCAAATGTCTTTGAACTGTTTTGCTTAAAATAATGTTTTTAGTTCTTTCAAAAAGGTGCTGGCCGAGCCTTTAGGTATCAAAATCTCTATGCTTAGCACTCCTTTTACATGACCCTAAAAGTTAAACTGCTACACTGGGGGATTTTTCTTTAAATTTAATTTAACTGAAAATCTCTTCAAATTGTATTGTTCGCTTTGGTGCAGGGCATGAAATAATTTTCCATCGCACCCCACCATTCCTCGAAGGTCAGACTTTGAATTGGGCTGTTACTGTCTTGCTGCAGAATTTCCAAGCTACGTTAATTTTGGGTCTGCTGTTGATGGATGGAGCAGTTTGAATTCTGACATGCAGCAGGCCGACTTGAATGACCTGCAGAGGCAGATGTCAGCCTGTTATTTCATGCCCGTTTGTCAGGAAGGAAAAACAGCGTCTGTTCAGGCTGTTCTGTTCTGGGTTGCCTACGTGAAAGTATGCAAAAGTGCACCACACTTAATATAGGTATGGGGCAGAAAGTATGTGGTATTTATATAATATATTGACACATAAAGGAACATATGAATGGTGGGTGTATTATGCTTTTATAAGTCATTTATTTTGGTGTATATAAATATTTTGTGTAGATGTAAATGGAAGTGTGTATGTTAAACACATATACTGCAAAATTGCTCTCTATATAGAGGAGTGTATCCACTGATCGTGAACTCAGGCACCTTTCTATGGGCACATGTCTTCTTTTCATTGAGTTCAGTGAGTGTATCAGTGTGTCATAGATAAAAAGAGGGCATGTATGGATCCTGAATTGTAAGGAGAGCAACATTATAGAGTTAGGAGTGCGAACTGGGAGGAAGAAGTGGGAAACCAGAAAAGGTACAAAGAAGGGGTTCTATCCATATTCTTGCAAAATATTAGAGCAGAACTGAAGGCTAAGGACCAAGCAGCAGGTGGATATAGTCTGATGAGCCATCTGATAATGTAAAAGAGACTGGAGTTTCTTCAGACGTAGAGCTTCCTGCAGAAGTGACTTGAAATTATCCTGAGTTCATGAATTGCCGTGACCTGTCCATCTTCTTTCCTTAAGCAGCTGCCTTGATAAGGAGGAACAAATTAGATGGGTAGGTTCTCAGAAACTACCAGAAATCAGTGTTGTCTGGAGAAGACTTCGAGAAGAGTGTGGTCTAGTTCTCTTCATCCCAGCCCAGAACTAGTTCTACCTGCTTCATTTGTATCTGGAGACTTTGCAGAGAGACCAGTTATCAGACTGACACAGTTTGTTTATTAATTTTTATTTTTGTAGAATAATATATACATATAGTTTTAAAAAGTCAAATAATACCAAAAGTTTGAAATTCCAATAGAAATTCCCTATTCCACTTCCTACCCCTAATCTTAGTCCCTAAATGGAGCTACTTTCTATTCATGTATCTATTTCTTCTAATATGCTTCTAAATAATGTTAGTATTCTTTAATTTATCCATTAGTCTTAATGTATGAGCTTCTGTTTTAGCTGATGTGGATTCAGCTTTCATATACATCAACCCATTTCCCCTCTGCCATGCTTCCTAAATCAGTATTCAAGTTTATATCTTTATGATGAGTACCATATGTTATATAATTATTGACTTGCTTTCATGATATATATTTTTTTCACTTGCTTAATTTTCTCAGTGATCCTCTCCATCCTTGCTGATCAGTCACTATGTCCATCGCATTTTTCAGGAGTCCAGTACTGGCAGTTGTTCCTAGGCCTGCGTGGAGACATTTTCTTTTGTTCTCAATCTTTTGTTGTCACATGAGGGTAACCATTTCCTTTTTTCTTGTTTTTGGTCACTTTTCCTGAATTTTATACCTTCTTTCTCAGTTTATTCCTTCATTTTGTTAGGGCAGCTCTCTGGTAGCTTTCTCAGAAAATATGTACTGAGAGGTAGAAACTTTCAAAACCTAAATATTTATTCTACCCTTGAACTTAATTGATTCTTTGGGTATAAAATTCTAGTTTTAAAATAGTTTTATATCAGATTTTTTTAAGGCACTGCTCTGTAGTTTTCTAGCTTTTAGTGCTGGTGCTGAGAAGATGGATGTCATTCTGGTTCTTGTTGCTTTGTGCGACCTGTTTTTCCCCTTCTGGAAACATCTAGAATCTTCTCTATGTTTGCAATATTTTGTAATGTCACAATTTGCCTTTATGTGGATCTATTTGCATTTACTGAGCAGGACTTCCCCAGTAGTGCTGGTAGTAAAGAACCAGCCTGCCAATTCAGGAGATGTAAGAGATGTGGGTTCTGTCCCTGGATCAGGAAGATACCCTAGAGGAGGGCATGACAACCCATTCCAGAATTCTTGCCTGTAGAATTCTTGCCTCCTCCTATGGACAGAGGAGCCTGGCAGGCTACAATCAGTAGGGTCGCAAAGAGTTGGACATGACTGAGCATGCGCACATGAGTAGGGCACCTGGTTGAAACCTTTTAATTTGAAAGTTTTGTGCTTTTAGTTCTGAGGCATTTTTTGGGAAATATTTCTCTGATAATGTTTTACCTTTGTTCTCTTTTAGAAACTTCTGTTAACCAGAAGTTAGACCCTCCTGGATGTATTATTTAATATTCTTACCTTCATTCTTCTGTTGTCTTTTCATTATACTTTCAATGAAATTTCCTCAGTTTTACTTTTTGGCCATTCAATTGGATTTTTTTAAAAATTCTTGTTTTTTTTTTTTTTTTTTTTTATTGTTTTTNACTTCTGTTAACCAGAAGTTAGACCCTCCTGGATGTATTATTTAATATTCTTACCTTCATTCTTCTGTTGTCTTTTCATTATACTTTCAATGAAATTTCCTCAGTTTTACTTTTTGGCCATTCAATTGTATTTTTTTAAAAATTCTTGTTTTTTTTTTTTTTTTTAACTGTTCCTATTTGTAAAAATTCTGGTTTTTGTTTCATATAAACACTACTTTTATTCTTCTGAAGATATTATTTCTATTTGAACCTTTTCTTTGACTCTTAACACTGTTTCTCTTTCCTCAAAGTTCCCTTTTAGCAGTTCACTTCAGTTTCTATCATTCCATTTCCCCAAGGGGGCTGTGTTCTTTGACTTTCTCAGTTCAAGAGTGAGGCACTAAAAATTGATTGGCTGTAGGGTAGGAGCAGGGAATGAACATTTTTATTGGGGACCCCCCAAGTGATAGATTTATTTTTGAGTACTCTTCAGTTTCTCTAGAAACTCTCATTTCTTGCCTGAAGGATATAATCCTGGCTGGAAGATATTTGGAAGCCTGGCAGGAGATACCGGCTTGGGCAACACTTCATCTTGCAAACTTTTGCTCAGTGCTCCTGTTTCATTCCCAAATCTAGAAACACTTCAGCTTAAATGCTTCCTAAAATAAACCTTCCATCTTCTCCAGAAATGAAGCAGGAGTTATCACCTGGCTCTGCAGAATGAAAGAGAGAACAGAGAGCTCAAAATACTCCTTTTACAAACTTTCAACCAATCCTTTTATTTTTAGCCTTTTTAGGATTCTGCAAGGGGAGTCAGCTTTCTGCTCATCCCTCTAGAGAAACTTATTTCAGCTTCATCTGCTCTGCTAAGGCAATTATTATTCTTCCCATGACTTGCTTTCTTCCAAAGATTTGTTGACATTTCTCATCTACTATCATTTTCTTTCCCATTTTCCTTGTCAATTTATAACTTCTTATTCTTTGATTATTATTATTCCATTTTTTATTCTCATTACTTTGGTAGAATTGGGGGAGGAAGCTGAGATAAACACATGTTCAGTCTATCATGTTTAACTGGAAGTTTATGAGGCTTTGCCTTTAGAACAGCTCTCAGTGCCACTGGATTTGTACCAGGAAACTCCTGCTTTAAGAGAAGAGAAAAATCCCCATTTTTTCATTCTGACCTTGCCACTGACTCTAAACAAAAGCCAGGAATGTGGTATGTTTCTCTTTTAATATTAACTTTTATGAAAGGATATGATTAAACCACTCTGTTCTCAAGAGCATGCCAATAAAGAACTCTTCGATGACTTTTGAGTCTCATGGGGCTACTAAAACCCATGGTTTAGAGATTCTTGCTTTGGACTTTTCTATTTGTGGGCAAATGGGTTTATCTTCTCCAAAACATTTTAGTTGTTTTTGCTGCATAAACAATGAAAAAAAAAATCAAGAAAAGAATACTTTAGTGTAATATAACTGAGCAGGGGAACTAGTATTGGCAGATTCAACCAGCTCTCTAGAGGAAATGCTACTGTAAACTTGATTAGGGTACTGATAGAGGTTCTAAGATGTTCTGCAGTAGGATCTTGGACATGAAAGAGGAGGAGTAGGAGGATTAAAAGAAATAGAAGAATGTTTCCCCTACACTTACTTGCAAAGGACCATTACTTGGTATTTTTTCCTCATGGCTTCTATTGGACTGACCACAAGAGCACCTTCTTGAGTGCCAGAATTCTAACAGTGCTGATATACAACTCTTTCTTCTTTTTTCGTTTTACTTTCCTCTTCTTTTTTCAGCAGGACCCAATGAAGTCTCTATAGCTCTCATCAAAGTTAAAGCCCATACCCCAAGACATACTTTTAGATGCCTTCATTTCAGACAGATGTTTTGGAATATAAAGAGTCCATATTAAGATAAATAGATTAGATTCCTACTTCTTTCATTTATTCAACAAATTTTTATTGAATACCTGGCACTGTGTTTTGCGATAGAGATGCGAAAATTAGTGCTCCCTACTCCCAGAGACAGATAGCTTACTGATAAACACAAGCATTTAGCAGATAAAACACAACACAGAAAGTACTATCATAGAGGTATAGTAATTTATTTAACAGATGTCCATTAAAGGCATATCATGTTTAAGGTATACTAGATACTAATATGCAAAATGGAACTCTTGAAAGAACTCATATCCATGTGAAGGGATTTGAAGGACCTAGGGGAAAGAGTACAGAGGGAAAGCCCTCATACTATATATCTAGATATTGAAAAGTCACAAGTAAAAATCAGCCTAGTAAATAGGATATTTGTAATTTTTAATGCCTAACTGATCTGATTCCATTCCTGCCTCTCTTTTATAATTTAAATAACCATTATTCACATTTTCTACTTACCATTCTTGCTTCTTGATAATCCATTTATGCAAAACAATTTGGATTAACAATTCTTGATAATCCAAAATTGGAACTTCTAATAAATAAATATCAGGTTAAATCAATTACCTGCCTAGAATCAAATCCAGTCACCTTATTAATTTCCAATTTGGGGAAAATCAAACTGCTGTTGAGCATCCTAATACATATATCTTTACTTCACATTCATAATTATTTCCATAGAATAAAATTCTCCAAGAGTGTGACCATTTTATGACTCTTGAAAGCTACTGCTACACTGCCCTAAGGCTATAGTGTATAAGTTTACACTCACACTAATAGTATATGAGGAGGTTGTTTTGCCTGTATTATACCTGATGGTGGGAATTCTAAGTTCTTAAAAAATATTTTTTAATTTCACTGATAAAAGTGATAAATAATTGTTTTATTTTTGAGTCTCCATTTACCAAAGAAGCTGAAAATCATTTCATAGGTTTTCTGAATCTTTCATTAACAGTCTTTCACCATTTTGCCTAAGCCAGTTTTTGTCATGTACTCTATTAGGGTGTTCATCATTCTGTACTAAGTTAAGCACACTTAGTATATTGCAGATTTTGGTCTTCATGCAGTATGCATAAGTTGCTTTTCAATTTGTTCATATAGTATCTTTTTGTGTATAAATTTTACATCTTTGTTAATCTACTAATCTCTGGCTTGATAGAATCATCTCTTTGTTCTTCCAAATCAAGGTATAATTTAAACGTCAAAATTATATAATAGATATCCATGCACCCACCACTCAGCTTTAATACACACACACACATAGACACTTGCTTCAGCTTATCTTTCTTGCTTCAGCATATCTTTATAAAGACAAAAGAAAGGGCTTTAATTTCATTTCCCCCTCAAATCACATCTGATCTCCTTTGTTTTACTGGCTACTTTTCCTATTGATTTGAAATGTCACACTGAAGTATATAAGTTTTAAAAATATATTTGAGTGTATTTTTTCACATATTACTTTGTTCCATTGATCTACCTATATCCAATCAGAACCTTATTGTTTTAATTACTGTAGCTATCTGCATTTTAATAGCTGTAAGAGAAACTCTTCCTTGTCCTTTTTTTTTTTCTTCTGATATTTAAAGTTAATTCCCTGTTTTTATTTTTTCAGATGTGCTTTGGAATCATTCTATTAAATTCTACCCCACCCCAGAGACCTTTAGTAGTTAGTGTAATTATGTCACATTCATCAGTTAATACCAGCTGAAGTTAGTAGCTTTATGGTTGTGTGCGTTTCAGTCTAGCTACAAAGATGATTTTGTCTTTGTCTATTTTTTGTTTTATGTCCCGTTTATGTAGAAATATTGCAGTTTCCACTCTATGGATAATGTGCAATTCTTATTAAATATATTTCAAATAATTTTATCCTCTAATTCCCATAATTATTGGCATTTTACAATTTTTTTTTTTTTCCCCCGACTGGTCTTTGCTGACATATACGGAAACTATTGTTGTTGTTGTTGTTTTTAGTTAACTGAATTTTACAATTTGCCACCTTGTAGAAGGGTTTAGTTTTCAAAGATTTTTGGTTACTACTCTTACATTTGTCAGGTGCCAATTATATCATTAGGAAACAGTTGTACTTTTGCCTCCTCCTTTCCAGTATGCATACTTAAATAGTTATTATTCTTACCATATTGCTTTGGCTGGAACTTCCAAAATGAGATTGAAAGATAGTATTAATAATGATGAAACCAAGCAACCTTGTCTTATTTTTGTTTTCAGGATTCACTATGAAGTTTGGTGTTTTCTGTTAGTTTCCAATAGATATATATAGTCTCTTAAAGTTTATTATAATAAATTTAGTTCCAAAGATAATGAGTTTGAGGGGTCTGGAAATAGCTAATATGAAATATTAAGTTAATTAAAGAGATCTAGTCAGGGCTCTTATTCTTATTAATATATATGAGTAATGAAATTTTGAGAGTAAATGTGAAATTCTGGAAACAGATAAGCTCACTCATGGAAAATATATAAAAATGATAAAGACCAAAAGGGTGAAGAGTAAAAATAAACTACTCAGTTTCATTGTTCTTTGGTCATTGGTGGCTATAGGAAGAAATTAATAACCCTATTGAGAACAAAGTACAATACATTTGGTTAAAGCCAAATTACAATAAGAGCTAAAGAATACATACGTCTAAGATGAGGAGTGGCAGCCATGACAAGATACCCCACGTCCAAGGTAAGGAGCAGCGGCTGCACTCTGCTGGAGCAGCCATGAAGAGATACCCCACATCCAGGAAGAGAAACCCAGGAAGACAGTAGGTGCTGAGAAAGGGCTTCAGAGGGCTGACAGACTGAAACCACAATCACAGAAAACTAGCCAATGTGATCACATGGACCACAGCCTTGTCTAACTCAGTGAAACTAAGCCAGGCTATGTAGGGCCACCCAAGACAGACGAGTCATGGTGGAGAGTGCTGACAGAATGTGGTCCACTGGAGAAAGGAATGGAAAACCACTTCAGTATTCTTGCCTTGAGAACCTCATGAACAGTATGAAAAGGCAAAATGATAGGACACTGAAAGAGGAACTCCCCAGGTTGGTAGGTGCCCAATATGCTACTGGAGATCAGTGGAGAAAAACTCCAGAAAGAATGAAGGGATGGAGCCAAAGCAACACCCACTTATGGAAGTGACTGGTGATAGAAGCAAGCTCTGATGCTGTAAAGAGCAATATTGCATAGGGACCTGGAATGTTAGGGCCATCAGTCAAGGCAAGTTGGAAGTGGTCAAACAGGAGATGGCAAAAGTGAATGTTGACATTCTAGAAATCAGCAAACTAAAATGGACTGGAATGGGTGAAATTAACTCAGATGACCATTATATCTACTACTGTGGGCAGGAATCCCTCAGAAGAAATGGAGTAGCCATCATAGTCAACAAACAAGTCCAAAATGCAGTACTTGGATGCAAGCTCAAAAATGACAGAATGATCTCTGTTCATTTCCAAGGCAAACCATTCAATATTACAGTGATCCAAGTCTATGCTCCAACCAGTAATGCTGAAGAAGCTGAAGTTGAATGGTTCTATGAAGACCTACAAAACCTTTTAGAACTAACACCCAAAAAAAGATGTCCTTTTCGTCACAGGGGACTGGAATGCAAAAGTAGGAAGTCAAGAAACACCTGGAGTAATGGGCAAATTTGGCCTTGGAGTACAGAATGAAGCAGGGCAAAGGCTAATAGCGTTTTGCCAAAGGAACTCACCGGTCATAGCAAACAGCCTCTTCCAACAACACAAGAGAAGACTCTACACAAGGACATCACCAGATGGCCAACACCGAAATCAGGTTGATTATATTATTTGCAGCCAAAGATGGAGAAGCTCTATACAGTCAGCAAAAACAAGACTGGGAGCTAACTGTGGCTCAGATCACGAACTCCTTATTGCCAAATTCAGACTAAATTGAAGAAAGAGGGGAAAACCACTAGACCATTCAGGTATGACCTAAATCAAATCTCTTATCATTATGCAGTGGAAGTGAGAAATAGATTTAAGGGACTAAATCTGATAGAGTGCCCTGATGAACTATGGATGGAGGTTCATGACACTGTACAGGAGGCAGGGAGCAAGACCATGCCCAAGGAAAAGAAATGCAAAAAAGCAAAATGGCTGTCTGAGGAGGCCTTACAAATAGCTATGAAAAGAAGGGAAGTGAAAAGCAAAGAAGAAAAGGAAAGATATAGCCATCTGAATATAGAGTTCCAAAGAATAGCAAGGAGAGATAAGAAAGCCTTCCTCAGTGATCAGTACGAAGAAATAGAGGAAAATAATAGAATGGAAAAGACTCAAAAGAGTTCTCTTCAAAAAAATTATAGATACCAATGGAATATTTCATGTAAACATGGGCTCAATAAATGACAGAAATGGTAGAGACCTAACAGAAGCAGAAGATATTGAGACGAGGTGGCAAGAATACACAGAAGAACTGTACAAAAATGATCTTCATGACCCAGATAATCACGATGGTGTGATCACTCACCTAGAGCCAGACATCCTGGAATGTGAAGTCAAGTGGGCCTTACAAAGCATCACTACAAACAATGCTAGTGGAGATGATGGGATTCCAGTTGAGCTATTTCAAATCCTGAAAGATGATGCTATGAAAGTGCTGCACTCAATATGCCAGCAAATTTGGAAAACTCAGCAGTGGCCAGNCTCTGATGCTGGGAGGGATTGGGGGCGGGAGGAGAAGGGGACGACCGAGGATGAGATGGCTGGATGGCATCACGGACTCGATGGATGTGAATCTGAGTGAACTCCGGGAGATGGTGATGGATAGAAGGAGACCTGGCGTGCTGTGATTCATGGGGTCGCAAAGAGTCGGACACGACTGAGCGACTGAACTGAACTGAACTGATGTAACTGTGGTCATGAAGTGGTGAGCTCCTGTCCACTGGGGGACTACTCCCAATTATCCTATATTTTCAGGAAAAATAAGAAGTAGACTATTATCCTGAAGTGAGCAGATTCCCACCATGCCCCTCCCCATGTGGGGAACAACAACAACAAAAAAGAGTGAATAAGGCAAAATAAATCACTGAGTGGATTCTATGTACCAGGCTTTGTGCTCAGTGTTGAATAGACTGCTGCTGCTACGTCACTTCAGTCGTGTCCGACTCTGTGTGACCCCATAGATGGCAGCCCACCAGGCTCCCCCATCCCTGGGATTCTCCAGGCAAGAACACTGGAGTGGGTTGCCATTTCCTTCTCCAATGCATGAAAGAGAAAAGTGAAAGTGAAGTCGCTCAGTCTGTCCGACTGTTAGCGACCCCATGGACTGCAGCCCACCAGGCTACTCCGTCCATTGGATTTTCCAGGCAGGAGTACTGGGGTGGGGTGCCATTGCCTTCCCCTGTTGAATAGACTATAATGTAGTAAATTTTAAGTCTTATAAAGAACAAGCTTCTAATAATTATGTCTGTAAATAATTGAGCTTCCTGTTTTAAAAAGTGATGTGATCTCTATCACTTGAAATATTCCAAAGTGGAGCTGTGTCAGCATTTTTCAGGTGTGTTTGAGAAATCATGTTTTAGGAAACGAATTATACCAAGTAGTATCTTAATTACTGTCTAGTGGGTTAAGGGACCCTATGCTTTGGATGCTATTATTGGGCAATGTACATGGACTGGGTCTCTATGAACTGTTCATGGACTTCTCCCTCCTGTTCCTCTTTTCTTGTTTCATTACATCAGAATATGAATTACTGCTCCCAATATTCATCTTTTTGTGGTTAATTAGAAGTTGTATGGTCACTAATCCTTCCTTGTTCTCTTTAATCCCCACCCCTTCTCAGCTAAATATTCGTCTTTTGGTTTCTTTTACTCCACTGGCACGGGCCTAGCATGTCTGTGAAATGTTGACAGATGAATTGAGGAAGAAATTACATGGTGTTGAGATGTTAGCTTATAATTTATTTATTTAATGTATATGTATTGATCACCCTTGGCTGTACAGCCATCTTATTGGCAGTTCTAGAGTTCAGTAACAATATTCACTCTGCCTCATATTTCCTCTGCTCTGGTATGCACAGATAGTTTTACTCACACTTTCCAAGTTATACCTTTTGTTTGTCTTCATCACTAGCAATCAAAGCCTTTTATTTTGAGTTAAAAATGAAACCTTTTGCTATTTTAGGACAAAATAGTTCTATTGCTGTTAAGTGTGTGTGTAGTTTTATGAAAACTACTTCTGGTATACTTAGCTTTCTCTCTTATTTTAGATAAAACCAAAAAAATCCTCACAAGTTAGCTTTGTTACTTTTTTTTTTCTATCTGCTAACATACACATGTTTTCACTCAATAAATATTCAAGCAATGCCAGACCCTGTTCTAATTGTTATGGAGGCAACAGTGAACAAAACACCTGCCCACATGGAACTTTTATTACAATAAACTTATATTTTATGCAAAGAGTTCTGAGATCACATTTAAATTTAAAAGGATAAAACATATGAAATATATATCTATATCTATGTTTATGTTTGTATATACATATATATGTATACCATCTATAGGGGAGGAGAGGGGTGTTTGTGTGTGTGTGTCTGTGTGTGTATTGCCTATAAGGTTTGAGAAATTAACTCTAGGTCAATTGAAGAATGTGTTTTCTGTTAAGAATATATGAAAACAAAGAAAAGAAGAAATACAAGAAGGAAAACATATTGAGTAGTTTTTATGTAACTCTTCCTCATCACAAAGTAGTGAAAGACATTACTAAGTCTACCAGAGGGGTTCTTTTCATTCAAACTCCACTTAGGCTTTCAGTCTTGAAACAGAGGAAGAGAAAGATAGATAGAATCAGAAAATATCTGTGGTGAAGACTGGGTAGTAGAAGAGAGAACTTTGTACTATATAAAATATTTCCTAATTGGAAAAATCCATTTGCTTTCTCCTCGCCTAATTTTGAAACTTTCCTGTTTAGATATTCTTGAAACAAGACATGGAGAAAAGAAATGGCTGGTCCCCAAGAGCAACTGTACATCTGAGTTCTGCTTTAGGAAGAGGTAGAGGTCGTGCAGGACAGAATGGTTAGTTTGGGCCAAGTCTACTCAGATCTCTGTCAGAAATCACAGCTGGAGTTCTAGGCTGCAGAGGCTACGAAGTTCTCTAGTTGAATTCACAGGGTCCCTGCATGTAAATGGGTTAACTATTACATCTTCATTTTTATTAACTTCTAACTAGAGTTTAGCACTTCCTTCTATTATGAATGTAGGAAAGAAATCACATTAGGATTAGCAGAATTTATGGGCATCATCAATAGAAATCACATATATCTTTATACCACATCACAGTTGTTGCAGCTGTCTACAAATCATGTTTGTGCTCATCATTACTTTGAGATTATGGTGGCTATTAGATCCACACTAGACCTAGTTATTGAATACGTTAATAAAAACATATATGATCTTATAGGACAATTTTCCCCTTAATTGGATAACTGTCTCAATAAAACAAATTTCTTTTGAAATTTACCTATTTTGCTTTTGTATTTAAAAGCTTTAGTCTAAGGAGGAATTTACAGGCTTCCTCAGACTGCCAAAGGAGTGCACGGCACAGAAAAATTAAGATTTCTGGACTAGAGAGAAGAGGTTACTATTAGAAACACCTGGACCAAAGAATGTTCTACACTCTGTTGGGTGATATTATTATTTTGTTAAATTTTTTATTCAAAAATATTTGCTCTACAATACTGTGCTGGTTTCTGCCATACATCAACATGAATCAGCCACAGGCAAATATATGTCCTCTCCCTCCTGAACCTCCCTCCTATTTTCCACTCTGTTCCACCCCTCTAGGTTGTCACAAATCACTGGCTTGAACTTCCTGTATCACACAGAGATTTCCACTGGCTATCTATTTTACATATGATAATGTATGTGTTTCCATGCCACTCTTTCAATTCATCTTACCCTCTCCTTCCAAAGTAAGTCAGAAAGAGAAAGGCAAATATTGTATATTAACAAGTGTATGGAATCTAGAAAGATGGTACTGATGAAACTATTTGCAGGACAGCAATGGAGACACAGACAGGAGGGCTTCCCTGTTACCTCAGTTGGTAAAGAATCTGCCTGCAATGCAGGAGACCTGGTTTAGGAAGATCCCCTGGAGGAGGGCATGGAAACCCACTTCAGTATTCTTGCCTAGAGAATCCCATGGACAGCAGAGCCTTGTGTCACAGAGTTGTGCACAACTGAATGACTAAGCACAGCATAGTGTCCAACATAGTGATTCATAATTTTAAAAGTCACACTTCATTTATAGCTATTGTAAAATATTGATTATATTATCTGTGTTGTACAAGGTATCCCTGTAGCTTATCTGTTTTATACATAGTAGTTTGTACCTCTTAATTCCCTACCCCATTTTGCCTTTCTCTTATACTTTCTCCCCATTGTTCGTTTTCTATATCTGTGAATCTATTTCTTTTTTTAATTATTATTATATTCACTAGTTTTTTTAAAAAAAATTTTAGATTTCACATAGAGGTCACACTGTATAGTGTTTGTCTTTCTCTGATGTCACTGCTATGTGAAATCTAAAAAAATGAAACTATTGAATATAACAGGATTTCATAAGCATTTGTACTCATACAGTATGTGTCTGACATTTCATTTAGCATAATACCCTCCAAGTCCATCCATGTTTTTGCAAAGGGGAAAACGTCATTCTTTTGCACATTCATTCTTAAGGGTTTCAAACTTTTAAAAACTGGTTTTAGATAAAACTAAAGGTATACTTCTACTAAACATTTCGAGTAAAGGAGTGCTTTCCAAAGCATCCTTGCTATAGGAACAATACAAGGTTGATCAAGATAAGAGGCAAGATTAGGCCATGATGTTGAGTGGTAGTCAAAGGGTAGCTCAATGTGAAAATTTTGTGTCTTACCATAAAATAAAGTTAGTTTAGTATTTAAAGGCGAAGGAAGAAAAATAGAAAAGAGGGGCCTATAACTCAAAGGATCTCTGAACTAAATTAATGTGTCAAGTGTATTTGATTCATTTGAGGCTTAGAGCTTGTCAGACAAAACTGGGAAGCCATACTAGCTTGTTTTAATAAGCTTTCCTTATTTGAAAAATAAAGGGAGTGGGACAGATAAGTTACTGAGGTCACTTCTGGTTCTAAGCTTTCTATGTTTAGAGCTTGTAAATTCTTTAAAAGGCAGATACAGGCCCCATAACTCCTATTCTCCAGCTACCCTCCTGTCCCTGCCTGTAGTATAGTGTTCTAAATACATTTCTTAAGTTGGGCTGAATGAGGGAGGTAGAAACACAGACTCTAATAGATAACATGCATTCAACTACTATGTGCTGGCACTGTGTTCACTGACTTTTCCACAAGCTTCATTTAATCATCCTATGCTACCCCTAATTTTTGGATGCATTCATTTTACAAATGAGAAATAGGACTCAAAGAAAGAGCTCTCAACAGTGTAGCTAGGATTTAAACCTACATCAACCTGGTTGCAGAGCCTGCCCTCTTCACCAGGTCCTCATATTGGAGATGCCAAGAAAGGGGTCACTACTGAGATCAAGAGAAAAGAGTAGTCTCAATTGGTCCTTGAAGCCAAACATTTACGGCTTCAGACAGAGCAAGACTCAGCTCTTGCCTGAGCCATCTAGATAACCATCTAGTCCTCTATAAGGATGAGTATTGGTTCAAGGTGACATTTCTAATGACTGTTCTGTACCTGAGAAGGCATCTGTTTTCTTGGGGTGGAAAATAATTTTGCCCAATAGATTATGGAGGCCCTGAGAATGGGAGCCTGATACTAAGAATAGCGTTTCCTTGAAAAACTGCTCACATAAAGTAGATCTCTATTTATATGACAGCATGAATAAAATAAACTATTTTGCATTTATATAGTGCCTTTCCTCACATAAGAGCCCAGGGGCTTTGCTAACACAGCCTTACAATGAAACACAGCCACCTCTGGGAGACCACCAGACAGACAACCACAGCTGTGCAGACTGTAAGGCAGTGGGGGAGGTAAATGTGGAGCTGAGAACGTCAGACACCTGTTCTGAACTGTGCTAAAGTGAATACTTTGATAAAAACCTATGCTTTCAGAGCTCAGTATAGACAAACCCTCATCAATTCTTAAATTTGCCAACAAGAGGCATAGAAGTAGGTACAAATATTCTGTTTCATAGATTATAAAACAGAAGATTTTTTTTAATTGCACTTTCAATTTAAGTTAAAATAGTATAATGTCATTTTCAAAACTATAGCTCATATATATATATCTATATGTGTACTAGATTGCTTCAGTTGTGTCTGACTCTGTGCGACGCTGATTACTTCAGCCTGCCAGGCTTCTCTGTCCAGGGAATTCTCCAGGCAAGAGTACTGGAGTGGGTTACTGTGTCCTTCAGGGGATCTTCCTTACCCAGGGATCGAATCCACGTCTCTTACATCTAACCTGCATTGACAGGCAGGTTCTTTACCACTACACAACCTGGAAGTCCATATATATATATATATATAAGTAGCTGTATATCTCTGCTTAATATCTGTGTGTGTGTGTTCTTTTATATGGTCGAGACTGTATTGTGTAGCCCATGAGAATCTCTGTGTATTATGGAAATATGATAACTGTAATGTAATAGCACACACTGTATTTCATTTTCTATATGATAGTCCCATAGTTCACCTAACTGTTCCTTTTATATTGTTTCTTTTCCCCCTATTTATAAAATAGTTCAATGTATTTCTGTATAAAACTTTGTATTTATTTCAGACTTTTTGTCTTGGAAGTGAAATGACTTCATGATGTGATGAGCATATTTGAAGTTATTAGCACACACTGCCAAACTGACAAAGTAATTTCCTGAAGCTTGTACAAATTTATATTATTAGGCACAATCTATGTGCCTATCTTAGTTCATCAATGCTGTTTATTATCACTGAAAATTTATTTTCAAATTGGAACAACTATATATTCATGTTAAACCTGAGCACAATTTTTAATGATAGTTAATCATTTATTTATTCTTTGGCAAATTGTTCCTGTTTTCATTGGAATATGATGATCTCATGCCTATTCAAAATAGCTTTTTCATATGTTAAGGATATATTAACTCTTTTACTCTCTTATTAGAAACATAGCTTGCTGTTTTAGAGTATTATCTTTGGAATTATTCAACCTTAAATTCCAAGCTCAGCTAGCAGTTTACATGCTATGTGATTATAGACAAGTTGCTTTCTCTTCCCATCTTCAGTTTCCTAAAACTCAGGTGAGGATAAGCAGAGGTAGATTTTCCATGAAGACAAGAAAGTACCTTTAGAATTGTTTTGACAGGGTCTAGTATTTGGTAAAAATTTGCAAAAGTAAAATAGTTGAACCACACTTAATTTAAGACACAGATCTCTTTCTGTTCCAATTTTCCCTTTATCATTCTGCCCCTCTATAGTACATTTTCTTTCTTATATTTTCCCTTATGACACATTGCATTGTAGTACCTGCAGGAATGTTAGGACAGAGGCTGCGATGGCACAGGAATGGCTGAGAGGAGCTACCCCGCATCCAAGGTCAGGGCGGTGGCCAGGAGGAGCTACCCCATGTCCGAGGTCAGGGCAGTGGCTGTGAGAAGCTACACCATGTCCAAGGTCAGGGGCCGGGAAGAGACACCCACATCTGAGGCCAGGGGTGGCAGGAGAAGCCACCTTGTGCCCGAGGCCAGGGGCGGTGACCTGGAGGAGCCACCCATGCCGGAGGCCATGGCCGGTGGTGGGAGGAGCAACCCGAGGAGCAGTGGCTACGCAGGCGCAGGAGGGCCTAGAGGAGCTGTCCCACGTTGAAGGTCAGGAACTGTGGAGGTAAGGATATACCCTTCATCCAAGGTAAGGAGCAGCAGCTGTGCTTTGCTGCAGCAGCCTGAAGAGACAACCCACGCCAAAGTTCTAGAAGTATGTTAAAGGTAGTCAAAAGTCAGTTGGCAGATGTCCAAGATGGCGGAAGAATAGGACAGGGAGACCACTTTCTCCCTCACAAATTCATCCAAAGAACATTTCAATGCTGAGCAAATTCCACAAAACAACTTCTGAATGCTGGCAGAGGACATGAGGCATCCAGAAAAACAGAGCATTGACTTCAAAAACAGAGAGAAGAAATCCAGCTCTACCCACCAGAACTCCAGCACAAGCCTCCCTAACCAAGAAACCTTGACAACCCACTGATACAACCCCACCCACAGTGAGGAAACTCCATAATAAAGAGAACTCCACAAATATCCAGAACATAGAAAGGCCACCCCAAATGCAGCAATATAACCAAGATGAAGAGACAGAGGAATACTCAGCAGGTAAAGGAACAGGAGAAATATCCACCAAACCAAACAAAAGAGGAAGAGATAGGGAATCTATGTGAGAAAGAATTCCGAATATTGATAGTGAAAATGATCCAAAATCTTGAAATAAAAATGGAATCACAGATAAATAGCCTGGAGACAAGGATTGAGAAAATGCAAGAAAGATTTAACAAGGACCTAGAAGAAATAAAAAAGAGTCAATACACAATGAATAATGCAATAAATGAGATCAGAAACACCCTGGAGGCAACAAATAGTAGAATAACGGAGGCAGAAGATAGGATTAGTGAAATAGAAGATCTGTCTCTTATACACATCTAGATGTGTATAAGAGACAGGTCAGAAGGAGAACAATAAATATTTTCTAAGTATACATACTGAATCTAGAATAATTGTACTGAAGAATTTATTTATAGGACAACAATCGAGAAAGAGACATAGAGAATAGACTCACAGACAAGGTGAGGGGGAGGAAAGGGTGAGTTGTATGGAAAGAATAACATGGAAACTTAGAGTGCCATGTGTAAAAAAGGTAGCCAATGGGAATTTGCTGTATGGCTCAAGAAACTCTAAAAATTATTAAAAATAAGTTAGTTTAGATTTTAATAGTAGAGTAAAATAAAATGATATGGTTATTTTTTAAATGGTTATTTTAAAAATGAACCATTTATGTTTAAAATGAGAAAAACACGTCTGAAACAGTAACCTTGACTAAAGCAGGTTAATCCTAAGGGAATACGGTTCATTCAATTTTAGCAAATCTAATAATAAAACATTATATTAAAAATATGATCAATCCTTATAGACAACAAGAAATGTAGTTGGTGAAATACTTCATTAAACTGTGGCTGATTCATGTTGATGTTTGACAGAAAACAACAGAATTCTTTAAAACAATTTTCAATTAAAAAATAAATAAATCTTTAAAAAGACAATTATTTTAAAAAGCACTCTATCCTTTTCCGTGTGTCTCTCTAATCTATCTCATTCATGCAATTATATATCTTAATTAAAATATAGCATTAGTTTCAGTGAAAAAACAGTAGTCATATTTTCTTTAAAATTAGTCATTCATGACTCAATGGTAAAGAATCTGTCTACCAATATAAAAGCCACAGGAGATGGGGGTTTGAACACTGACTTGGGAAGATTCTCTGGAGAAAAGAATGGCAATCCACTCCAATATTCTTGCCTGGAAAATCCCATGGACAAAGGAACTTGGCAGGTTCCCAGAGTCAAATACAACTGAGCATGCATACACAGAGGATGCAGCACAAGACAACTTTGCCTACCATGCTTACTATAATAAGCAATGTACTAGAATGTAGATGCGCTTGCCAATAAGACAAGAGAAAGAAATAAAAGGTATAAAACTTGAAGGAAATAAAATTATTATGACATAGAGATAAGATCATATATGTGAAAGACATAAGGAAAATAAATAAATTTATAAGAAAGTTCAAAAAGCACCAAATTACCAAAATAACACTTGAAAAAAACTCTTGCATACTAACAGTCAATTGAAAGAAAAGACAGCATCATCAATAACAGCAAAATGATAATATTTTGAAAGTCAGGCTTATCAAGGAATATTCAAAATCTATTAGAAGTGTATCTCTCCACCCTAAGAACACAAATAATCTTGCATAAACAGAAAGATTAACTTTATTCTAAAAGGAGACTTATTGTAAATATATCAAGAAGAAATATAAAATTAATGTAATGAAAGTTAGGAAAAAAGACCTTTTTTTTCCACAAATAAAGGATAATCAAATACTGATGAAGGATAAAATAAGATAAAGAGTTCAAAAGATTTATTAGATTTGAAAATTAAGTGGTTATTGGTGAAGTTAACTTCAGTGAGAACAATGTAGAAGTGGAAAGATCAATTTTAGAATAGAGAGAGGAAGGATAACTGAGGAAAATTGCTCCAGTTCTGGTGGAAGGAGGAGGGAATCAAGAGTCAAGGTGGGCTGGTGTCTTGTTATTTGAACTAAAGGAAAAAAATGTAAAAATGAAAATATGAAATAGGTAAAGTTGAGGCATGGAAACCAACAAAATAAAAATTTTAGAAAAGGTAAGGTCTGCATTTGGGATAAAAAACTAAATTGTCTAAAAAAGAGAGAGCTAAATGAGAAATTTATTGCTTTTACTTAATTGAAAACTCAATGTGTGTTAGTTACTGGAAACAATTTTTCAGTTGCATTTATAAATAAAAATCCGTATCCCAATCAAGTGTTAGGATGGATGGATTCCCTGTAATCTAACAAGTCTTGCCACACTTGAACATCTGGGTCTAACCTTAAAGCCCTGTCCTTTACAAGGCTAAAAGTGGATAAACCTGATCATCGGTAGTAAAGGCTGAATGTTAGGCAAACCACGATTTGGGAACTTTGATTTGGAGAAGGGAATGTTTTGAAAGAGATGCCCAGGAAGTGGTTTAATATTTGAAGAGTTGCACTGATACCCTTTACCTGCTTCTTAGTAACAAGGGGGTATTTTTTAAAGATTGAAGATATGTATATATTCTCATATATGTATATGAATAAACTGACTGTGTGGATCACAATAAACTGTGAAAAATTCTGAAAGACATGGGAATACCAGATCACCTAACCTGCCTCTTGAGAAATCTGTATGCAGGTCAGGAAGCAACAGTTAGAACTGCACATGGAACAACAGACTGGTTTCAAATAGGAAAAGGAGTACGTCAAGGCTGTATATTGTCTCCCTGCTTATTTAACTTATATGCAGAGTACATCATGAGAAACGCTGGACTGGAAGAAACACAAGCTGGAATCAAGATTGCCGGGAGAAATATCAATAACCTCAGATATGCTGATGACACCACCCTTATGGCAGAAAGTGAGGAGGAGCTAAAAAGCCTCTTGATGAAAGTGAAGGAGGAGAGTGAAAAAGTTGGCTTAAAGCTCAACATTCAGAAAACGAAGATCATGGCANAGAGTACATTATGAGAAACCCTGGGCTAGATGAAGCACAAGCTGGAATCAAGATTGACTGAAGAAATATCAATAATCTCAGATATGCAGATGACACCACCCTTATGGCAGAAAGTGAAGAGGAACTAAAAAGCCTCTTGATGAAAGTGAAAGAGGAGAGTGAAAAAGTTGGCTTAAAGCTCAACATTCAAAAAACTAAGATCATGGCATCCGGTCCCATCACTTCATGGCAAATAGATGGGGAAACAGTGGAAACAATGGCTGACTATTTTTCTGGGCTCCAAAAATCACTGCAGATGGTAACTGCAGCCATGAAATTAAAAGACACTTGCTCCTTGAAAGGAAAGTCATGACCAACCTAGATAACATATTAAACAGCAGAGACATTACTTTGCCAACAAAGGTCCATCTAGTCAAGGCTATGGTTTTCCCAGTAGTCGTGTATGGATGTGAGAGTTGACTGTAAAGAAAGCTGAGGGCTGAAGAATTGATGCTTTTGAACTGTGGTGTTGGAGAAGACTCTTGAGAGTCCCCTGGACTGCAAGGGGATCCAACATGTTCATTCTAAAGGAGATCGGTCCTGGGTGTTCATTGGAGGGACTGACATTGAAGCTGAAACTCCAATACTTTGGCCACCTGATGCAAAGAGCTGACTCATTTGAAAAGACCCTGATGCTGGGAAAGATTGAGGGCAGGAGGAGAAAGGGATGACAGAGGATGAGATGGTTGGATGGCATCACCAACTCCATGGACATGAGTTTGGGTAAACTGTGGGAGTTGGTGATGGACAGGGAGGCCTGACATGCTGCAGCCCATGGTGTTGCAGAGTCGGACACGCCTGAAAGACTGAACTGAAGAATACATATCCACAAAATGGAGAAGCCAATATAAGCATCTATTTAAAGTAGTTTCATGGTAGAGAAAATAGACTAGTAACTTCAGCAGGAAAAAGTCAAAGGAGGAGATAAACATTGTTGACTGAAGGAAAAAATAATTGAATAAAAAGGAAAGGGGATAGTTGGCGGATGTAAGTCTTGGGAGTGTTAGGATGATCAGTGGTCAGTAGGAGACTATCCAGGTCATAGAGTGAGAGGGTCGCTTTGGAAATGAGGAACAAGGCAGGAAATATGTGTCTGTTCTTTTGATATACAGGTAAAAAGCCCTTCAATTTCAACCTACCATTACAAGCTCATCACGAGCCTAGGACATCAGTTCCCTCTACACCAATGTAATAGAACACTGGGTCATACTTGTATTGGTATGTGTGTGGGAGCGGGGTACTATGTGGGAAAAGACAACTTCCTGGGCTGAACAACCTAGTAGTGTGCACCTCCCTCCACCTCTGGCAGAAAGATGAGTATCTGTTAAACAGTTCACACATTTGGTGGGTTCTACTGGCTTCTGGGAAGACGGTTTATCAGTGAATTAGGTAGCACTTTCTGGAGTACAATATATACCTATTTCTTGGATGTTCCTTTCATTCTCTTTATAATTGTACTACCTTTGCCAAAATTTCTTTTTAGTGAGGAAAATTTGACAAGATTACACAGGGATAAAACATAGTTTGCAAATTGAAGTTTTCCAACTCTTCCATCTTCACCCATCACCTCAAATTATTACTTTTATGGTTACACTAATCTTTAATAAGATTACTAAACACACCTTAAAACCTGAAATAAAAGTTTCCAGACTTTAGAAAGGAGAAAGTGCCCTTCTCCTCTTTCTTCTTTTCTGCCTTCTTGGTCACGCAATGCTGCCTTCTGTGTCTCAGAAGGGCTTGCTTCTTCCAGGAAACTCATCCAGTGATATTCAAAGAGAGGGTTGTATCTGCCCTGTTCATGTTTGCTGTCCTCAAGACATGCAAACATAACATGCAAAATGTTATGAATGATCTATCTCTGCTTGTAAAAATCATATCTGTAAAAAAAATCCAGAAAAAGATACCCATGTTTATTTTAAATATTAAGCTGCTGTTGCTGCTGCTAAGTCACTTCAGTCGTGTCCAACTCTGTGCAACCCCAGAGATGGCAGCCCATCAGGCTCCCCCATCCTTGGGGTTCTCTAGGTAAGAACACTGGAGTGGGTTGCCATTTCCTTCTCCAATGCATGGAAGTGAAAAGTGAAAGGGAAGTTTCTTCACCCATCACCTCAAATTATTACTTTTATGGTTACACTAATCTTTAATAAGATTACTAAACACACCTTAAAACCTGAAATAAAAGTTTCCAGACTTTAGAAAGGAGAAAGTGCCCTTCTCCTCTTTCTTCTTTTCTGCCTTCTTGGTCACGCAATGCTGCCTTCTGTGTCTCAGAAGGGCTTGCTTCTTCCAGGAAACTCATCCAGTGATATTCAAAGAGAGGGTTGTATCTGCCCTGTTCATGTTTGCTGTCCTCAAGACATGCAAACATAACATGCAAAATGTTATGAATGATCTATCTCTGCTTGTAAAAATCATATCTGTAAAAAAAATCCAGAAAAAGATACCCATGTTTATTTTAAATATTAAGCTGCTGTTGCTGCTGCTAAGTCACTTCAGTCGTGTCCAACTCTGTGCAACCCCAGAGATGGCAGCCCATCAGGCTCCCCCATCCTTGGGGTTCTCTAGGTAAGAACACTGGAGTGGGTTGCCATTTCCTTCTCCAATGCATGGAAGTGAAAAGTGAAAGGGAAGTCACTCAATTGTGCCCAACTCTTAGTGACCCCATGGACTGCAGCCTACCAGGCTCCTCCATCCATGGGATTTTCCAGGCAAGAGTACTGGAGCGGAGTGCCATCGCCTTCTCCAAAATATTAAGCTATTAATACTTAAATATGAGTGTTAGTGAAATTATAAGTTTTATAATTAAATATATATCTATAAATATAGTGAACATCTGAGTTACCTTCTACATGACTGAATTTTTTTTCTTAGCACAAAATGACTCAAGACTGACTTCTTAAATTTCAGCCAACTCTTCATATGAATATGAGTCACTTTGAGGTAAAAACATCTCTGAGGGAAAGGAATAGAACTAGTCATTTTCAGAGAGAAGAAAATAATAGTGTTTGATTTTAGTTCACTGATGTAGCATGATAATTTCCCAGTTTCGTGTAACATGTACATTTCTTTTTTAAACTAATGACATCATATACTGTGTGTACACATATACATATGTTTGTACATGTGCCTTTACATAGATAGATCCTTGATTCCTGCTTTGATCATGTAACATCATATTTTAACCATTTCTATTATAAAAAATGTCAATAGTATTTTGACCACTTCATAATATCCTCTTGTAGGTATGTATTATACTTATTTTATTATTCCTCTTTTATTGTACATTTAAAACTGTTTTAAAATATTTTACTATTAGAAATAATTCTTTGATAAACATGACTACCCTTAATTCATTGTTTTACCCTGGTTTTTTTCCAAAGGTAGATTCTTAGTAATGAAGTCATAGAGTCGAAAGCCATTTTTTTAAGGCCCTGATGCATGTTGCCAATGCTTTGAAGAAAGGCCAGATCAATCCATGCTGCTGTGACAGCCACCAGTATTGATGCATAGAGAAACATTATGTGTCTTTTTCCCTTTGTTAAATAAACTGCTTCAGGTATAGGGGAAAAAATTATAGGGAATAATGTAAACAAATCTATATACCCACTACCAATTAAAGAAATCAGAGTTACAAATAGCTGTGACGTCCCCATCTCATTTGCCTCACTTTCTTTCAAAGGTGACTCCTAAGTGTGGTTTTGTCATTCTTGAATGCATCTCCATACTGTTACTGTACTAGCCTTTGCTTCTGGTTTTGCACTAGCCCTTTCTTAAACATTTACTAATGTGGTAGATGACAGAACAATTTTGCAATGTTGATTTAATTTGCATTATCATGGTTACTTATAGTTCCTCTGTCCCTTTTAAAACTGGCCTTTGGTTTTTCTTTGTCAATTTCTATATCTTATATATATTAAAGAAACAACTTTTGGACATATTTGTAGAAAATATTTTTTTTTAATTAATTTATTTTTTACCCCCCTCCCACCTCCCACCCCACATCATCCCTCCGGATCATCCCCATACACCAACCCCAAGCATCCTTTACTTTAATGCTCATAATATCTTTCTATGTCCAAAGTCCACCTAGCATATGATTTTCTACTAATCTCTTTTGTATAGTTTTATAAAGAGAGGAATCTGCCTGTGTGTCTAATTTTTAGGTGTTGAAGGGGGGCAAGAATGCCTGTGTATATTCTCCTCTTTCCATCAAATGTAAATACTTTAAAGGCAAGAACCATTTTTTTAACCTTTTTTCTAACGCCACACCCAGTGGAGTTAGAACTTTAGGAACACAAAAATTGCTAGAACATGTTTGTTAAATAAAGAAATGACCATCACATTCATATTTTATATGCACTACCTTATTGAAAACATTTTATGACCCTTTTGGAGTCTATCCTGAAGCATTTTCTTTCTCTCCACCTCCTCTTATCTCCTTTGTATTTGTCTTAAATAACTTTAAGTATTATAAAAATGGCTTATTTGCTTCATTTGAAATAAGCCATATTTCCATTCAGAGATAAAAATACAAAATGTAAACACACAAAAAAATTAACAGCATGCTTTTTCCAACTCAGCAGCAACTTATTGAATTATCTCACCCCAATTCTGTACATAGATTTGTGATTTATATGTAGATAGAGAGAAATGATCTCTAGCTAAACAACAAATGAAATAGATGACAGATACATAGAGATTACATGTTTTAAGTTAAACAACCAACTGGTTTGAAGCTGAAATTTCCTTGGCTTTATAGCATTCCTAGCCACCCCTTCCAGAACTCTGAAGGTCTGAATGCTACATCCTGAGTTGTTAAAGAAATTATGAATTTTTAACATACCCAGAGGATAAATTAATATCCCCAGATAACATTTAGTATTTGTGGGCCGTGTTGGTTTCAGAAAACGTTTGCATTTTAAATATTCATGGAGGTTGGTGAAATTCACACCAAAAATTCATACCTGACTTAAGACCCAACTCCAGGTTTTTCTTTGGCATCCTCCACAACTCTGAGTGGTTATGCCTCATTTCACCCATCTCAGAAATCATCTTTTCTGATTCCTTACCACTGCTCCATGTGGAAACTTACTCTCAAGGAAAACTCTGACACCAGGATGTGCCACTTCAGTTTTAAGTTAGAAAAGCCTAGTGAATTGATACTAGGATGTGAATGCAGGTTAAAACAAACAAAGCAAGACAGAAGGAGAAACTCGAGTCACCTCTCTATAGGTTTTTTTTTTTTGGAATAGCCATCTTCTTCCAAAGAAATTAGGTTTTTAAAAACATATTTAAATAGCACCAAGATTGCAGTTCCTCCTGATTACAGCCAGGGAGTTAAGTTGAGCCTGTCATTCTTTTCTTAACTTAGACTGTTCTGGATTATTCCTCTGTGAGTTTATGAGTTAACAGCGAGGCACCAGCTGAACTTTCTATTTCCGGGCTGGTATTCACTCATGTCATGACTTGGTTGAAGTATGACTTTAAAACACCATTAATGCGTGGTTGCTTCTGGTCAAAATCTGGTGGCAGGTCCATTAGTTAGATTTGGTCTTTTCCCAATTTGCTCTCTGTCTCCTTTTCCATTCAAAAGTATAGAGTTTAATGGAACCCAGTACCCTGAGCAATACTGAGCAGCACCTAAAATCATTTGATAACAAGAAACTGTCTTTAGTCACTTTAAGGCAAGGTGAAGCTGATGTTTGATACACCATGTATTTAATTTAGTTTGCTATAAAAAAATAATACAGATGTGAGGACCCCAGATAAAACCTTTTCCTTCTGAGAGAAAGATCACCCCCTTCACACAATAAAATTAATTTCCAGCTTCCCTTTTGGCCACACAAAGGGCTTTTTGGAGGTGGAATTAAATCTAGAGGCTTTTACTTGTCTTGATTTTCTTGCTAAATGTAAACTGTTTCAAAGAAGGTTGAAATTAGACTAACATTTTCCAAAGTGTCTACCTTTCAGTCTCACTGAAGAAAACCTCTGGAATTTTTTTCACTGTGCTGAAATACCATGACACCTGTCTAGACCAATTAGAGCAAGAGAGCAGTTGAGTCTCTGCAATAGAAATGATGGATGTGCTGGGGATGGTTTTAGTGACTCATTAGCCAAATGCTACAAAGATATAAAAGTTTTTATTTTCATTTACATCAAGAGCCTGCTTAAACCTGTACCATTCTCTCCATTACCTCTTTCTTGTGCAGTTGAAAGCAACTAATCTGTTCAAACCACCCAGCATGCCTCGAATTTAGTATGCAAACGGTCCTGTTGCCCATTCCTTTTGAGTTATCCTGATCCTATTTCTAACTAGTAGGATTTCCAAACTGAAAGAGGAAAGTGGCAGTAATTTAAGTATACTTTAAATTCATCTCTTTCTATCCATCAATTGTGCTTGGGAGATGGACACACAATGTTTTTGTTTTTGTTTTTTTTTCTTTTCCTTTTCATTTCTTTTTCTCTTCATCTCAATTTATGGCATTTGAGTTTGCTTTTATCTTTTATTATCCTCACCCAGCCTCCATCTTCTCATCCCCTCCCGTGATTGGTCCTGTGGCAGGTGCATCTTTCTTTGGTGCTTTGGAAAACAGGAGGCCTTTATTAATATTAAGTCCACAGTATCATAAATGAAATTTCGATTCAGGTGTAGAGGTTGCCCTGCTTGTAATATGAATCATAAACACCAGCAATGCAATTTTAAGAAGCTGTTTTTTTTCCCCCCCTAAGAAAGAAGGAAAATAAAATCTCTGAATCTGTTAAAGTCAGACCATCTCCCGCCACCTGCTTCCTTACTCTGAACAAAGGCTGGTCAATCTCAACCCTTCTGAATACTGTATGAAATTCCAGGCCACATACAGAGCATGTATGGAAACAGAATGTGCAGCAGGAGATGGATTGTGCCGCTCGTAGTATTTACGTACCAGCGGCCCTGTTTGCGCGCGCACACACACACATGCAGCGCACTGGTGTGGGGGGAATGGCTGGCTGTTGGTGCAGATTTATATTTCCCATCACTGCTCTCTATCCTTTGGGATCAACTTTGTCACGGGAAAACCGGCGGGGGTTTATTACAGTGTATGACAGCAGGTATGGGGCTGTATGTACATTGTAGATTCATTGTCCTTCTGGATCAGGATTAGTACAGCCACACACCCCTTCTTTCCAAGCGCTTACTTGGTGCGCGGACATTCGTATATCTTACGGGTCTGGGTCCTCACAAGGCCCCTGGAGGTGGGGACAGGACCTACATGGCTCAGCCAGGGCTGGGAGTGCATTCAAAGAGATTTGCTTGTGAAGGCTTACTGCTTTTCATTTAAAAATTTAGGTTATTTAAGAGACAGAAATGCACCTGAAATAGGAAAACTGGCCAAACAAGAAGAAATTCATAATTCGCCAGTGTGACTCAGAACAATTAAATAGACACAATGCTCTCTGAAGCTATAAATTTAGTGAAATCAAATGTAAATTTGTTGAGTGCTATGAACAGTGCAGGCATAGAACTTGGTACTGTAAGGAACACAAGAGGGTTTCTAGAATCGAGAAAATTCAGCTTCTGAAGATTCACATGGTACAACTCTCCTCCCATCTCCCAGGACTCCTTGTTTTCTGGTGAAAGAATCTTGTTTAGGATCAAACAGAAGCTCATTTGGGCTAGAGCCCTTTTCAGCAGACTGTTTTTCTAAGCCTGAAAAATTAGGATACTTCACAAATGGTTGCTTTTTCTCTAAAAGAATAGATCCATAATAAATTTGAGCCCCAGAAATCATCTAATTTTTAAATAGTTGTTTGAGAGAAGAATTTTGAAAATATAATTGGGAGAAACTGGAGTAACATTGATTTTTTAAAAGATTATAACACAGTGATATATTTGTTAATGAAGAAAGTTTATAAATTGCTTTCTTTATTCCCAGAAATGTGATAAAAGAAGTAATGGGTTGGAGATAGACATTGTGGATAGTTTTCAAGTAGAAGGATTTAAAGGGATATTACTCATTTCTAGATAATGTACTAGATGCTGGATACTGCAAGCAACAAGATAAAATTTGTCACCTTAAGAAATCCATAATTCAGGAGACATCTCACACTAGCCCCTTAGCTTATCCTGATTCTTCTACCACCTTTCAACATCCTCCCACTAACAGCTGTTTTCTTAAAGTATGTCAAGTCTTTCCCAGGCATGATCATTATTATGAACAAATGGTTGAAAAAGACACATCTGAAGTTTATGCAAGATTCTTCATTCAAATGAGCTTTGGGAATTTTCTGGTGGTCCAGTGGTTAGGACTCGACACCTTCACTGCGGTTGTCCAGGTTCAGTCCCTGGTCTGGGAACTGAGAGCCCACAGGTCATGCAGAGTGGCCAAAAAAACAAAACAAAACAAATTAAAAAAAAAAAAGAAAATGAAGGCGCTTTAGGTCATACAAATGAGAAGTCAGGTTTTTCTCAACAAGCTGATTGGTAAGATAAGTTGTCTGTGCCTCTGTGCCTCAAATTTTCTGGCTTGAAAAAGATGCTAAGGAGTCTATGATGCTCTCCTCCACTTTATCAATAGATTGAATCTTGCTGAAATACACAGCTAGTTACACCTTTCTTTAGCTTTTATATAAGACTCTTCATGATAAGGGTTTTTCTTTTTGTTTTCTCTTCCTTCTGTCCATCTTCAAATTCCAGCAAATATATACCGTTAGAAGCCCCTGCTTCCCTGTAGCTCAGATGGTAAAGAATCCGCCTACAATGTGGGAGACCTGGGTTCGATCCCTGGGTGGGGAAGATCCCCTGAAGAAAGAAAGGGCAACCCACTCCAGTATTCTTGCCTAGAGAATCCCATGGACAGAGGAGCCTGGCGGGCTTCAGTCCATGGGGTCACAAAGAGTTGGACACTACTGAGTTTCTAACACTACTCTACTAGGAGCCTCTGCATTCACCTTGCTATTGCCTACATCTGTGTCTTTGAATATGTTTTGCCATATGCTTTGGAGAAATCTCTTCTGCTTAATGTTCTTCACACTTGACAAAATCCATGATTTACTCCAAAACTATGTATATGCTTCAGTGTTTTAATCATGTGTCATGCACTTAGTCATGTCTGACTCTTTGTGAACCCATGGACTCTTACCCACCAGGCTCCTCTGTCCATAGAATTTCCCAGGCGAGAATACTGGAGTGGGTTGCCATTTCTTCCTCCAGGGAATCTTCCCAACCCAGGGATCGAACCAGTGTCTCCTGAGTCTCCTGCATTGCAGATGGATTCTTTACTTGCTGAACCATTGGGGAAGTCCATTTTCAATCATAACAGTATATTATTTTTGTTTTCTTCTCTGTCTTATCTATAATATGATGATGAATTTTTTGACACAGGGAGCAAAGATATGTACGGCTGCATCAAAAGTAGAGAATAAAGTTTTCCTTTATCCCTTGATCCTCTACAACATAGAGCCTGGCACAAAATAGATTCTAAATAAATATTCATTGGGCTGTATGTTGAGGGAGATTGTACAAGTTAGGTGAAACAACTGGGAAAAAAAACAAAGTAACATCATGTAAAAGTGAACATCCCAAACATGTGTGTCACCGTGGTTTAGAGGAGTGCAAAGTCAATGAAGGACAGAAGAGCTGCCAAGTCTTCCAGGCAGATGGAAGGCCTGAGATGGAAATTAGAGGTAAGAAGAGAATGTTTTGGGGGGGAGAGAGGGATGATGTTCCAGAGAGAAAGAGCACTGGCAGCAAAGAGCAGGAGACCATTCACTGGTGATCACATAGTCTAGATTTTACAAGTGGTTCTCACTGCGTGTCACTTAATTTTTTTTTTTTTTTACTGAAAGCCATTCATCAAATGACTGTTGAAACATAATTTAATTTTCACATCTTTGTAAGATTTTTCATATAAATATATTTGTAAATTGAAATATGTATCTTGGTCTTAGAAGATAAGGGTACAAATTCTCTATGTCAATGTGCATTTAAAGGTAGACGTCTTATGTTTAGGGGTACAGATGGTTCAAAGAAACCAAGGTCATGGTATTTTCTTTTATGGCTTTGCTTTGGCTGATGATTTCCTTTCACCCGTTTCCATCCCAGATGTAGGAGCTATATAGCTATCCCTGTCCAGCTCAAAGTGGTCCAACAAATTTGTTACATGACATGTCAAATACATTATTTATTCTCATATGCATGTCATTTAAGGATCTGTTTCATGAAGAAGGGAGAGCTTTTAGAGCCTTACTAGTCAGCCATTCCAGGACCACCAGCATCACCTGGGGTCTTGTTAGAAATGCAGAGTCCCAGGTCCCAGCCTGCATCTAAATCGGAATCTACATTTGAACAAGCTCCCTAAGTGATGTGAATGCCACTGACCTGCAGACTGTACTTGGAGTAGCAAAGCCTACAGCGTTTTTTAAACAGGTTCCTCATCTGAACCACCAAAAAACAAAACAAAACAAAAAAAATTTGAGAGACTGTTTTATCAATCTCCCAGAATTGGGAGATGAGTAGTACATTCTAGGTGCAGAGGTAAGAGGTTAATTTATTACATGCAATGGATGCCTTGGAGTATTAGGGCTTAATTAGTCCTCCCATGGATACTCAATCAGGAAAGGCACCCAGAATCCTGAACTTGAAGAAGAATTCAGATTGACACTATTATACTTAAACTTCATTAAATGTGAACACATTGAACTAGGCAGGTGTGAGCTGTAATCTTACTGTGAGATGGAGGGCTTCCCATTGGTGAATCTGTTTTTATTCTGAATTAGCAGAAATCATGGCCAGCTTTGTACAGACTACAGCAGTCTAAAAAAATTTAGCAGATCTTCCATGCCTGATTCACAAAACCAAATGGTACAGATCTAGCTGTGGCTGAATTAAGTAAATAAAAGCATGATACATGTCTTTCATAGCTCCGCATACATACTATATTTAAATAGCTTCAGAATCCAAATATGTTTTTCTCAGATGCCTAAAATAAAAATCACTTTTGTTTGTGCCAGAATGTAGAACAGCCACTGGAAATGTGGTAATAGGAGAGATGAAATTCTTCCATGCTCTGGGCCCATGAAAATGGGGCCACAATTGACATTATTTGGCAACTTTCTCCATTAGCATTCTTTGCGACAGTCACACCTGTCCTTTGCATGTAAATGTGTGTGAGATTGGATCTGGGAAAGAAGAAATGTCTTTGAGCAGGAGGCAGCATTTGGCCTTACTACATGGAGTAAGAAATCAGGAAGCGCCAAGGCACATTAACAGCCGGGGACTTCTGACGCTGACCTCCTACAAAATTGGATCAGGCTTTTCCCTGGCAGTTGTATTAAGCGCACACATTTGATGAAATGTGCTTCTGAAGCTAGCATATTTGACTGCTTGCTTTCTTTCTTCCCTCTTTTTTTTTCTGGGGGGATAGATTCTTTATTATCTGCTGAATTCATTTCACTCTGTCAATATTCTATAGAAAAATGATGGACGTTCTATAATTTTGACTTTTATATTAATTCATAATTTTGATGGCTCTACCTGAGGGCTGCTTTTCTCTCTTGCCGCCTTTCCTTGCCTCCCTCCTGCCTCTGACTTGGGTCTCTGGTTGCTCCATCCGGCAGCTAAGCTTATGACAGCCGCATCTCTCCTTATTGCCTCAGCGAACTGCAGGTCTTTTTTCATATTAAGCTCGCAATAACAGCAATGAAATTCAGATTTATAGCTGGAAATCAGCCTATTTGTAATATAAAGCATAAACATTGGCGCATTTGCAAAAGCTAAAGAATTTTTTTTTCTGCTTTGTATTTTTCCTTCCTTGGAACTTCATGACTTGAGTCCCAAACAAGTGCTATTTTAAAATTTCCTGGCACCATGTAATATAATTGATAATAGTGTTTAAGCAGCATCTAATATCACCCAGCATAGTGCAAAGTGAGCCATCCCAGGATATGAGCTTAAAAAAATTGCATTAACACTTAGACAAAATGAAATTTTTATACTTGATTTGCTCATGGTTGGACGGATGCAACTAAACACAATTTGAGCTGTCACTTTGCAAAGGGGAAAAAAATATGCAACTTTGGAATGTTTCAAATGAGCCCAATATTAGATTCTATAACTCAGAGTGACACAGGAAATACTATTTGCAACACGATTGGTTCATTAATATTTGGTAATTGTAGTACATCATTTTAAGGGGGAAATAAAATGCAAACAAATGTTTGCAGCTTCCAGTCAGTCACTGCTTCTCAACTGCCACCACCAGGGAAGGTTTGGGAGTAAAGGACACATGCACTGGGGAGGTTATAGTTTCCCCTCCCCATCTTCATTTTGGAAGAATAATTTTCCTCATAAACCAACATGTCAGACAAAGCATCTACATTTTTAAAAAAATATTATTTCATGATTTTCCACATGCACATCTGATGTAAACCCTGGAGGTGTATTCCCTGAGTACCTATTACCTCCATTTTAGGGAAATTACATTAAATTATTAGTGACAAATTTACTTGTCTGCCAATGTATTTTTCTGGAATTTTACTACAACATCAATACTTGGCTGTTTTATATGGGCCCTCATTTACCTGTCTTTGAAGGCAGCCACCCCTTGGGGAGCCCTGTCTGTCACTAACAGAAGCTGGAAAAAGTCTTTAAGTTTAACATTCACAGTTTTGAATTAGATGGAAAAATATGTTGTACTTTAAAAGTATAATGCACCCTTCTGAGTTTTACAATTAGGCAACTTGTTCCATAATCTATTGTTTCACTTTTTGAATACGGAGGAAACAACCCAAATCATCTCCAGGTACCTGAGCAGGAACAATGGATGTTATCTTTAGGTGTAAAGTATGTCTGCCAAGGACTGACAGCAAAATGGGGACAGATGGTCACATTCTTGTGTTATTTTAGGGGAATTAGTGCAGAGAGGATTTACAATGATACAAATGAGCTTTCAGCTCTGAGGTCCCTCATTTGAGAGGTGCCTTTAGTGTCCTGGGAGCTGCTGGGAGCTGTGAAGGGTTCTGGGATGGTGGGGTGGCAGGGAGCCAGGTGTCATCAGGGGAAAAATCTCAGAAAAGAGGGATCTGATTGATGAGAGCCAGTTCTTTGTTGTGATTTATTTCCTCATTTTAAGTAAATATTAGCATCAGAACCTTCTTCCGTATTCCTTTCATACAGAGAATTTTGTAAATTCTTTGTTTCAGACCCCACAAAACCAGGATCTGTTCTAAAGAAGGATGTTATTTTTCTTGGCATCCCAGTTTATGAACAGAGTTCTGGTAAGCAGAAGCAACATGTGTGAGGAATAGAACCAAAGTTATGTCTCAAACTGTAGAGTCCTGTTGAGGGAATGCATAAGGCAAGTGAACGTGTGGTACACATAAGGAAAGTCTGAAGCAGAAACAAAGTGAAAATGAAGGAGAATAAGCAAGAATGTAAGTCCCAGAGATGTGTGCTTAGTCACGCAGTCGTGTCTGACTCTTTGTGACCCATGGACTGTAGCCCACGAATCCCCATGGGGATTCTCCAGGCAAGAATACTGGAGTAGGTCTCCAGGCTCTCCTCCAGGGGATCTTCCCAACCCAGGGATCTAACACAGGTCTCCCGCATTGCGGGTGGATTTTTTTACCTTCTGAGCCACCAGGGAAGCCCTCAAGTCGTCGGGGTCTGGGGTGGGTGTGTGCATTCATCTCTCCATTTTCCCTTTGATGTAGAATTCTTCATTAGAGTTTACCAAAGCTCTGATGACATTTAAACTTTCTCCTATATTATGTTGGTTCTCTGGTTTATATATTATGTTTTCTTTGAGATTCTTAATTTTTTAGAATAGTTCATTTGTAGTTTAAGATCCTGGGGTCTCAAGTTGGTCAAGACCCTCTGTGTCTTGGTCTTACCAAAATTATGCAAATAATTTGTTATTGTAGATACTTAACTTGGAGTTGAGAATTGCACAGATATGTGTGTGTATATATATATATATATACTAAATTCTAGTATATATTTTATATATATACTAAATTCTCAGGAATTATTTTCTTNGACCCTCTGTGTCTTGGTCTTACCAAAATTATGCAAATAATTTGTTATTGTAGATACTTAACTTGGAGTTGAGAATTGCACAGATATGTGTGTATATATATATATATATATATACACACACACACTATCTATATATACTAAATTCTAGTATATATTTTATATATATACTAAATTCTCAGGAATTATTTTCTTAAGAATATGCAACTCTATATGACTCAACCTTTGACTATTGCTGTTCTTCCCCATTTTCTACTATTCAGGAGCCTCCCTTTTCTAAAAGCCTTTCCTTCCCTCCCCACAAAACACAACCATTTAGATCAAATTAACTAGAATAACTGTTTCAACTGACCTAAATTCATCCTCTGCTATGGCTTGGGAGGTTTGACCTTAATTAAACCTCTACTTTGCCGGAGAATGAGACTGCTGGAGGGGAAGACCATATGAATTTCTACTTTCATTTCAGGTGGAACATTTGTAGCACCTGGGAACAGATCGTTAATGAAATATTTGTTTTATCCAGCAGTGCTCTGTTAAGACCTGGAAATTTGGCAGTTTGGCAAGTCTAAATGGGGAAGAACAGTAGCTAATGTCACAGAAAGGAGATAATAAAAGTCAGTACTCCTGAAAGAGATATAAGGGGTGATGACTTAGGACAAAATGGCAGAGACCTATGGACCATGAGCATATTATAGGATTTCCTTTCTGACTTCTCAGTTTCCCTTCCTTACTTAATCATTGTCCTTGGTGCCAAACAACTGAAGTTCATGAATACATTTAGTAGTCACAACTACCCTACAGGACAGATACTGTGATCCTCATTTTTCTCAAGAGGAGACCAAAGTACAGGACAATATAAAATTTTTCTTAAGTACATCTAATAGTCTAGCCAGGATTCCTACTGACTTGTTCCTCACTCACAGTCCAGTTAATTTCTTCTCTGTTCAACTACCTTCTAGCCATCTAACTAATTCTGAATGCTGAGCTGTTTCGAAATGTTTACTCCTAATTCTTTGGCCAATTTTAGTATGCCTTGAATAGTAGTCTTTGACTATATTGTCCAAATTTGAATAAAGAACAATTAAAGATGAAACTCATCTCACTTTGGTCCCTAACGCATTGCCTTCACTGAGGGGAAAGGGACCAGTGATGAACTTGGGAAGAAAAGGTAATCGTGCAGAAAGCTGGGCAAACCTATATGTTCCATCCCAAACTGCACCAACCCTAGTAGTAAAGTGTTGTGTGTTCATCTTCTTTCAAACCAGAGACTCTTTATTCAGAGAAAAAGTTTAGAAATTGTTCACCTGTCCTAACTGTTGAGATGTTGTTGCTAACATCTCCTACAGCTTCACCTCTGATGGCTCATGAAGCGTCATGATTACTTTAAACCAAACAAAAATGTTGTTAAAAAGGTTGGGATTGATGAGTGACAGCCACCCAATGGAAATGTCACCAAAGCCTTTCAGTTTTGTTTTGCATTTATTGCCCTAAGAGCAATATTTATGTTTCTTTGACATTTGAAATCAGTGCTTCCACTTATAAATCTCAGCCTGCGAAACAGATGCATGCTGTCACACTTACGCTTTTGTTCTTAGGATGCAACCAAAACAGAATATTCTTCTGCCCCTGCCACTATCCTGGGTGCCCCCTACGCACTGAATGCAGTTGTAGCGCTAATATTTCAAATGCAGTCTGTGGGTTAATCAGGTGGATAAGTATTAAGTACTTATCAAAGCCTACTAGTGTGCTAGGTATTTTGGAGGAAGAAATATGCCCAGGATCCTACATGTAGTCAGAGAAACAACCAAAGTTGATAGAGCAGTACTGGTTTAAAAACTGAGATGTGAAATAGAAACTCTTGTTGATGCTCAGAGAGAGAGTATGTGGTAACCAGGGACAGTTCTGTGGGTGGGAGCTGGGTTTGGTCAGCAGAAAATGGCATAGAACATTTCTGGCAAGGGACAGGAGAGGCAGGAGGTGGGAATATCCTGCACTTTGCAGCTGAGGCTGAGATAAGAAATAAGTGGCAATGGATTTGAAAATGGAAATGAAGAACTCTATAAACTGTGGGGCATTCATCATGAGCCATTAAAAGAACACTAAGTTTGAGAAAGCAAAACTATTGATAGAAAGGCCAAGAGATTTACAGACCTATAGTTTTATTTTCCCCATGCTGCTCATTTTTATTAATATTTGTATAGCTTTGGGTGGAATTTTGAAGGTATCCTTATTTTGAACCCTCTCATAGAGAAGTTAGATGTTGAATTTTTCTTAGCTTTCCATACTAAATATCCATGGAGATGATACTGAACAGTGTCTGCATAGACTAGGACTTTGGTGATTTAAAATATGCCCTTCTTTTCTTTTTCTCCCCCGTAAGCATCCTCTAGCTTATCCATGATAGTCAGCTGTGACAGGTCATAGTCCCATTAGTCTCATGCCAAGAGGCACATCCTGGTCCATTATTCTGGTTCAGAAGATGCCGTCTCCTGAACTACTGAGGGCACCAAAGATACAGTGGGTCTGCCTGGCATCTTTGGAATAAAACTTAATTTGGGGTCCTGCTTCACCTTCAGAGATTTAGCAGAGCTCACTTTGCCCTTTTAAAAATTAAAAACTGTTTCCATAAAGAGGACTGTGTTTCAGATATAAAATGAGAGAATTTGAATTGCAGTCATCTCTTCATGGTTAGAAATCTACATATATCTTTAAAAAGTGCTCTCGGTTCCTTAATCCCCCTGTGAAAAGAAAGAGACCCACTTTTTATTATGGACTTTCTCATTATGAGCTGTGGAACTTGGGATGAGTTACTGAAGTTCTCTGAGCCTCAATATCACCATCTATAAATGTGGAATGATAATAATTCTCTATAAGCTTATGATTTTGAAAAAATTAAAAGTATAAAGAAACTGGTAGTATACTGACTCATAGTAGAAAATCCCCCGAGTATCTTCCCTGTCTTTGAGTTTGTGACTTGATCGAATTTTCTAATCCTAGGGTGTTGTAGGATTTAATTTGGTAGAGAATTGCTAGTAGGCATTTAAGAGAACTAGTGATGGAGATCTTGCTTCTAACATCCTAAGGTTCTCAGATAGCTCTGAGGACCTGCCCTAAGTGGGGAACACTACTATAATGACGATCATCATTGACTGAAGTCTAGACACCAGCACAGCACTGCTAGTGTCCAGTTGTAACAAATTCACTTGCCAGGCAAAAGGAGACCCTGTGGGTTGCACGGATATTCCATTACGAGGGATCTGACAGTACCTGAACGTTAGTTAATGACTTAGAAAGAAGTGGTTCAATTGCCTCATAGACCAATGTGCACACCCAGGAGAAGTTCACAGGCAGCACCACCTTGGGAGTCAAGGAGAAATGACAAGGACATTATTTAAGACACCCATGTGAGCCTGTATGAATGGAAGGGATAGCATGTGGGTAACTGAAGGAGGGCACTGTCATTCTCCTACTCAGAAAGTCTGTCAGTCCTAATGATTTGAAATGAGACTTCTTTTTGTTTGTTTCTAAGCAGAGTAACATTTTTAGAGTCCTCCCTATGGTACCTTGTTTTATAAGTTGATTTCCTATTAATGAGGTTTCTTCAGTGATTTTCTCCTGCAAAAACAGCTCTAACAAAGACAATACATTTGACTAATAATAGCTCAGATGATTGTATCTATTTTTCTAGAAATTTTCATAAAGAATTTTTCAGGCATCTCCATCTCTTATATAAAGTTCTGTTAAGTAAATGGTACAAATTTATCTTCTTGGTTAAAAGCATTGAACTAGATGGCCAGTTCTCTCGGCATTACTTTTCACATGTTTTTAATTTCTTGTGTTCTCTAAAAAATGATTAAGGATGATTTATTTGGAATACAAATGATTATATTGTATGTGTGTATATACCACATCTACCTGCACAGTCCCCAGTGTGTATTTTAGCAACTTCTGCTAGAAGAATTCATGTCTTGTGTTTGTCTTCAATACTCAGTGCCTTTTATTTGCCCTTTGCTGTTTTCCTCGCCTCACTGTCAGCGCTTGATGAGGAGTCAGCTGCCCGAGTGGTCAGCAGCTAGATTCTCACATTATGAACAGCCCTTCATATAAATTACTGCTGATGGTAGAGCCCCCCTCCTCCCAGTTGCAAGGGTTACTTACATTTCAGAATGTTGGAGGAAGAGGTGTTTGGTTTTGAGCAGAAAGAACTTCTCTGCACACTTGCTGTTTACAAACTCATCTGTACCTAATCTTTCATTTCGGCTCAAGATGGAGGGTTTATGATGAATGCAGTTGACGCAGAAAATGGCCGAGTGCTTGGCTTCTTTTAAATACATCATGCTCTGTGCACACAGACTCTGAGCATCAGTTAGAGAGAAGTGACAGCCGACTTGACCTTTCTCTCTGAATCGCATGTGGAAAAAGGGAATTAGCTTGCTACAATAGTACTTGTGAACTCGCTTTAACTTATCACTTTCCTCTTTAGAAGGAGAAATGCACGTTAGAAATGCAAAATCACCTTCAGGTCTCATGTTGTTTAAAACGAAACTAAACTTCCTGATGATATTAAATCAGATGTGTCAAAAGAATTTACGAAGGTGATCATAATGCATAGCATACAAGTTTTCTTCTCTTTTTCTCTCTCTCTCATTTTTTTTAAACAAACCAATATTTACATTTAGTGTTGAGATGCATTGTGTGTGTGTGTGTATTGAATTTTGCATTGGCTATTGAGCTTCCCCAGGAGAACATAGGAACAATAGGTCTACTAGTGAGGTATGAGGTATAAAAGCTTTTAAATTGGCTTCCGTGTAACTGGAAACCAAATAAATGGCTATGGGAAATAGGAAAGGAGACTTAGCAGGGTTTTTCCCATAGTTGCCAATTACTGCTATTAGAAGATCTAGTATGCTCTGCCTATACCCGAAACAGCTTGATTGACACAGACCTCAGCCAATCATAATGTTTCCTTGTCAGCTGTAATTAGCCTATGATCAATTACCATGATTTTAGACTAAATTGAATGGAAAGTAAAAACACATTGTAACCCAAAAGCTCATCAGGTAAATATACCATATAGAGAAATATCTTCTCTGACCTTCTGACATTTTCAAACTTGTTAAAAGTTGAAGTTAATTCTTTCTGATGGCCTTTCATCTTTAGTTGACAACAGAGAGCCCCAGAGTGGTGACAGCTCTTGTCAAGTGGGACTGTCTTATCAAAAACAGTACCCTCCAGATCTTTCAATCCAAATATTCTAATCTAAAATAATTGCATTTAAAATTTCATGTAGCTTTTATGTCTTCCCTGAACTATCCTGGTGTGAAACCACACATCTCTCTTCCTGCAGCCCACTTTAAGCTTCAAATTTTGCTAGTTTAAAAATGCGTTGTAGAGGTACCATGTAGCCTGGAGATTATAAACTGTAGCTGGAGTGAGCAGCTACAATTTGCTCTGCCGTGCCTTTTATTTGCATCTACACGCTCGGAAGGCGTTTCCCAAGTGTCAGTCCGAGTTCTGTTTCTGTACTCCTCGTGCTCAGTCCAAGCAGCGTCAAATCTTGTCTTTTGCAAAAGCAGCAGAGATCCTGGATTTGGCTCTGAGATGACGTGAATCATCTGCTGAATATTTAGATTTCTAACACCATGTTTTAGTTATCTCTTCTAAACTCAATTCAATTTGTGATATGGAGGAACCCTGCAAATGGCATGTAACTGTTAGCCGCCAGCCGTGTTATTATCCATTGTCTTGGATCCCAAGACAGATGGCTGGATCCCAAATCTTTTGTAGAGGGACTTTTTGCTGGTTTATAGATTTGAAGGCAATTTCCATCCTCTGTTACCAGCCCTGTTGAAACAGGTACTGATGTTGCAGGGCACTGGTTTATGTTTGGGGTTCAGAGATGTTTCTTTTTGGCAGAATCCTTCCACAGTCCTGTGTCTTTCCTGTCCTCCTTCCTTTCATAAGCCAGAATTCCTTCTCATGGTCTCTAACCAAGCCCTATCACAGGCATCATCCTGGGCCACTTTGTCCTGGTGCCTCTTCAGCAGTGGTCTCGAGACTGACATTTCTTTCACCATCTCTTCCCTTCCTCTGCCCTTCCTCTAGATTCAGCTCCCAAACTGTGCCCTGAGTTGTGACAGGTTTTTTTGTTTTGTTTTTCAATAACTCTGCCCCCTTGAATAAACTATTTAGTTAGGTTTATGTGAAGAGAAGATCACACTGAAAGGAAAATACTATCCTTCTCAAAGTGATTTTCATTGTCAAAACACAGCAGACTCACTTTCCATTCACATAGGTGAGGCAGGGCTGTAGAGTCAAGGTTCCAGATTGAAGCAAAAAGAGTTAGGACATAAGATCCTTTAAGATCTTTCCTGAGAAGGCAGTAAAAGTGAAAATGTGCATGCCTTCTCAGTGTTAGCTTTTCTCTTAGATGTAGGTTACCTGTAGAATCTTTCTATTTTTTATTTTAAGCTTTTAGTCAAAGAAAAGAACGGACAGGAATGGAGGACCCAAAGATTTTGCATCTTTCAAAAAGCCAACATGATAAAACAGATAGTATGTTCAAAATAAAAGGAGCTATTTCAGAGCCAGAAGTCTGTCTGCTGCTGACTAGACAGATGCCTCATTACCAACCTGGCGTTTGCTGCTCCATGAACAGCACAGATGTATTGAAGGGAAGTGTTGCTGAATATCTTCCCTCTTTTCTTCCATGTTCTTCCTTTCTTTTGTCAGAGAGCATGCTTCAGAGAGCATGTCTTTTCAGACATAGATATTACTAAACATATTACATAAACCTGAAAAGCTGCTTATTCATTTTAGGCAGTGTAAGACAGAGACAGATGAAAGCCAATGGTATAGCTTATCTTTGGGCCCAAAGAAAAGTTCTAATAGAAAACAGCAGTGTGCTGAGGGTGTTAAAAGGGTTAGGGTTCAACTCTCCGTGGCTGATTTTATTAAGACTTTAATAGTACTATGGCTACACCCTACCTGCTGCCTCAGCAACAACAGTTTAGTCCTGTACTCTTTCTGGGAGATTATGGGCCTAGGGTTATTTATACAAACCTGCTCACAAGAGGGACAAATGCAGACACCAATCTTGAATACCATGCCCAGTTCCATAGAACACAGAATCTCCATAGATGCGCTTTGTGAAACATTTCAAAGTAGCGACTACCCCTGCCCATTCAGGAGCCCCAGGGAATACCATGTGACCCTGAAAGGTCATTTTTAGAGAAGATCCAGGTCTTACCATGCCTTTACCTGGGCAATTTCTGTAAACTTTACTCTCACAGGAAGAGTCTTACCTTTGACCCCAAAAGAGCAAATCATAACCATCTTGCTTCTAGAACCTTTCACCTGTTTTCCTAACAGTCACACTGCTTCATCTTCTTCCTGCACCGTCATCATTGTGAATTTCAGAATCCTACCTGATAGCCAAAGAACAAAACAAAAAATTTAAAACATGAATTTTCTTTACGTCAGTGAAAATGGTAAGGCCCTGGCATCTCCTTATTGTTCTTTTACACAGATAGTCTGTCTCTTTTGAACATTAAGAAAAGTTCTGAGTGGAAGCCCTGGTTGAATCAGAGCTTAGGGAATGGAATTCCTTAGGTATGAGCCTCATCTTCCCCAAATGAAGATGAAGTTAGAGCAGATTCTGCTGACACTGTTTTGACTCACAAGCATGTCTGAAATTTGGATTTGGTTTTCAGTATAACAGTATACCAGTACTAATCTTCTGAATGAGATCTTAATTTTCAGTAGTATAAATAAGGACTCATATTGTCTTTCATGTGTTTTCCAAATTCTAAGAGAGTTAAACGGTCTACTTTGATATTCTACCAGTCTTTTATCTTAGAGAATTCTCTACTCTGGCAATTTATTTTTTTCTTAGAGTATTAAGATATTAGAAATCTCATTGGGAGTACACTCTCATTTTTGGTCCTCAGCTGTTTTAAATCTTTATTTCTTTTTTTATTCATTTTATTAAATTTTCCTTCCTTTTTTTTGTCCACTGCCATGCTTGTATTTTCTCTTTTACAGTACTTCCTTATCTCTCCTTCTCTTCCTTCCTTCCTTTTGTCTTTTCTTTTTTTTTAAGGTTTAAGGGCACTGTTCTTATGTTTCATTTAAGAACTTCAGAAAATAACTCCAAAATGAATTTGCTATTTTTTAATTATATTAAAAGCAAATTGTTATGCTATGTTTAAAGTGTGCATTTTTGTGCTTTGAGAATGCAGCTTGTTTCACTTCACATTTCCATATGCTAGAACTATTTTGTGAGTTAGCCAGCCAGTTGGAATTCCCTAGTCTCCAAGCTGTCCTTGCTTACTGCTCAGTGACAAGATGCCCCCACACTCTCTCAAACTCCTTTTGGCCCACTGATAGAAATCCATGTTTTTGTTTTATTTTTAAACAGCTTTATTGAGATATAATTTACATGACATATGATTCACCTATTTTAAGTGTTTTGAGGAAATAGAAGCTTCCTTCTCATTCAATTGTGTACATTTATTTATTATTTGAAACTGGAAAAGCTACAAAACATGATCAAATAGAAATCTTGAAACATTCTTTGAACCCCATTCTATTTAAATGCATAATTTTCCTATTACAGCCGCTTGTTTGCACCTCTGGAGTTAAGGTCACAGCAGCGTTTGCATTATAAACCCTTTTTTCAAGGGTTTATAAATGCAGCTGCTTTTGTTTGCTCAGGACTGAAGCGTGCCTCGTGAGGTTTCCATGCAATAGAGCAGCTTTTTGGGGTTGAGTTTTCTTTAACTAAATTAAAATTTTAAAACATCATGTTGCCCTTTTAAAAAATCATGGCAACTGTCAAAAAGCCTTAGTAAGAATTTCTCCCCCAAATAACTTTTTTTATTTATATGTAGTTTTTAATTGCCTTTGCTTCTAAAAATTCTCCACTGTGCTCAGTTTCCGATGAATGTTATTTGCTTCAAATATTTACAAACCTAAATCCAACTTGGTTTATAAATGAAAGAAAAAAAAGCATGTTATATACGATTGCTGTCTTTCAGCATTGTTAACAGAATTATCTTACAGTGCATAATAAAGCCCAAAGATGGCATGAAAAGATAGAGAACCTGTCATAACCTTATGAGAAGTTACACAAATATATATGCATTTGAAAGTGCATGTTCTCTAGGAGAGTTTAAAATATTTAAAAAGAAAACCATTTACATTTTCAGGATCATATTTTGCCTTTTTTCAAAACAATAAACGTGTGTAATAGAGGACACAGAAACCACCATAAATTATTAAATTGATTTTAGATGTTAAAAATGAAATATACAAGCTCATTAAACAAAATACAATATTAGAATGTCAATTTAAATGAAGTATAATTGAGAACCCTGACTTTGTTTGCATACAATTGCCAGAAACTTCTAATCAGACCTTCATTTGGTAATTTTAGGAGGTGTTTTACCTTTCAATCATAGCAGTATGTTTGTGGCTGCCTAAATCTCACCTTAATCTCAGAAGTCAGGTTTCATCTTGTTCAATTGTATTTAAGTTTTAAAAAATATTATTTTATTTAATATTTTTTGTGCACATTTGTATTTTGTATGGAAAAGATGGATAGATCAAAAGCAAGGTATTGTTAATGAATATTGTGTTCTGCCATGTACAATTTGATGGAAAATAGCATGCTCTTCCCCAAAACATCCACAGTGCTCAAGACAAAAACATTTTGTAGTCAGGTCCATTTCGTGGTGGACTATAAATCCCCAGGGACTCCCCAAGCGATCCTGCATCTATGTCTTACCCCTCCTAGCAGAGCCCATGCCTCCTGCAAGTTTGTTGAATGAATAAATGACCATCCTGCTCATCCGGAAGCTCTTGGGCAGCAATCAAACACTCAGAAACCAAAACAGTTTTTCTAACCTTCCTCCCACCTCCTGACTCCTCAAAACTAAACAAAACCAAACCAGCAAATAAACAGAAAGGTTTAATCTGGATTTATGAGACCTAGCACGAGGGTAACAGCCTGAGTTGATGTTTCAGCTGTTTCAGCTTGAGTTGAGGTTCCAGCCGCGGCTGACAAAGGCTTCATCAGGTGCCAGAGAAAGGCTGTCCCAGAGTCTTTCTGTGTTAGAGCCTGCGGGGGTAGGCGTCCATCCTGAGCCCTGAAATACAGGGCTCCCCAACCTCCCAGCTTTAAACAGTCCTTTGAATTTAGAATATGTTTATCTAAACCAATTTTTTTTTCCCAACCAAATAAATACAGTTCTAAGCTAGTGTTGAGAAACTGTATTTGTTTCCTGCTAAGATATTTTATAATTCCCCTTGGTCTCTCCCAGTCTGATTTTTTTTTAAACTGGGAGATTGTATTTATCATCCTGCTTCTTGACCAAAGTATTGTTTAATATAGTTGTATTAATTTAATTGTGTTATAAATTCAGTAACATAAGAAGAATGGGAAAAATAATTTTGTTAATCCAGTGCTAACAGGTTTAATCTTTCAATGTGGTGTTTCTGTTAACAGACTCTGTTTTTCCTATGGGTAAACAACAGAAAGGTGCCTTTGAGTGCTTTTATCCTCACAAAATGAAGCATTTCCCAAGCAAGAAATGTATGAGCAGAGGGAAGAAAACGCACAGTTCCCACGTAGTGATAGCTCCCAAACAAACATGCCTCTCCATACTCTACTTTCACATGTGTGTGAAGAAAAGGGAACAGAATGCCCAGAAAGAAAATACAATGATGCAGGTGTGAAATCATCTCCTTTTGTGAGTGGATGCACCAGATTTTCATTCTAGAGTGAAAATGAATCCGTCATTTCCAGCCACCCACCATTTCCCATTATTCCCTGAATATTTTTTCCTTCTAAAATTAATGGTATTAAAAAATGGGTACTTTGGCTCTGGAAAAAAATCCAGAGTACAGGTCTCCCTAAGAAAAAATTGAAATCCTTTCTTTGTTTCCTCTCATCTTTTCCAGCCTGGCTGCAGTGGTAAAGGATGACAGACATGGCTCCCTGGCCACCTATGCTCCACTCCAGGCTATCAACAGCCAGGAGCCTGAACATCCCACCACCCACTCTCTACCGTACACTTGGTCTATACATATTTATAAATTTAAATACTTACGTACACATTTCAGATTAGTTGGTTCAAGTAAAGACTCTTGAGTTTTTTCACAGCCTAAGTTATTTAAAAAAACAGTGGGCTACAACAAAATTAGGATTTGGCTTGATTGGAATTGAATTTTGGGGTGCAGCCATTCTTATCTGGCATCTCTAGAAAGTTTTCTTCAGTGAGTATACGTACTCCCATCTTTTTTGTATTTCTAAAGTAGGTAGCGCCTTTAAAGGATTCCTGAACTCTCCCCTCTCCTCCCTTCCTCCTTTTCTTTCCTGGTTTCCCTGTCTTTCCCACCCATTTTCCTGTCTTCCTCTTCCCTCCTCCTTCCCTCTCTGTCTCCTTTCCTCCCTCTTCTCCTATCAGGCTACCTATGATTTTGTCTTTAAAAAGTCACCTGCCAATGGCTGAGGGTAAAATCCACAATCTGAATCTTTTTTTTTTTTTTTAAGTTTTCATTTAAAAATATGAATGTGGATGCTTCCAATTGTGTCTGCTCATACTCTCTATTTAAATCAGGGCATTCTAGAGGAAAATGCGTTTTCATTGTTGGCAGCACATTCAGTTTCCCTTCTACTCCTCATCAGGACAGCAACGGAGGGCTTAAAATTGATCCTTTTTATTTTTTAAAAAATGGAGGCAGTGTCAAATATTTGAATTTGTCTCTATCATTTGTTTTCCACAGGCGGGGAATAAACACTGCACATGCACATTCTGTAGGTGGTTATGATGGATAAATTGGTTGTATGATGCAGAAATCAAAATGATGGAGGGATGATGATGATGCACAAATCAGATGTCTTTGCATGTCTTCTCACTTCTGAGATGGCATTAAGTCAGAGATTTTACCAAAGTGATCTAAATGCCTATGTCTACCAGAATGAAAGTTGCAGCTTGCGGCAAATCCAGACTGGAAGCTGAGATCTGTGCCAATTTAGAGTGGTGGAAAACTTCAGGTTGATATAGAGTTTATGAAGAGCTGAAAGTAAATTGGGTATTCCTGCAGTTTATGAAATTTGCACGTGTGTGTGTTAAGTCACTTCAGTCATGTCTGACTCTTTGCGACCCCATAGACCATAGCCTACCAGGCTTCTCTGTCCATGGGGATTCTCCAGGCAAGAATACTGGAGTGGGTTGCCTTGCCCTTCTCCAGGGGATCTTCCCAACCCAGGGATTTTTTTTTTTTTTTAAGTTTTCATTTAAAAATATGAATGTGGATGCTTCCAATTGTGTCTGCTCATACTCTCTATTTAAATCAGGGCATTCTAGAGGAAAATGCGTTTTCATTGTTGGCAGCACATTCAGTTTCCCTTCTACTCCTCATCAGGACAGCAACGGAGGGCTTAAAATTGATCCTTTTTATTTTTTAAAAAATGGAGGCAGTGTCAAATATTTGAATTTGTCTCTATCATTTGTTTTCCACAGGCGGGGAATAAACACTGCACATGCACATTCTGTAGGTGGTTATGATGGATAAATTGGTTGTATGATGCAGAAATCAAAATGATGGAGGGATGATGATGATGCACAAATCAGATGTCTTTGCATGTCTTCTCACTTCTGAGATGGCATTAAGTCAGAGATTTTACCAAAGTGATCTAAATGCCTATGTCTACCAGAATGAAAGTTGCAGCTTGCGGCAAATCCAGACTGGAAGCTGAGATTTGTGCCAGTTTAGAGTGGTGGAAAACTTCAGGTTGATATAGAGTTTATGAAGAGCTGAAAGTAAATTGGGTATTCCTGCAGTTTATGAAATTTGCACGTGTGTGTGTTAAGTCACTTCAGTCATGTCTGACTCTTTGCGACCCCATAGACCATAGCCTACCAGGCTTCTCTGTCCATGGGGATTCTCCAGGCAAGAATACTGGAGTGGGTTGCCTTGCCCTTCTCCAGGGGATCTTCCCAACCCAGGGACTGAACTTTTGCCTTCTGAGGCTCCTGCATTGCAGGTGGATTCTTTACCACTGAGCCACTGGGGAAGCCCAGTTTATGAAATTTGGGCATCTGCAAATGCTAAAGAGAAAATAAATGAAAGGTAGAAAGCAAGGGATCGGGGAAGGCAATGGCACCCCACCCCAGTACTCTTGCCTGGAAAATCCAATGGACGGAGGAGCCTGGTGGGCTGCAGTCCATGGGGTCGCTAACAGTCGGACAGACTGAGCGACTTCACTTTCACTTTTCTCTTTCATGCATTGGAGAAGGAAATGGCAACCCACTCCAGTATTCTTGCCTGGAGAATCCCAGGGATGGGGGAGCCTGGTGGGCTGCCGTCTATGGGGTCACACAGAGTCGGACACGACTGAAGTGACTTAGCAGCAGCAGCAGCAGAAAGCAAGGGATAAGAAAGAATAATGAAGAAATACTAACAGTAAGTACAGTTCTGTGTATATTCACATGTAGTTTTCATGGCTGAACTCTCCTTTTTTTTTTTAAGTTTCTTATTTTTTTGGCAAAATACCTTTTAATGTATATTAAATCTGGAGCCGGAAGCATTTAAAGTAAGAACACTGGACCAAATGATGTCCAGTAATGAACCAAAGATGACAAATACACAAGTATCACATCCTTTTCAATATCAGGCATGACTCTACTGGAGGGTGATTGCCATGTAATTAATTGTTAATTGGGCTTCCCTGGTAGCTCAGAGGTTAAACATCTGCCTCCAATGCGGGAGACCCAGGTTCGATCCCTGGGTTGGGAAGATCCCCTGGAGAAGGAAATGGCAACCCACTCCAGTATTCTTGCCTGGAGAATCCCATGGACGGAGAAGCCTGGTAGGCTACAGTCCACGGGGTCGCAAAGAGTCAGACACGACTGAGCGACTTCACACACACACACATCATGTCATTTCCACTACTGAAAATGCTCCCCCAAATATTTCATTGGAAAAGTTTTGTTTCCACCTGTTTTGGAAGATTAGCATTAACAAATATTTAGCTTTGAATAAATTTTTTCAGTTTCATCAAAGTGAAAAGCAGTATTGTTGTGTTTTTCACCTTTTAATAATCTCTGAAACTGAATAAGTAAGTGATCTCACCCCACCTGTCTTTGTAATATTCCTTCAAAGCAAAGAGAGTCAGCTGAATTAAATTCTACATGTGTGGATTTAGTACCTACTATGTGCAAGTGTTATTAGGACAAGCACAGTTTAGAAAGTCCCATGCACACTGTGTTGCCATGTTGCATAGCTTTGTGAAGTCTTCTGCTTTAGATTCAGTTAGAATGTGAAGCCAGTGTGAAGAAAAAGGGTATACGAATATAGGGGGGGTATGTAGGGTTCATGGGCAAAAAAGTTTCCTGAGGCTTAAAGCCAACGTGCATACGTTGTGCCCTTCTCTATCCCTCAGTGGAGGCGGGGATTGCAGTGCTGTTTCCCGAGTGTCATCTTCATGAAGCAAACCCTTCTCTCCCTTTTTAGGTCTGAGTATCAGCATACATTTTAATCCTTTGTGGTCATTCCTGGTTGAGGTGACTAATGTTAGATTTTTCTTGACAGAACATGGTTATAATTTCCCCTTTGTGCATTGTTCACAATGATAACATTTTGTGTTGATTTAGAAATTTTCAGTTGATTCATAGTTCCTTCACATTTATTTCCTCATTGGATCTTTGAAAACAACCATGTTAGGTAATCAAGGATACCTAGTACTTTTCCCATTTTGTTGAAGAAAAAACTATAACATTAAAGTCATGTGGAAAGAACTGAAGCTGTGGTTCCCTTGCTGTTAGCCCGGATTCTACCTACTGTCTTCGCTGGGGGTCCACAAACTGAGACCCAAGGGCCAAGACCAGCTTGTAGCCTATTTTTCCTTTTATGGTCCCATGAGAGAGTGATTTTTAAATTTTTACATGATTACATTTTAAATGGTTTTATAAGTACTTAACCCAATAGCCTATGTTTTATCTCTTGGTCTTAAAATATTTACTCTCTGGCTCTTCAAGAAAATGTTTGCTCAGCCCTATACCATCCTCTCCAGCCTTCTTTCTATCCTACCCAAACCAGCCCCTCCCCAATTAGATTATTGACTCTGTAAAGCAAATACCAACTCTTTTTTTCTTTATGTATTTGGCACATCAGGTATGGATTTCGATGCGTGTAAAAATTTGGCTAATACTATTTGACCATTTAATTCACTCAGACAGACCCAAGTATGCCAATTATGCCTGGAATCTGCCTTGATTTGGGGTTAAAGTTAGAAACGGGGTTGCAGTGGAGATAGAAAAGGTCTAGCTGCTGTAACTTTAGTGTCTGATTTCTAGCATAAAATTTGTTTCAGTCAAACCTAGGCACCCCAGTGACAGAGTTTTCTCTCGCATTGTGACATCCTAATGTAAGGGAAAATGTGTATCATGTTAATTCCCTACCCTTCTCCATGACGAGGTAATTCAGTGAGTGCCTTTAGTTCTCAAGTTCCTTTGCATCTTTTTTTTTTTTTGCATCTCTTTTGCATCTATGACTCTTTCAAAATAAAGACAATTGAAGGGACACTGTTGGCTAGAGAACACAGGTTCCATGTTAAGAGCATCTTGAAGATAAGGCTGTTTCAGTGACCACATTCGCCATTCTGAAGATGAAACTCTCAGGCCTAAATCATCGTTTTAGTTAGAGCATAGCCAGAACAGCCATTAAAACTGAATGTGGCCTTCTTGTCGGACTAAGACAGGAGGGCAGAGCAGTTACTCCAGGCTCAGCAATATATGAGAGGGGGGGGTCCATAAACACATTAAGTGAGTTGGATATAAAATGCAATATGAAATGCTTTGGTGAGAAATGGATATTCTGCCTCTACCTATCCTCGGATGGATTTTAGAAACTGTTTCCATATGGAAGCCAACACTGGCATGATAGTAGGCGTGAGTCAAACACTTCCTGCCTTGCTTAGCAAAATATGAGAGAAGGCAGAGACTTGTAATCGTGGGAAAGTTTAACAAGGCAACTTACAAAACTAAAGCATATCTGACTATCTCACTGGTGTTCCCAGTGAATTAGGTTTGAAATCTAGACCTAGGTAAATGTTTCAGGGGCAATAGTGATGTCTCTTTTTCCTTTTAAAAATAGTATTTATTTGGTGTGTTACTTTTCTGAATTATAAGATGTAGCCCAGAATGGAAAACTTGGAAGATATGAAAAAAAAATCTGAAAAATCTACAATCCTACTCAGAGCCACCCACAGGTACTATTTCAGTGCATTTGGTTTCAGTTTTTATTTTCTGTGTATAGTTATAATTTTAGACAATGTTGAAATTTTGCTTTATTTGACTTCTGTTCTGCTATTTATTTTAATTAATGATGCAATGTGATTTTTCCCCCGAGCATTTTTAATGAGTACATCAATGTGTTGTAGTTCATACCATAATTATATAATAATTTCTGTATTCATTCTTCTAGTATTAGCCATGTAACTTGCTTTAGTTTATTAATTTGTTATAGTAATTAATGTTGCAATGAATTTTTAGGAAGAATTTCTGGAGATGCGTTACTAGTTCAAGGGGCATAACCCTTTTCTAGATTTTAGAAAGCTTGTATCAACTTACATTCTTTTCAGCTGTCTCTGAGAGCACATTTGCATCAACTTTCAAATGGCGAGAATTCATTTCTTTTCAGTCTTTGCCAACTTAATTGTTTACAGAGCATCTTGATTTTTTTTATTCTGTTTTTCTCATGGGCTTATTAGCCAGTTGTATTACCTTTGAGGCTTATCCATTAGTTCATCCTTTTGCCCATCTGAGTGGGGGAACGGTGTTCATTTCTCTCTCTCTCTCTCTTTTTAATGGAGTTGCATGATCCCTTAAAGCCCTCAGATAATAATATTTTAAAATTTTTTGCCAAGGAGAGTAAAGGGAATCAAGTGGAAGCATTCAAAATTAGAAATTCATAGAGGTTGTGGTTTTATATGAAAAATTAAAATAAATATAAATAATTCTTCTAAAAGATTTTTTGGGGTGTAGAGTATAGGTCAGTCCCCACTGTAGGAAAAAGGGCTTGGTTCTCCTCGCATCTCATTTAAAACTAGAAGCTTCTGGTTTTGTCACATTTAAATATATAACCAAAATGTAGGCTGAGCATTGCAAAAGGTAGATTTCTCTCTGTGACCAGACTTTTTGAGGCCTCCCAAATTGAAACAATTAAAGCACTGTTTTAGAATAAAATAGTTTACATAATCAAAACCACCAACCAGATTTTTAAAAGCTAGCATTTTGCCACAGTTGCTCCACACGATTTTTTCCTGGTTTTCTTTTCTTTATTACAGAATGAGAGGTCACAGGCCCCTAATCCCATTCCCCTCTCTCTGATTATTTTGTTCCTGGCCAGTTTATGCTTTTACTACCCATCCGTGTTTGTTCCAGTAGTCTTAATTCTGTGTTACAGCATGTTATTTTAAGCATCTGTTTCATTAACTTGCCTCCCATTCACTTAACGTTATTTTTAAGAAAGCATCACTTTTTGAAATATTAAGCATATGTTTTCAAATGCTCTATATATCAAGGAATATCTGGCAGGGTAAATGTGGTGAAAATGACAGAATTAAAGAAACAGTGGCAAAATGCTGCAGAACCAGAGATCAAAGCAAGGAGCTGTTAAAATGTCTGTTCAGTTGGGTCACTTTGCAAGTTGTACAAAATCATAAACCTGTTCTCTGCCCTCAATGAATTTTATTCTAATTGAGTAAAAGAAAGTAGAAATAAACACATGATAAATTGAAACAGAGATTCTTTACCTTCTGAGCTACAGGGAAATCCCCAAACAGAGAGCCAAACAATTGTTAAATAACCCTTGTGTGTAGGAAAACTTTTTTAATGTCACTAGCGAGCATATGCTTAAGGATCAAGAAATGAACTGACTTTTCTAATACTTAAAACCCGGATGGAAATACACATTTTTAGTAAAACGCTAAACATTTTCTGGAGAAAAGTCTATTACTCATTGTGTTGCGGTTTTCCTCAAATAGCTATTGCCCACCAGCTCTGGGCAGGGCACTTTTTGTATGTGTTAAATATAGCTTGCTGTTTCTGGAGTTAGGCTGAGTTCCAGTGGTTCAGAGCATTGGTGCTCCATGATGACCAGATTCTCGTTTTGTGCCTCCTCCTCTTGTGGAGTTAAAATGGGGCTGGGAGGCCAAGTGTGTGTTGACAAGGACAAGTGAAGTGTACCGATATCAAGGATCCTCAGTGCTATTAGAAAAGAGGCTGTGGCGTAGGCACTAAGCCAGAAGACGTGGCAGCCATGGGAATATGAAAAAGGGACATTGGATCAGGGAAGAAAAAGTCAGCAGCCTTCTGGGTCACATTCCAGGTTCCATCTCTTCTGAGGCCTCACAAGATTTCTTCCCAGAGATGATGTTGCTTCTTCAGAAGTAGCCCACTTCAGATCTTTCTGGCTTTTAGTCTAATGTATATGATTATGTATATATTATATATGTGTATATATGTATAAATGTGTATGGCTAATACAGTTTTATCCAGCTTTGGAGGGTGTTCCACTTGGCATGCATTGGCAAGGTATCCTATACTCACTCATACAAAGAAGGTCTCAGAGTTCCTTTTCATAGTATTGGGATCATTCCATGCACAAATAAGGTGCTCAGTATATATTTATGGACGCCACCATCCAGCAACTCCAGCCCTGCCAAAGTTGCCCCAGTAACATTGGGGATGGGGTGGGTGAAAAAAAAACTAGGAGGGAAGAGCTAAAATTTGCAGTACAATCTAAGCATAAAACTTCCCAAGCAGGAGAGGCCAACAGACTTCAACTGACTCAAAAAAACTCACAAGATAAAAATTCTGTTCTCTGAAGAGAGGCTTCATTATTTACTGTCCCCCCAAAAAAGCCTCATCATACTAGGTGTGTGTCTGAGGGGGAGTATATTTACCTGTGGATTGGAGTTTCCCTCTTTTTGATGGCATTTTAATCTTGGATTCATTATTCAGTACGTAAACCATTTATGTAATAACTCTCAATTGGCTGCCATCCTTTTTGATGACCTGTCCTCATGAAGAAGGCAGCTGTGGAGAAAATCCAAAGCAGTTGACAATCCAAATGCTGTTAGATTTGCTTGTGAAATACAGTGTTTGGTTTCCCACTGCAGATGGGTTCAGACGCATGGGCTTGAGACCTATGCGGTTACATGGGCCCATTCCTCAGAAGGGCCCTGGTCCTGGTTTAATGCTCTGCTGTCACTGCCTTGAGATTTTAATTGGTTTTGAACAAAGGGCCCCACATTTTCATTTTGTACTGCTGCTGCTGCTGCTGCTAAGTCACTTCAGTCGTGTCCGACTCTGTGTGACCCCATAGACGGCAGCCCACCAGGCTCCCCCATCCCTGGGATTCTCCAGGCAAGAATACTGGAGTGGGTTGCCATTTCCTTCTCCAATGCATGAAAGAGAAAAGTGAAAGTGAAGTCGCTCAGTCTGTGCGACTGTTAGCAACCCCATGGACTGCAGCCCACCAGGCTCCTCCGTCCATTGGATTTTCCAGGCAAGAGTACTGGGGTGGGGTGCCATTGCCTTCCCCATTCATTTTGTACTGGATCCTGACAATTATATAGCTGGTCTTGGCTTCAAATTAGCTTTTCTTAGACTGTAACATGATTCTACATCCCAGAAGAAGTCCATATGAACAAAAGAAAGAGACTTCTCACAGCCAGAATGTGGCCAACATTCAACCTGTGACTTTACTCTGTGTGATACCCACATGGCTAATGGAGATATAGCTGACATGTGCTGAGAGTCTTCCAAGTGCCCAAAACAAGAAGGTAAGATATTATTGGTACATATGACATCAGACTTTAAAGATCACAGAGAACAAAGTCCTCCTCTGTGAGAACTAAGAAGGTATGGAGAAACCCACTCTTTAAGGCAGTATTTTAAGAACTGTATCACCAAGAAAGGTGTCCTAATGTCCCATTGTGAGTTTAAATCCTATTCTTGGCCAGTGACAAAGAGCAGACATGGACTGTGATTCCTGGATGAAAGGTGATGTGGTTTGACCTATCTTGGTCAGAAGAATTTGTCCGGAGGAAGGCTTTTGATGCAGAGGAAACTGCAGAGAAAGCGAAAGTATGTGTACATCCTTTAGCTTCCTGATGTGCCCTGTGACTTGTTCCTACAGAGAAGGCTTGCATCTCTCTTAGTGACCTGCCTTTCCCCATATACCCTGACATCCATTTCTGAGCCAGGGGTGCCCAAGCAACCTTTAAGCCTTGATCCTCTCTCTCATATTTAATAAACCTTTCCAGTAATTCATCCATTTTGCACACCCTCATGAAGAGAAGTTTGACATCAGCGACCATGCCAAATGCCTACGGTAACAGCGATAATATATCCCAGAGTCATGCCATGCAGGTCTCAACAGCCATTTATTCATGTAACAGTTATTGAACTTACCACTCAAGAGTTCTACTAAACTCTAACATATACATTGTATTCATTTCCTAGAATCATTGTAACAAATTACCTTATACTGGGTGACTTGAAACAATACAGCTTTATTCTCTTACATTTCTGGGGGCTAAAAGTCTGAAATCAAGGTATCAATCCGGACCAAGCTCTACCTGAAAGCCCTAGGGGAAAATCTGTTCCATGTCTATTTTCTGGTTCCTGGTGGTTGCTGGCAATCCTTACCTTATAGAAACATCATTCTAACCTCTGCCTTTGTCTTCACATGGCCTTTCTGTAAGGACACCAGCCATTGGATCTAGCACCCACCCTTAGCCAATATGCCCTCATCTTAACTTAGATAATTACATCTTCAAAGACCCTATTTCCAGAAGAGTTTATATTCTGAAGTTCTGGGTGGACATGAATTTTGGGAGGATACTATGTAACCCACAACACATAGATTTTCAAAAAGATACATTTACTGCTTTCAAGTTGCTTGCCATGCAGAGTGGGAAAAGAGAAATACGAAATCATATTCTACAAATACAAAGGGGTAAAGCTCATAAGAAGTAAACAGAGGAAATGCTGTGGAAAGCATAGGAAGGGGAGACAGTTTCCAGAGGGCACAATGAAAGGCTTCATTGAAGAGGTGGTGTGGTTGTTGGATGCTGAATGGTAAGTAGGACCGAGACATTAGAGAAAATACATGGAGGGAGTTTGGGAAAAAACACGTGCTAAGGCAGGGAGGAGAGAATCAGAGGAGCACATACACATATGAGTTATTGAGGCTGGCTGGAAAATAGAACACATGATAATAAGTGGTATCCAGAAAAGTACCCTGGATAAGATGACAGTGATCATGAATGTGTGTGAACCTTGCTCATCACACAGTGCAGAGTCGCTGATTGTTTTAAAGGGAAGTGATAGATTGTGCTTTGTGTTTTAAGTAAATATGGCAGAAGTACAAGGGATGCATTTATTCATTTCTTCTTTTGGGGAACACATATTTATTGAATACTGGACTCTGAGGAGTATAATAGATCCGAGAATGTGATAGAGAGTTGCAGTTGTCTTTCCTACCCACTAGAAACTTTCTGTCCAGTAGAGAAAACAAATAACTTAGATACTATTAGGTATGTAATAATCAGTTCAGTTCAGTCGCTCAGTCATGTCCAACTCTTTGTGACCCCATGAATCGCAGCATGCCAGGCCTCCCTGTCCATCACCATCTCCCAGAGTTCACTCAGACTCACGTCCATCGAGTCCGTGATGCCATCCAGCCATCTCATCCTCGGTCGTCCCCTTCTCCTCCTGCCCCCAATCCCTCCCAGTGTCAGAGTCTTTTCCAATGAGTCAACTCTGNCTTTTCCAATGAGTCAACCCTTCGCATGAGGTGGCCAAAGTACTGGAGTTTCAGCTTTAGCATCATTCCTTCCAAAGAAATCCCAGGGTTGATCTCCTTCAGAATGGACTGGTTGGATCTCCTTGCAGTCCAAGGGACTCTCAAGAGTCTTCTCCAACACCACAGTTCAAAAGCATCGATTCTTCGGCGCTCAGCTTTCTTCACAGTCCAACTTTCACATCCATACATGACCACAGGAAAAACCATAGCCTTGACTAGGCGGACCTTAGTCGGCAAAGTAATGTCTCTGCTTTTGAATATACTATCCAGGTTGGTCATAACTTTTCTTCCAAGGAGTAAGTGTCTTCTAATTTCATGGCTGCAGTCACCATCTGCAGTGATTTTGGAGCCCCCAAAAATAAAGTCTGACACTGTTTGCACTGTTTCCCCATCTATTTCCCATGAAGTGATGGGACCAGATGCCACGATCTTCGTTTTCTGAATGTTGAGCTTTAAGCCAACTTTTTCGCTCTCCTCCTTCACTTTCATCAAGAGGCTTTTTAGCTCCTCCTCACTTTCTGCCATAAGGGTGGTGTCATCAGTATATCTGAGGTTGTTGATATTTCTCCCGGCAATCTTGATTCCAGCTTGTGTTTCTTCCATTCCAGCGTTTCTCATGATGTACTCTGCATATAAGTTAAATAAGCAGAGAGACAATATACAGCCTTGACGTAGTCCTTTTCCTATTTGGAACCAGTCTGTTGTTCCATGTCCAGTTCTAACTGTTGCTTCCTGACCTGCATATGTAATAATACTTAGGTATTATTAGAATGTAGCATGCCGTGATGGGTGCCATGAATGCCTAGGGGAGAAAGACTTATTCTACCATGGAAAGCTTTTAAAAGGAATTGATATTACAGCTGAGATGAGAGGACAGATGGCAAAGTGGGCACTCAGAGTGTGGGCAACATGTTTGAAGGCTAGACACTAAAGCCATTAGGGGAAGCTACAAGAAGTCCCTCACAGGAGGAAGTTTGCTGTGGGGATGGTCAACACACTGTGGGTAGAGGTGGGGGAAGAGGCCATAAATGAAGCTAGAGAGAGAGAGAAGCTAGTTTATATGCCACCCTGAAGGCAAAGACATAGCAAGAGCTGCATTTTAGAAAGGCTTGCAAGGGTTGTTTTGTGGGGAAGAGATTAGAAAGTGGTGGTCAATGGGAGGGAAAATGATGGCTGGGTTCAGGTCAGTAGCAGTGGAGACAGAGAGAACACTGACCAGAGAGCTATTTAGGAGGGAGTATCTACTGGACTCCAGAGGGACAGAATGTAGAGTCGAGGAAGAGGAGGGAGCCACAGATGACCCTCAGGCATAGACAACCTAGTGAATGATTCAGCAAGTTAGAGGCCAACTGAAGGGGTATACACTTCTACTTTATTGACTATGCCAAAGCGTTTGACTGTGTGGATCACAACAAACTGTGGAAAATTCTTCAAGAGATGGGAATACCAGACCACCTGACCTGCCTCCTGAGAAATCTGTGTTCAGGTCAAGAAGCAACAGTTAGAACTGGACATGGAATAACAGACTGGTTCCAAATAGGAAAAGGAGTACAACAAGGCTGTGTATTGTCACTCTGTTTATTTAACTTATATGCAGAGTACATTATGAGAAACACTGGGCTGGAGGAAGCACAAACTGGAATCAAGATCGCCAGGAGAAATATCGATAACCTCAGATATGCAGATGACACCACCCTTATGGCAGAAAGTGAAGAAGAACTGAAGAGCCTCTTGATGAAAGTGAAAGAGGAAAGTGAAAAAGTTGGTTTAATATTCAGAAAACTAAGATCATGACATTTGGTCCCATCACTTCATGGCATATAGATGGGGAAACAATGGAAACAGTGAGAAACTTTATTTTGGGGGGCTCCAAAAATCACTGCAGATGATGACTGCAGCCATGAAGTTAAAAGACCCTTACTCCTTGGAAGGAAAGTTATGACCAAACTAGACAGTATATTAAACAGCAGAGACATTACTTTGCCAACAAACGTCCATCTAGTCAAAGCTATGATTTTTCCAGTAGTCATGTATGGATGTGAGAGTTGGACTATAAAGAAAAGTGAAGTCACTCAGTCGTGTCCAACTCTTAGCAATGCCATGGACTGCAGCCTACCAGGCTCCTCCGTCCATGGGATTTTCCAGGCAAGAGTACTGGAGTGGGGTGCCATTGTCTTCTCCAACTATAAAGAAAGTTGAGCACTAAAGAACTGATGCTTTAGAACTATGGTGTTGGAGAAGACTCTTGAGAGTCACTTGGACTGCAAGGAGATCCAACCAGTACATCCTAAAGGAAATCAGTCCTGAATATTCATTGGAAGGACTGATGCTGAAGCTGAAGCTCCAATACTTTGGCCACCTGATGTGAAGAACTGACTCACTGGAAAAAACCCTGATGCTGGGAAAGATTGAAGGTGGGAGGAGAAGGGGACAACAGAGGATGAGATGGTTGGATGGCATCACCAACTCAATGGATATGAGTTTGAGTAAACTCCAGGAGTTGGTGATGGACAGGGAGGTCTGGTATGCTGCAGTCCATGGAGTCACAAAGAGTCAGACATGACTGAGAGACTGAACTAAACTGAAGGGATAGTGTTGGGGAGAGAGATGGTGAGTTCAGCTAGAGAATTTGAGGCTCTTAAGAGATATTTAGGAGGAAACATCAGTAAAGAGATATGAATTTGTGTTAACAGAATATCTGGGCTCAGATAACGATGTTAAAGTCATCAGTATTAACTGGCAGTTAAGTGTAAATTCCCTGGTAGCTCAGCTTATAAAGAATTTGCCTGCAATGCAGCAGACCCTGGTTTGATTCCTGGGTTGGGATGATCTACCCACTCCAGTATTCTTGGGCTTCCCTAGTGTCTCAGATGGTGGAGAATATGCCTGCAATGCGGGAGACCTGGGTTTGATCCCTGGGTTTAGAAGATCCCCTAGAGAAGGGAATGGCTACCCACTCCAGTATTCTTGCCTGGAGAATCCCATTGGAATTGATCAGAATGTAATTGAGGACCATCTCCATCATAACATCTGGAAATTTATTAAGATGCAAATTACTGAACCACCTCAATCCTATTAAACCATCTTTTCTAGAGAGAGAACCCTAACCCTGTATTTTCACAAACTCTCAGGTGATTGATGATGTATATGTACAAACTAAAATTGAAAAATCACTTTCATATAGTGTTTTACAATTGACATAATTCAGTGTTCAGATACTAGATACTGAGTTGTAAGATTGATTTCAAACATCTTAAATTCAGCAACAGGAATTTTGGCAGATAACCACTTTCCTTCATGTTTACATTTATCAGTGATATTTCAACATTGCCTCTACATAAGTATATCATGAAAATGTCTAAGAGTTGGATTATTAAGCCCTACTGTCTGCTGGGGGTTCAGGGCTTTCACTTTGACATTTAATTCTCAAAGGTCTGATGTTTTATCCTCATTTTAAAGGTTTAGAATTTCTCCAGGGTCATATGGTTAACAAAATGGAAGAACTGGGGTTTAAAAGGAGTATCTCTGACCCTAAATTCCATGCCTTTTCTCCTTTACTTTCCTGGTTCTCTTAAGCTACAACTCTTAGACATTTCTTGCTTGAGCATAATGACGATTTTGCCAGTACGTTTACAACCCTATTCAGGATTGTAACTTCAGGATATTCAATGTCTTTCTTATCTCTGTATTGCAATCTAACATGTCTTAGTCTGAAAGTTATGGAGTAATTGGCAAATAGAGTGACTTGTTTGGCGCAGACGTGAAATGTGGTATGCATGAGCAAGGAGGTAAAATGATTTGGAACTTCTGTGTGGGCCGAGGGCTGAATTTCATAGCAGTCCTAAAATGAAGGTGAAAGAAAGGAATTGGGGCCCTTAAGCAAACCAAATCAAATTAGTTCAAAGAAAAGGAAATGACTTTCCAGATTAATAGAGATGAGCTGGCCTGTACATGCTGAACACCCTCATATTTTTCAATGACTATATGTAATTTTCTCAAGGCTGTGGCAATGGGTGTATATTTTAAAAGATGATTTCAGGTGAACAAGTTTTCTCATTGAGCTGGTCAGCATTTTCTGAGTTGCAGTGCTCTTTCTCAGAATTCTGGATTGGGGTCACCATGTGTCGAAAAGACAGCACATGGTGCAGAGGGGTGCCCTGTAGCCCCAGACGGGACCTGGAAAACTGGCTGATCTCACTTTCAGAGCTGGCAGCTTCATTTTGATCTCACTGTGTGTCTGTACAAAATTCCTCAGATCATTTCTGTACTATAGAGGACTTGAGAGAAGTCCAGCTCTGTTAAATTAATTTGTATTCTGCATTTTATTAGATTCGTTTATGTACAGGTATGTATTTCTTAGTAGATGTTAATTATTAGATAAATACACTCAGAACTCTTGGAAAACAGGGATGTTTCTCTTTCAGCCTTGTCATATCAAAATCTAACACAATGTTCTCAAGCTTAGTAGGCACTCAGGATGCTTGGGGAAGGAATAAAATGTTGGAATTAACGAGATGCAGATTAGGAAATTGTTTATCTCATCTGTTCTCACTGTATTGCTTTATTTGAAAATAGATTAAAATAGAGATAATAATTCAGTAAGTATAAGGGTAAAGAATAACAACAACCACAACAAAATCCCTGTACCATTTAGTGTAAGAAAAGGAATGTTGTAAGTAATTTTGAAGTCTCAAGTCCAAATTCTTTCTCCTTCACTGTATGCTCCCCCACCAGGGGTGACTACTGTTCTAAAATTTGAGTGTTATCATTCAGTCTGGTTGCTTTTACGTGAGAAATAAGTGTGCCTGTTATTATTAAAACATTGCTTTGTGTGTGTGTGGAAAGGATAAGATTAATTTCTGTTTAAAGCAACGATAATCATTGTTGACGGGCTGAAAGTCCATAGCGGGGAGATATAAAGGTCAAACAGGCTCATCTGCTCAAAATATATTCAGATCTTGAGTTTCCATAGTCTTTCATCACAGGAGTAAATACTACGGGAATTTCAGGTTCCTTAGTGGGAAGAATGAAGGAAAGATTTTTGGCAGGGGTTCTTCCTAGTGTCCCTGTATATTCCTGCTGAACCTCACATGCTGCTCATGTGAATAAGACTCTTCAGTGGCTGGAGACACGTTGCTTCTGAGAAATGTGAGCCTTCAGTGGCTGGAGACACGTTGTTTCTGAGAAGTGTGAGCCTTCAGTATGGAGAAACGTGGCTGCAATTTCTGTTATTTAAATTTCTCCTCCTTGTGGATTCATTGATTGTGACAGCATCCTCACCACCTTGTAGATTTAAAAGGCTTGAGCCTTTTTAGAAGCCAGGTTTGATGAATCAAAGCTGTCTTCCCACAGAAGAAGATGAAAGATGTGATTTGTAGTTTATTTACAGTGAAGAGAGAGTGAGAGAAAAGTCTGTATTATAAGAACCTGATGACTTCTTGGGGATTTCCAGGAGGAAGAGTTGCTCTTGTTTTTCTTCCTTTAGGCTGGAGTTACTACTTTTTCATGGACCTTTTTCTCTGAGGAGGCCAAGTTGTTTTTTCTTTGTTCATCAAGAGGTAATCTTTGGAATACCCTCCAGAGTGGGCCTGTCAATTAGGTCTGCCATTGAATGAATATTATTCAGTTTTCCAATACCTTGATATTGGAGATGGGGTGTCAGTGTTCTGGTTGTTATCTTGACAGCATTAATACATTTGTTTTATTCATGTTACGTTAGTTTTGTTCCTATAGTACATTGAAGATGACACCACCCTTATGGCAGAAAGTGAAGAGGAGCTAAAAAGCCTCTTGATGAAAGTGAAAGATGGTGTGCTGTGATTCATGGGGTCGCAAAGAGTCAGACACGACTGAGCAACTGAACTGAACTGATACATATGTACATTTATAGGTGAATTAAAATGCCTGGAAAAATACATCAACAGTGATTTCAGAAATGGAATGGAAGAACTTTGCCATTATGCTCTTTAGTAGTTTTTCACACTTTTATATTACTTTTGTAATTAAAAATTACACAGAAAGATATCCAATGAAGCAATTTTGACTCAAGATGGGATTTTTTGCTGTAATATTTTCCTGTTGTGTGACCTCAACATCTTTGTCTCCCCACTACTCTCTTTGTTCTTGATTAAGAGGATGGGGAAAATTGTCCTGGCCTGCTCAGATAGCTGTCTCTTTGTCATCTGCACTTAACTGCATGCATGCTCAGTCACTCAGTCATGTTCAATTCTTTGGGACTCCCTGAACTGTAGCCCGCCAAGTTCCTCTGTCCATGGGATTTTCCAGAGCAAGAATATTGGAGTGGGTGGCCATTTCCTTCTCCAGGGGATCTTCTTGACTCAGGGTTCGAACCCATGTTTCCCTTGTCTCCTGCTTTGGCAGGCAGATTCTTTACCCCTGAGCCCCCTGGGAAGCCCTAGTTTGCCTCCTTGTCCTGGGACATTTCAGTTCAACACATATAAACTAACTGATTCATCTACTTGCCAAATATTTATTGAGCTCCTACTATATTCAAAGCAGAGACATTACTTTGCCAACAAAGGTCCGCCTAGTCAAGGCTATGGTTTTTCCTGTGGNTTGGAAAATACTTTGATGCTGGGAGGGATTGGGGGCAGGAGGAGAAGGGGACAACCGAGGATGAGATGGCTGGATGGCATCACGGACTCTATGGACGTGAGTCTGGGTGAACTCTGGGAGATGGTGATGAACAGGGAGGCCTGGCGTGCTGCGATTGATGGGATCGCAAGAGTCAGACACGACTGAGGGACTGAACTGAACTGAAATGCTGGAAGCAAGCAGTGTATAGAACGGATACAGTCTCTGTCTTCAAGAAGTTTAATAGTCTTTCATGGGAGGCAGACATGAATTCCAATTCCACTAAGTGCCATGAAAGAAAAGTAGACTTCATTTTGCTAAGGTTCACGAAGATGAGCCTTCTTTCCGTCTGCTCCATGTTTCCTTGTAGAGGGACTTGATGCACAGCAGTGCTCCTGGCCGCTTTGACTTGGGCTGGGCTCACTTAGCCTTCCCTTGCCTCTGCTTCTGGGCTGAACCTGTCCACTCTGAGCCTCTGCCTCTGAGTGGAAGGTAAGTTTGGGCCTTCCAGGTTCCCAGCACTGCTCTAACTGTTCCTTTTTGTCGAAGCGTGCAGTTCAGACCAGGAGAATCACTGCTGTCTCATACCTTTGCCGTGGCCCAGCCTTTGTTAGCATTATGCTGATACTTGATCCTCATCTGCTTGAGTTCATTGCTTCTGAGCGAATTCAGAATTTGAGTGGGACAGAAGATGCTCTTATTGGTTTCTTCACACTTCAACACTAAGCATCCTTAGACTGAAAAAATCTAAGTTCTAGACCAGGGGTTTTCAGACTCTGCTTCTCAGAGGAAGGACTGGAGTGAGCAGGCAGGGCTGACTCCATTCGCAACAGCTTCAGTGGGAGCAGATTTCCACGGGTCTATTGTATATGTTAGGCTTCCACACATACATTTTGAGGCTAAAATGAGTTTACCAGCTAACTGGCACCTTAGATGTACAGCTTTCAAACAGTTTAGGCCACAATTGCATTTCATAGTATAGGTACTCATATTTGAAATACATGTGTATACAGACCTTAGCATCTCCATTCCATTCCATTCCTCTCCATTCTAATTCAGTCCATTCAATTCTTTCAATTTTATACCACTAGAAAGAAGAGTTTGGTTAAATCTCACTGATTTGATTCTACCACACTCATGACATGAAGTTTGAAAAATTCTGCATCAGACTGTGTTCACATTGCCAAAAGGATGATCTCTGATCTCTTGTCTGACCTGCTGATGGCATCTCTCTGCCTTATGTGACTCATTCCTTTCGAAGCTTAATATAGTATTTGTTTTCTGAATGCATATAAATCAGAGTTACACTTATTATGAAATTATAGTCCCATCTGAGAAAGTAGTTTTCACTGTTGTTATTATTGCTGAGATTTTCTCTAATACCAAAATGATACAGTACACTCCAAATTTGGCAAACATTACTACATTTTTCTCCTGAGGCTCATTTTAAACCATATTATTATTACTGGCCTGTTTTGTTTTGTTTAATGGGGTAATTTTCTATCAAATCACAGTTGTAAACAAAGCTGACAAAATTCTCAAGTTCATAGAATTTATACTTGCCTGGAATGTTTCTTTTCCACTAAAATATTCATAAGTAAGTAAAGTCGCTCAGTCGTGTCCAACTCTTTGCGACCCCATGGACTGTAGCCCGCCAGGCTCCTCCCTCCATGGGATTCTCCAGGCAAGAGTACTGGAGTGGGGTGCCATTTCCTTATTCATCATTAGCACCCCACTTTTGACAGTATGACATCCAGAAAATGGCTCTGTAATGGGGGTGAGGAGGGCAGTATCATTTTGGTGCGAAAGCTTGAGTCTGGGTGTTTCAGGTCTGGGCAGAGCGTGAGAAAGGGAGCTAGGCCACTCGGCGACTTTGGGCATAGGAAGGACAAGGCATCCAGAGGGATATGAAGTGCTCTGAAATAAAAGTACGAAGGCATCAATACCAGAGCTTTCCTGATGTAGCTTCACAACAGCCTTGTCCCCCGGTCTGTGAAAAGTGTGTTAGTTGCTGTCATGTCTGACTCTTTGCAACCCCATGGACTACAGCCCGCCAGGCTCCTCTGTCCATGGAATTCTCCAGACGAGAATATTGGAGTGGGTTGCCATTTCCCTCTCTAGGGGATCTTCCTGACCCAGGGATGGAAGCCAGCTCTGGTCCGGTCTGTGAAGCTGACTTCAAAGCCATGAATACTGCAAAGTCAACCCCTTACTTACCTTTTGCCTCCACACTTGGACATCTAGTTCAGAGAGCTTCTGATGAGGTGCAAGTGGTTCACCCCCAGATGGAGGAGGAGGAATGTGCTGCCTGACAAAGCTTGCCCTCCCTGGATGTCAGGGTCCGAGTCCTCTCTTCTGCCTGCCTCTGGTTGCTGCTCATCTGCTCTCAGTGGGTGGTAGGCGTAGGCAAAGGCAAACATAGGTGCTTTCTGCATGGGCAGCCAAGGCTTCTCCTTCAGAGTCAGGCTCTCCCTGGATGGCGCTGGCTGGTAACCACAGAGTGAAGACTGAATCAAGTGAATGCTGGCTCTCTGCCCACCACTCACTGACTTTACTCAGCTTCTCCACTGTTGATGTTGCAACCCAAGTGAGCCTTCAGTTTCTTCCTGCTGCTTTCAAATTGCTGCAGGCTTTCTGACTTGCCATTTTGAGATGTCATGGAAATAACGCTTGCCTACCATCAGTGCACCTGGCTTGGTGTCCAGATTTTGCCTCCAACATAGTGTGTACAACACTTAACCTCCTGTGCCTTGTTTCAAATAGACATCCTAGCTCCTAATATTGGCTTAGCTTTGTGGTTCTTATCTCAGGAATTTATCGAGGTGGAAAGCAGGAAATGCTTAAATGAAACTCAAGGCTCTGTGTTAAAATCCTAAGCAGCTGAAGAGTATCCTGGAGGGGGTAAGGAGTGGGGAGAGGCAGTTAGGCTGCAAGGTGAGATTTCTGGCAACTAGGGGACAGAGAGAGATGTCCTGTCTTCAGACTTGTGTTCTGCACAGGAGGTGACAGGTCTTCCTTGGTGGCTCAGACGGTCAAGAGGAGAGGTGTGGGTTCGATCCCTGGGTTGGGAAGATCCCCTGGAGAAGGGAATGGCTTCCCACTCCAGTATTCTTGCCTGGAGAATCCCATGGACAGAGGAGCCTAGTGGGCTACGGTTTAAAGGGTTGCAAAAAGTCAGACATGACAGCGACTAAGCATAATACCTGATTTTTTATTATTCGTCCTCAGGTGAAGGGCCTGTGGCTCATGCTCTAAGCTGTGTCACTGTATTTACTGAGTGAAATCTCTTGGAAAACCCTGTAGTCTCATTCTGTGCACATGGAGCTTCTTTGCCGGAAACGCTGGGGGGCCACGAGAGCTCTAGGCCAGGTTGGACAAAGCAGGGTGAGTAACTGGAGGCTGGGAAGCCTGCCCGTGGCGGGTGAAGGGTTGCAAAAAGTCAGACATGACAGCGACTAAGCATAATACCTGATTTTTTATTATTCGTCCTCAGGTGAAGGGCCTGTGGCTCATGCTCTAAGCTGTGTCACTGTATTTACTGAGTGAAATCTCTTGGAAAACCCTGTAGTCTCATTCTGTGCACATGGAGCTTCTTTGCCGGAAACGCTGGGGGGCCACGAGAGCTCTAGGCCAGGTTGGACAAAGCAGGGTGAGTAACTGGAGGCTGGGAAGCCTGCCCGTGGCGGGTGAGTGGCCAGGGCAGGTCCAGGCAGGGCTGGGAAAGCCCATCAGTGAGGAATTACCCACTGGAGGCGGCGCTGGGGTAACACTCAGCACCACTTTGTTAGCAGAAGCCAGTAGGTACTGTTGGGCTCTGAAGGCTTCCTCAACCCCAAGTTCACAGCGGCTTTCCTGCCCGAGGCCACCAGACGTCCCTCCTCTGCCGGAGAGACGGGAGCCCTGGGCCAACATTTCTCTCCACTGGTGTGGTTTCCTGAAAACGGAGACTTTGCCTTGGCTCTGAGACTCTGTTCTGATTCTATGCTTCACAGCTCCCACTCAGCCATGGAAAGAGAAATACGTGCCTAGAAATGATGACTGGCTGGGCCCCCAGAGTGTGGCGGAGTGCAGCCGCATCTCATGGGAAATGTTTGAGGTCTGCCCCTGTGGTTCTGGAAACTCGGCGGTGGCATGCATGCCAGAAGGGCCTTTCAAGCGCACTTGTTCTTGGTGCCTCCCTGAGCCATCTTTGCAAGGCAGGTGCTCCTTGCCTGCCAGTTATTGAGGTCAGCCCAAGAGAGCAGCTTTCAGGGAGATAGGATGACGAAGAAGAAAATGCATTTTTCGTGCCTTCTCTCCTGCCTTTTTGTTGCCCCTTCTCTCCTGCATCCCTCCTCCATCTCCACAGGAGCCCCCCACCATCCCTGCGCTCCTAGGTGTCTCCTTCGCCTGTGTTCTCTGGATGCCTGGAGACTTCCATGGTCCCTGAGCCACCTCTCCTAAATAATAGCCCCTTGTCTGAGATCTCACTCTCTCTTCCTCATCAAAACTGACATATCCATCCTTCAGGGAAGGAAGCTCATCTGATAAGTGAATTCACAATAAAATACAAAGGAGGATGGTTTAGAATGACCTGTTATACAGAGTATGGAGCATTCTTTCAAATTGTGGTTTAAAAACGCATTTCGTAAAATTGACCATCTTAAGCGCCTTATTTTTGTTGGCGGTGCTGGGCCTTCACTGATGCCCATGGGCTCTCTCTGGCTGCGGCGTGTGACCTTCTCATCTCATTGTTGCAGAATGCAGGTTCTCAGGCACGCCGGCTTCAGGAGTTGCGGTGCATGGGCTGGAGAGCACAGGCCGAGCAGTTATGGTCCATGGGCTGACTTGGCCCGTGGCGTGTGGGCTCTTAGTTCCTGGACCTGGGGTTGGACCCCTGTCCCCTACATTGGCAGGCAGACTCTAAACCGCTGGACCACCAGAGAAGTCCCTCATCTTACTCACTTTTNCGCCGGCTTCAGGAGTTGCGGTGCATGGGCTGGAGAGCACAGGCCGAGCAGTTATGGTCCATGGGCTGACTTGGCCCGTGGCGTGTGGGCTCTTAGTTCCTGGACCTGGGGTTGGACCCCTGTCCCCTACATTGGCAGGCAGACTCTAAACCGCTGGACCACCAGAGAAGTCCCTCATCTTACTCACTTTTCCTTCTCTTTTAAGTATTCCATTGCATGCACACACCGCAGTTTGTGTATTCATTCATCCGCTGATCAACAGTTGGGTTTCTTCCACCTTTCAGCTATTGTGCATAGTACTGATATAAACATGGATGTGCAAATATTTTTTAAGACCCTCCTTTTAATTCTTTTGGATGTATACCTAGAAAGTATATGTATACCTGGATCACATGGCAATCTGAAGTTTTGAGGAACTGCCATACTGTTTTCGACAGCAGTTGCACCATCTTACTAATCCTATCGATAGTGTACAAGGATTCCAACTTCTGGGCATCCCCACCAATGCTGGTTATTTTCTGTTTGCTTTTGTTGTTGTTGTCAGTAGCCATTCTAATGGGTGTAAGAATACGGTTAAATTTTAACAGAACAGTTTCATGCTTCAGCCTAATGGAGTGACCATGCTGCTGATTTCATACTCTGGTACAAGCAATGAGGAGGTAGGTGTTTTGGTTAGGAGCCTTTAAACCACATGACACAGATGTCAACAGTCATTATATCACCTGAGTGACAGATAGCTCACCTTCTCTGAAATCTAGATAAGAATGCCTCTTTTCTTAATTAAAAAATTTTATTCTTTTACTTCTGTAAAATGTATCAGGCCTACCAAAAGGACAAAGTAACATTCTGAGATAGTGACAAAATGTTTAATTTCTCTATGAACATTTTCAAAATGAGATTGGAGCGAAGTGCACTCCCTCAAAATACTTTTTTGGACCAGGATTAGAAAAGGAAAACTCCCCCACAGTCTAGAATTATCAATGAAAGGCCATGGTTAATATTCAGTACACTTTTAAAGTTCTTCCATCATGTGAAGACATTTATCTTTAAAAAAAAATATAAATGTATCAATTTTAATTGGAGGTTAATTACTTGACAATATTGTATTGGTTTTGCCATACATCAACATGAATAAAGCAGGTCAAGGATACTCTTCAAAGGGAAGTGAAAGTGAAAGTTGCTCAATTGTGTCCAACTCTTTGCGACCCACACGGACTATAGCGTCCATGGAATTCTCCAGGCCAGAATTTTGGAGTTTTCTCTTTTCCAGGGAATCTCCCCAACCCAGGGATCAAACCCAGGTCTCCCACACTGCAAGCCTGATGCATCACACACTAAAATGACAACTGTATCCTCAACTGTTTTGAAGCTCAGAATATGAGCTTCTGAATGGACTCCACACCTGCAAAGTATAGCTTCCCATCCTTATTAACATACTTGACACAAGTGTGACTACATTTTCTTTCATCTGTGTCTTTGGTCAGTGCCTACTGACTTCCCATATATGCCAGAACCTGTGACGGGTGCTGATGGAAGTCAGTGATTTGTCCTTAGACTGCTCACTGTCTAGCGTGTTTCTCCATCCACCGGGATAGCAGGCTTCCTCTCAGTGAAGCGGTACATTGAACTGCATTATAGAATCACTTCTCATCCTTAACATGGGGATAATAAGAACTACTTTACAGTGTTATTGTGAAATCTAGGTGTAATAATACATGTAAAGGGTTAGAACTTTAGTGCATGGCACATAATAGGAGCTCAATAAACTTGAATTGAAAAATAAAAAAATTCCAGAACTCTAGAGTTGTTGTAGGAGAACTTACAGTTTGTCTAACGATCCAAACTCCTCAATTTTAGGTTGGAGAATCTGACTCTCATAAGGTTAACTAGCTTAGTAAAGGTTGCAACTTTATTATTAGCAGAAAAAACACAATGGAACCCAAGATCTCTTGATTTCTACCTCATTGAAATTTTCACCGTAGTTTCTGCCAGAGAAGTTGTGGGTGAGTGAAGAACAGCATAATAGTTCCAAGCACGTGCAGTAATTGCTTATTACATCAGTATTCAACAAAATCATTACCTCAAGGAAAAATTCTAAGAGCTTCCAAAAGCCTGATGACACGCGATTAGATGTTTTTATTCTAGTTGAGCATAGTCTGATGCCTTCAAGACACCATGGTGGCTGGTGATTTATGTATGGGGTGATTTGCTTGGGTTGAGTCCATGGAGAACAGGGATCATGCAAACAAGCCCACCATTGTTTATTGATCACGTGCAGTCTTCTACCTACTTACGAGGCGTTGGCCACGAAACATGTTCACTCCGGCAGTGGTTTCCAAGATTACCAAAGGCATCCTCTTGGTTATGGAGATTTGAAAAGGTGAGATAAAGTCTTCCTTATTTTCAACTCAATCTATTTCATCTCAGAAAATGTTAAGGAGATAAGAACAAGTGGCAAGTTCTTGGTACATTCCTGCAGACGGCATCCAGGGAGAGCCTAAGCTAGACAGCGTGAGCACATAAACCTTTAGAATACTGTGAACCATGCAATGTTTCAATCCACAAGCAATATGTGTTTAGGGAACAAAGCAGCAATAACCTGCAATGGGTCCAAAGAGGACAGTAACTCTCCTTTCTGAAAGGGAATGAACTTCTATTTGTGCTTGCCTCTCCTCACGCCTTCGAGATCGTAAAAGCTTTCAATTTTTTGGAGGTCAGCTGCAGTTACTGCCTTAAAAGCTGCATCCTTCTTTCAAGGCTTCTGTCACAGACTCGAAGGAAAGCCTGAAATCACCAACTAAGCAGCCTGCGGCCTTAGATGAGCCGTTTTCCAACTTGGGAAGAGAAAAGAGAGGAAGGAACAAGAAAAGCATAGTGGAATCAGAAGGGAAGTCGCTCAGTCGTGTCCGACTCTTTGCGACCCCATGGACTGTAGCTTACCAGGCTCCTCTGTCCATGGGATTTTCCAGGCAATACTGGAGTGGATTGCCATTTCCTTCTCCAGGGGATCTTCCCAACCCAGGGTTCGAACCCGGGTCTCCCGCATTGTAGACAGATGCTTTACCGTCTGAGCCAGAGTCAATATCAGTTATATTTGGGTGAGGATCCATTTACTCGATGACAATTCAGTTCCTGGATTCCAGGGACAAGCCTCTTAGCTTGTCTTTTGTAACTGTAAGCGTAGTTGCCCTCTGCCTGTTTTGGGCAGTGACAGTTCAGTGTGGGGATTCTTAGTGGGTAGTGGTGGTGAAGAGTGTGATTTGACCTCCCATCCACCACGGGACTCTTAGCTGTGTCTGCAGATGTGTTTTGGATTTTTATAACCCTGGGGATGTTGTGTGCGGGATGCTATTGGTATCTAGTAGGTAAGAGGCCAGGGATGCTGCTAAACATCTTAAAATGCAAAGGGCAGCCCCCCACCCCCACCCCCACCAGATGTGTATAAGAGACAGGCCTGCCTTTCTCCACTAGAAGAATCACCCAACAGTATGTCCTCACTATATGATCCCATGTATAAAAAGCTCAAAAACAGCAGTTGGGTTTTTACATCGACAGTGCTAGAAGCTAAGCGAGTGGTTTCCTTTG
>SJYX01015882.1:0-12467 GCA_006410675.1 Oreotragus oreotragus
ACAGTCAAAGGCTTTGGCATAGTCAATAAAGCAGAAATAGATGTTTTTCTGGAACTCTCTTGCTTTTTCCATGATCTTTGTAACTTTATGTAATTTAAAAAGCAGTAGGAATCTCATTTTAATTAAATAGCCTTTTTCATATTTTGGATTACTTTATTGGGGTATGTTCTCAGAAATGGAATCACTACATCAAAGGTTACACACCTTTAAAGTGGTTATGGATATTACTAATAAATTTCTGAAAGAATTGCACTTTCAACAACAAGTTGCAAGTTTATACTTGTAGTAGTAATTGTGAGACAGCCAATTTCAACATCCTCAAAGTATTTAAATTAATAAATAAATGTTCAGAAATGATACCTTCTAGTTTTAATCTATAATCCTTTGACAACTAAATAGACTAGTTTACTATGTTTTTAAGCAAGCTATGTGTTTGCTTATGGTTATTATCTCTCTGTCCTTTGTTTATTTTTTCCTATTAGAGTTTTAATTTTTATTATTATATAATTAAGAAATCCCTCATTGTCATATTTGTTTCAAGTATCTTCCTCTCAATCTCTGTCCTGTATGCATTTTCTTGTATTTAATTTCTATTAAAAGGAAACTATATTATAAATAATTTCAATTAAAATGCATAATAAATACTTGATTCTTCACTGAGAACTGATAGGAAATTTTTTCGAGGGGCAAAGGAGGCAAAAAGTTTAGGTGATATCACAGTGGCATGTACGCTTTTTATCTTTAGTTCCCTTTTCGTATGAAAAGTGTGAGAACTTTGTGGTTGGTTGCTAATCTGCATTTTAATAGACAGTTCTTTATTTTTAAACAGAAAGTATATATGTCAAATGTTATGTTGACAATTTAATTGACCATAATTGTCAAAATTGCTGGTTATTAATTTATTTTCAGTTTTTGTGTGTGAAAATATGAACCTGCACAAGTGCCATGGTCAATTACAGTGCATTTGATGCGACCTAATTAGTATCGTGAGGAACCAACACATGGAAAAGCAAATGGGGACACATGCTAGGGACAAAATTGGATGTGACATGAATACTAATTTTGGCTCTATGCTGTTTTATTCATTAAAAATCCCTCTTCTCTAAAAGAAGAGAAAACAGAACCAGACAGTTATTGAATCCTTCTATGGCAGGGGCTATATAAGGTGCTTTGTGGGCATTTATTTAGTCCTCATGAGTCTTTAAAGGAGGCAATAGTCCCCATTTTACAGATAAGGAAATAGACTCAGTGAAGTGAATTGAACTCCCCAAAGCTATATATCCTGTACGGAATAGCCAAGATTTCAACTCATCCCTCTGGCTACAAGGTAACCTCAGTAGAATTTTTTTCAATTTTAGTCTTAATGGGATAACTGACTTCATCTAAAAATTTTAAAAAAGGATTGGATTTTCATAGGAAAAAACATATTTTTAAGAACTCAGATATTAGTAGATGAGATATTGTTCCTAGATGGGATATTATGAAAATAAAACATAGCTCTTTGAGAAAAGCTTCATATCCATCAGAAAGTCTTAAGTTTTCTCCTAAGTGACAATTCCTAGTATAATAACCAATATCATATTTAGACATGGGCAGGTGGGTCCTTGCCCTAGGCCTTGGGTCTCAGAAGGCCTGCTGTTTTGGTGTGTCTTCTGGAAATTTTCAAAGTCCTTCTCCAGGGAACCCTGTCCCATTTCTTCCTTCAGGACACTCTTAAACGCTCTACTTCCTCCTCCTACACCATCTACCTAGGAGGTGATGTCCAGAGGACTCTGGAAATTGCACCTATGGTGGCATCTCCAGGCCCTGTGGTTGGGCTTTTTCCAGGAAGGAGACTTGGCCTGTGGAAACTAATTTCCTTTCTTCCTCTGGCTGGTATGGTATTTCACAGTATAGTAACAAGTGGACGTGGAAGGAGTTCAAGACTCAGGACTACTCATAGCCCACTGCCAACTCTTGGACATGTATGGACCCATATGTCAGTCCTCACCCGTGTCCTGACTGTAGTGCTGTTTTCTAGCTATGTCTCCTGAGGACAAGGTGGCAGGGGTAGTGGCAGGCATCCTGTGACCTGTCTGTTCCCTGAACCTGGCACCCAGGTGGTGCCTACATACTCTGAAGACTCTGCAACGTGTCAGGCAGCCCTCGTGGGGTGATCCTGTCTATCTCCTTTCAAGATTATAACTCCGCAAGGCTACAAGCCCTTCAGTGGGTGTCTTTTCATGGCTGATTGATTTGGTGATGTTGCTCTTCCAAGTCTGTTGTAAGCCATGCCAAATGATGGATAGATATTCTCTGAGCAAATTGAACCATTCTTTCTGCTTTGTTCAAGGATCCCTTGCCTGTTTTCCTGCTGGTGGCCTGTAAGAAAGGCAGGAATACAATTTGACAGGGATTGCATTCTCAGAATGCAGTGATCATGGCCTGGAGTTAAGATATGATTGGAAGATATGTTGTTTTACATTTATCCTGTAAAATTCCAAGAAATAATTTTTTAATGGTCAGAAGATAAATTTTCCTATGTGTTCTGGTTAAGATGTGCATTTGTGGTTATTGTCAATAAAGAATAGTAAGAAATTTTAAGAGGGTCATTTGAAGCTTATATTCACATGGCATGTGGCATGGTAAATATATCAGCATCATGTCTAATGATGTGACCATTATTAGTTAGTAGTATTAGGGATCTACAAAATCAAGAAGACCTGTATTGTTTCAATGCAAACATATTCTGAAAAGCTATGTTATTATGAGTAGAAATAACACTGTTACAGTTTTTTTTTTTCAGTGGGAGATGTAAAATTAGCCAGCAGAGATACATTAGACAATAAAACAGAGGTGATTCCTGAACCTGAATGGGAAGAGATGGTGCCTGGACATTTTGAATTATTAATATCTTCATGTACTAAATGGACACTAAATACATAAGTACCTTTCTCAACCCATTATGCTAAATGTCCATTGATAAATTACTGTGTTTCACATGGTCCCATGAATTTATTTATTATTTTTTTAAATTTTAAATTTTTATTTTTACTTTACCATGAATTTAGTTATACATTTTAAAATCAGAGGCCCACAAGAAATATTTGGCCAGGGCCCTGCACATCCTAGAGGCAGCATTGTAAAATACAGACATTTAGTTTGGACCATAAAAGCTGTTCATGGAACTCTTGCTTTAGATGGAGATTTTATCAAGAGTTTCTGTTTTGAGGATAAATAGGAAATTTTTGCATCTTCAGTTTTACCCAGTGCTGCTTTTCATCATGTACTTATTCTATTGAGCTGAACTTGCACTAGATTGGATCTTCCCCATCATGGAACTAAATGCTACGGTTGGTGAAAAATCTTAGCCGTTTCCATTGTCGTTCAGTTGGTATAAAAGTGTGTTTGTAAGTCTTGGTATTTTAACGTTTCATTGTGTGACCCTGAGAATTCCAACTCAAGTGCTTCTTCGTGGGAAGAAATCACCAGAGAGAAGATGCTTTATGTATTTAGGTGCTCCTCTGTTGCATGCATATATATTTACTGTTGTTATATCTTCTTCTTGGATTTATCCCTTAATCATTCTGTAATGCCCTTCTTTGTTACAGTTTTTGTTTTAAAGTCTATTTTGTCTGATAAAGTATTGCTACCCCAGCTGTCTTTTCATTTCCATTTGCATGGGATCTTTTTTTCCCATCCTCTTACTTTGAGTCCCTTTGTGTATCTTCAGATCTGAAGTGACTTTGTTGTAGACAGCATGTATATTGATCTTGTTTTTCTGTTTTCATTCAGGTACTGTATGTCTTTTGATTGGCACATTTAGTCCATTTACATTTAAAATAGTTATTGATAGGTATATACTTATTGCCATTTTATTAATTGTTTTCTGGTTATTTTTGTAGACCCTTTTTATTCTTTCATTTTTCTTTTGCTCTCTTCCCCTGTGATATGATGACTATCTTTAGTGCTGTGTTTGAAATTTTTTTTTTTGTCTTTTTTTGAGTGCGTGTATCTTTATAAATTTCTGGTTGGTAGTTACCATGAGGTTTATATATAGCAATCTATATGCTTGATTATTTTAAGTTGCTGACCTCTTAAGTTTACCTGAATTTTTATACCTCTGTGTTTTTACTCTCTTATCCCATGTTTACTGTTTTGACATAATATTTTATATCTTTTTGTTTTGTACGTACACCTTGACTGCTTGTTTTAGATATAGATGATTTTACTAATTTTGTCTTTCAGTACTCCTTCTAGTTTTATATATGATTGATTTACAACCTTTCAATTATATTTATTTTTAATGGAATACAGTTTGACAATTCTAACTCTGGTTTTCCTTTTTTACTTGTTTTCATGGACAAAGAGACTTTACACCTGCCATTAAAGTAGCATTTGTTGTCCTGGATGGAGGGTGGATTCAACCCAAAACTAAATAGTATTTTCTAGCTCTGTCTGAGTTCCAAAAAAGCATTTAAATGCCCACAGCAGAAATAATAGACGGAAAGGCAGTGTACTATTGCTTTACAAGAGTCAGGTCCTTGAGAGAGAAAAGGTCTTTAGAATTCTGAAAACTTAATCTTCAAGTTGAGCAAATGCTATTGGGCTCAAAAGAGATGAATTTCTTCAGTAGGTGGGGAAAAGTTTTTTTTTTTTTTAACTTCTTGTGAATAGAAGGGGTTGTATTGTGAATATATGTTAAATATCAAAGGACGAGAACTCTGATTCCACAGCTTGGAGGATGGAGGAACAAGAGGAACCCTCAGTCATGGGGAATGTTACTTGACTACCCAAGATATTGCCAGTGTCAAAGGAAAATTCAGAGACTTGATGTGAATATTGAGTGAGAAAAAAACTGTGAACAGAGACACTTCAAACCTGAAACTGTTATGAAGCTCTGAGGCATGGTGTTACAGGATGGCTTATAAAGTGAAAATGAAGAGGATGTTTAACCTTTACAATGATTGGTTACTGCACTGTGGATTTTCAGATGGCAGAAAATCAGTTAAAACTAATTATAAAATTTTAGGAAGATGACTTAAGTTTTGTTTATGATCATCGGAGACATTAACACAAAATGAGTTTTACATATATTCATGATGTTAGCTAGATTAAGTTTTGTGTAGCAAAAGAATGTAGCTTTGTTGATTTTGTCTGCTTGGCGATCATTAAGCCTAGTGTCCATTTAGTTTTATATTAATACAAGCCGGGGAAAATCTGATTGACTGAACACCTAAATTTACGTGTGTACTATACTGCTGACATTTTTTTCTCCCTACATTCATGACATTAAAGAATAAAAGGGCACAAACTACAAGGACAAAGACAGAGGGGATATCCATAATATATTGAGGACCTCCAGTGGAATATCCAGAAATTTCAATGAGGCTTCTCTCCAGACATGGGCTTTTAATTTAGTTTCAAAGTGCTGTATCTCTTTGTAAATATGGACATCCAAGAATCAGAGTCATCTGAAGAATGCCTCTAACATGTTTGACACTGAAAAAGGAAACTGAGGAGAAAGAGATAGTGCAGGGGACAGAAGAAAACTAAAAGACAAATTATAATTAATATTCTCAGAGAGATGATATTTTGTCACTGAAACAAGTACAAAGTGCAATTTTTAAAAAGGGAGATTCGCAAAAACATAATGCAAATGAGCTTATTTACAAAATGGAAAAGACTCACCAACTTAGAGAATGAACTTATGGTTACCAAGTGGGAAGGGTAAGGGAAGGGAAAAATTGGGGGTTTAAGGTTGCCATGTACACACTGCTGTATTTAAAACAGATAACCAACAAGAACGTACTATATAGCACAAGGAACTATGCTCAGTACTCTCTAATAACTTAAGCGGGAAAAGAATTTGAAAAAGAATAGTATATATATATATATATATATGAATATATATATATGAATCACTTTGCTGTATACCTGAAACTAACACAATATTGTTAATCAACTACACTCCAGTATAAAATAAAAAGGTAAAATTCATGTGCTTTGGGAAAAAAATGAAGATTCAGAGGATAAGAAAGAATTCTTATCAGTTAAAAATATTATATAGATATAAGAATTTCTCTAGGCAGCTTGGATGATGAAGTTGACATGTCTTCTGATAAAGGAAACAAAAAGACAAGAGAATGGAAAATAAGAGAGAAAAGAGTAGTAATAACTGGATTCCTGTATAGACAAATGGGCCAGAGGACCTCAAATTTCAGTCCCTCAAATACTAGTGTGTGTGGAAAGCAGCTGAGTGATCTGCTCTCTCCTACCGCCCCAGGACTGCCGTGGTAGTGGCTGAGAGGACTGATACTCAGCCACTAGTGGGAGCTGTGTGGTTGGAAGGAGTTGGATGAAGGCTGTGTGGACTGGTGCCTGAAGGTTCATGTCAGGACAGAGGGCAAAGAGGCATCAAACAAAGATGCTGTGGCCCAAATCCAATTAAGACAGTCAGTGGAGGGCCAATAAAACTGGTTGGCATGGAACTGGACAGTGTTCCCTCAAGCCCCCGTTTGCTGATGTCATGGAAGCCACGCCACTAGCCAGCGAGGAGAAAAGAGGAAGCAGGGGCCAGGGGCTGGGTGGGAGTGGCAAAAATTGTAGAGGCCAAGTTTTGGTGGCAAGAGTTTGGGTTATTTTGAATTGGCCAGTATATGTTCTTTTATGAGGTAGAAATAGGGACTTGTGAACTGTTAACAAAATTATAGTGGTGTCCAGAAAGTTACTCTATCTCCACCCAACTTTTGTACTTGAAAACCATACTAATTATATGGTCACTAAGGATAGAGAAAATAAAGTACATAGCTATCATGCATGTATAATTAATAGAAGATAATCTTCCTTTATTTCTAGTAGCAGATAAACATTAACTTTTTTCTAACTGGCATTCTACCTCAGTATTAACCAATCTAGACAGTTACTTTAATATTCAGAATACACAAATGCACATACATCATGCATCACATACTGCTGATGGTGTAGTTTTTATTGAGTTGTTATCATGTGAATGTAACATTGTAATTACTGAAAAATGAAATTAAGTGATTCTTGTTTTCATGTCTTCTTGCTATGAGCAAAAAGATAGGGAGTAATTAAGTGTAAAATAAGAGTTGTACGGAATAAAAATTCAGAGGAAGGAGAGAGTTTCATGGGTTCAGGTATTTAGAGAAACTGAACTGGGTGCAGGAGACTTGAGCTGGATGAACACTGAAGCCCAGAGAGCCCAACAAGGAATGGCAAATTGGCTGCTACCAGTACGGCAACCTGGGAGTCTTTGCTGAGACACGTTCTGTGGGGTGAGTGGTTTCAGTGGGGAGTGCTGTGGAGAACTAGTACCATCCTCTGTGGAAGGGACAGGGGAGATGGACAGGGTAAGAGCATGCCTTGGCATCTGTCCTTGAGAAAGGCAGAGAGCAGAGGGCCAAGCATTCTGTGCAGTGATATTGGAATAACAGAGGTGCTCATTTCAAAATATGATTTCAGAGGGATCATGTCAAGGCCACGTGGAAGGAGTCTTTGAAAGTTAATAAGATAACCCATTATCTCTTATGTCATAAAATGACATGAACAAAATAGGAGAAGATAGGATGAATGGGGTTTCAATATCTGAAAAGAATGTGAAACACTCAGCTTGGGGAATAAAGAACTGATAAATTTGAGTTTGTCTTGTATGTCTTTGTGATCTCCATCCTTGAAGTGTTCAGAGTGCTTTAACACCAACTTGCTAAAAAGTTCAAGTTATCCCTAGTTTTAAGCAAACTCTGGGAGACAGTGAAGCACAGGGAAGCCTAGTGTACTGTAGTCCATGGGGTCACAAAGAGTTGGACATGATTTAGCAACTGAACAACAACTGTCCCTAACAGTTTGGAAACAAATTTCTGCTCCTCACTAGCTATGTGATCTTAAGAAAATTGCTTAATCTCTCTGGGGTTTAGGTTGAATGAGTTGGTAAAATATAGTTTATGGAGCCTCTCCTAGTGTTAATATTTTATTCAGTAACATTGGTAACTGGTGACTTAATTTTCTTCCCTATCCCTCCTTCAGAAGTAGTTTTCTCAAGGATCAATCTATTCATTATGGTCACGAGGAGGTATGTTTATTTGCTTGTGTATGCACTTATCTCAATTAGCTTTTGTGATATTAATATTTATAATCAAATCCTTAATGGGAATCTAAATCTAAAATGGTAGTAAACATTTCTGGTGATAATATTCTGTGCATGTATATATGATGAATTTCATAATTTCCAAGCAAATTTGAGAAATGTGATTTACGAGTCCATGATCAGTATTGAAACACAGCTTCATTTCCTGGCACATGAAGTGGAGACCATATTGTTTTCCCTGCCTTACCTACCCAATTCTTATACCTCTGTTACAACAAAAGCAGAACCATTTATTTTGCAAAAGGTTTATCAGAGAACTAATTATGACACTAAGTGGGGTGGTGTTCAGAACAGTCTGAATGACAAATAATGAGAAAAAATCATCCAATAATTATTTAAAGTAGTGGGTGTTAGCTTCCACTCATTCTGATTTGATGGTGGTGGTAGCTGGGAAAAGCTTCAAAGTAACAATACACATCCAGCCATTGATGATATTTTATTCTTCTATTCAGAGTTTATTTCATCACAAAAGTCCAGTGTATTTCATCTGTTTTTAGATTACCCTGGCCACTTACTTGCGGGTATTATGCCCGGTTGTTTCACGTGTGCTGCGAACCCTCTGCACTATTATCCTGTTTAACAAAAGGCAATTATTAAATTCTACAAAAGCTTTAGGTGAAACTGCCATGACAATAGACGTAGGTAATCAGAGATATAATCACGTTCTGCTGGAAACCTGCGGCCCGTAGAATGGACAGGAACACAGTGTAGTCTTTGAAGTCCATTTTCATGTAAACATCAAATGGTTCTGCTGGAGTTTTCACCGCAGGTTTGAAGTGTAAATGTTCCTCATCAGGTCTGGGTTGAAAAATAACGATTTTCAGTTTTAGTGTGAATACATTTGCAAAATATACTGTTTTCCAGTTTTAGGGCCGAATCTATTAAGGATAGTGGAGTATTATGCTTTTTCCGTTTGTCGAGTGGAAATGCATCACCGTATCCGCCCCCACCCCCCCGCCTCCGTGACACAGACAGGTTTAATGTGAATTGAATCACATGTTCAGAAAAAACAGCAACTCAGAATAAGAGCCTGATGAATGGACTGGAACAAGAGGCCAATGTCCATCCTGTGTCCAAATGTCAGCTGGATGTGAGTTTGTGTAGCTGTGTGTTTCTGATAAGGGTTTTTAGAAGCAGCTGTGTCGTGACACTGTTAAAGTCTGGGGAGACTCCTGCATTCAGTGAGAGGGTGGGACTGGGATGTACGCCCTCAGGTAACTCAGAGGCTACTTTTTTCGTACTAAAGGGTAACAATGGCAGATTCTAGACTGCTCCCTTTTTGCCGAGAGTTATAATACGCCTGGGCTTCCCAGGTGGCGCTAGTGATAAAGAACCTGCCTACCAATGCAGGAGACTTAGGAGATGTGGGTTTGATCCCTGGGTTGGGAAGATGCCCTGGAGGAGGGCATGGCAACCCATTCCAGTATTCTTTTTTTTCTTTCTTTTTTTAAAAAAAAATTTATTTTAATTGGCAGCTAATTACTTTACAATATTGTGGTGGATTTTGCCATACTTTCACATGAATCAGCCAAGGGTGTACATGTGTTCCCCATTCTGACCCTCCCTTCCACCTCCCTCCCCATCCCATCCCTCAGGGTCATCCCAGTGCACCAGTCCTCAGCACCCTGTTTCATGCATCGAACCTGACTGATGATCTATTTCACATATGATAATATACATTTTTCAATGCTATTTTCTCAAATGATCCTACCCTCACCTTCTCCCACAGAGTCCAAAAGTCTGTTCTTTACATCTGTGTCTCTTTTGCTGACTCACATATAGGGCCATTGTTACCATCTTTTTAAATTCCACATATATACACATCAATATACTGTACTGGTGTTTGTCTTTCTGATTTACTTCGCTCTGTATAATAGGCTCCAGTTTCATCCACTTCATTATAACTGATAAAAATGCATTCTTTTTAATAGCTGAGTAATATTCCATTGTGTATATGTACCACAGCTTTCTTATCCATTCATCTGCTGATGGACATCTAGGCTGCTTCCATGTCCTGGCTATTGTAAACAGTGCTGCGATGAACATTGGGGTACATGTGTCTCTTTCAATTCTGGTTTCCTTGGTGTGTATGCCCAGCAGTGGGATTGCTGGGTCATATGGCAGTTCTATTTCCAGTTTTTTAAGAAATCTCCACACTGGCTCTCCATAGTGGCTGTATTAGTTTACATTCCCACCAACAGTGTAAGAGGGTTCCCTTTTCTCCACACCCTCTTCAGCATTTATTGTTTGTAGACTTTTTGATAGCATCCATTCTGACCGGTGTGAGATGGTACCTCATTGTGGTTTTGATTTGCATTTCTCTGATAACGAGTGATATTGAGCATCTTTTCATGTATTTGTTAGCCATCTGTATGTCTTCATTGGAGAAATATCTATTTAGTTCTTTGGCCCATTTGTTGATTGGGTCACTTATTTTTGTGGAATTGAGCTGCAGGAGTTGCTTGTATATTTTTGACATTAATTCTTTGTCAGCTGCTTCATTGCTATTATTTTCTCCCATTCTAAAGGCTGTCTTTTTACCTTGGTTATAGTTTCCTTCGTTGTGCAAAAGCTGTTAATTTTAATTAGGTCCCATTTGTTTATTTTTGCTTTTATTTCCAATATTCTGGGAGGTGGGTCATAGGGGATCTTGCTATGATTTATATCAGAGAGTTTTGCCTATATTTTCCTCTGGGAGTTTTATAGTTTTTGGTCTTACATTTAGATCTTTAATTCATTTTGAGTTTATTTTTGTGTATGGTGTTATAAAGTGTTCTAGTTTCATTCTTTTACAAGTGGTTGACCAGTTTTCCCAGCACTGCTTGTTAAGGAGATTATCTTTTCTCCATTGTATATTCTTGCCTCCTTTGTCAAAGATAAGGTCCATAGGTGTGTGGATTTATCTCTGGGCTTTCTATTTTGTTCCATTAATCTATGTTTCTGTCTTTGTACCAGTACCATACTGTCTTGATGACTGTTGCTTTGTAGTATAGCCTGAAGTCAGGCAGGTTGATTTCTCCAGTTCCATTCTTTCTTCTCAAGATTGCTTTGGATAGTCTAGGTATTTTGTATTTCTCTACAAACTGTGAAATTATTTGTTCTAGTTCTTTGACAAATACCGTTGGTAGCTTGATAGGGATTGCATTGAATCTATAGATTGCTTTGGGTAGTATACTCATTTTCACTATATTGATTCTTCCAATCCATGAACATGGTATATTTCTCCATCTATTTGTGTCCTCTTTGATTTCTTTCATCAGTGTTTTATAGTTGTCTATATATGAGTGAGTGAATGAGTGAAGTCGCTTAGTTGTGTCTGACTGTTTGTGACCCCATGGACTGTAGCCTACCAGGTTCCTCCATCCATGGGATTTTCCAGGCAAGAATACGGGAGTGGATTGCCATTTCCTTCTGCAGATCTTCCCGACCCAGGGATTGAACCTGGGGCTCCCGCACTATAGGCAGATGCTTTACCATCTGAACAAGCAACAAGTCCTATATATAGGTCTTTTGTTTCTTTAGGTTCGTAAGTATTTTATTCTTTCCATTGCAATGGTGAATGTAATCGTTTCCTTAATTTCTCTTTCTGTTTTCTCACTGTTAGTGTATAGGAATGCAAGGGATTTTGTGTGTTAATTTTACATCCTGAAATTTACTATATTCATTGATTAGCTCTAGTAATTTTCTGGTGGAGTCTTTAGGGTTTTCTATGTAGAGTATTATGTCATCTGCAAACAGTGAGTTTTACTTCTTCTTTTCCAATCTGTACTCCTTTTGATTCTTTTTCTTCTCTGATTGCTGTAGTTAAAACTTCCAAAACTATGTTGAATAGTAGTGGTGAGAGTGGGAATCCTTGTCTTGTTCCTGACTTTAGAGGAAATGCTTTCAATTTTTCACCATTGAGGATAATGTTTGCTGTGGGTTTATCATAGATGGCTTTTATTATGTTGAGGTATATTCCTTCTATGCCAGCTTTCTGGAGGTTTTTTTTTTTTTTTTATCATGAATGGATGTTGAATTTTTTCAAAGGCTTTCTCTGCATCTACTGATGCTGTGAAAGTGCAACACTCAATATGCCAGCAAATTTGGAAAACTCAGCAGTGGCCACGGGACTGGAAAAGGTCAGTTTTCATTCCAATTCCAAAGAAAGGCAATGTCAAAGAATGCTCAAACTACCGCACAGTTGCACTCATCTCACATACTGGTAAAGTAATGCTCAAAATTCTCCAAGCCAGGCTATAGCAATACATGAACCGTGAACTTCCTGATGTTCAAGCTGGTTTTAGAAAAGGCAGAGGAACCAGAGATCAAATTGCCA
>SJYX01015882.1:19719-56508 GCA_006410675.1 Oreotragus oreotragus
CTCAGCGACCCCGTGGACTGCAGCCTACCAGGCTCCTCTGTCCATGGGCTCAAGGTTTATAGGTCCCTTCAAATGTAACCAATGCTAACTACAGGGTTTTCTGTTGCACCTGTCACTTCCAAAGCAGTTCCCTCTTCTTTGTTTGTTTTGGCTTCCTCTGTTTGCAGGTCTCTTCAGTATCTAACTTCCACTCTGACACAAGGAGGTGAAGGTGGTCATTTATTTAGGCTCACTTGTTCAGTTGTGCTGCAGGGAGGGAGGAACTCTGCAAACAAATATCACTGGCACGTGTGGGGAGTGCTCACAGTGTCTGGGCCACGCTGGGTTGCCCCTGCTCACAGCATGTGTGCTTTCCTGGTCTACACTGCTCAGGCTCCAGGTTGCTCTGCAGGGGAACTGTCTAAAGCGAGCCCTGCATTGCATGTACTTCCTAGGTCTAAGCTGCTCGGGTTCAGGTTCTCATGTACTCCACAAAGGCACAAAGTCAGTTGGGCCTGCATTTTGTGCCCTTCCCAGGTTGGAGCAGCTCAGGCGACCAAGTGCTTGGTGAGTGCACACTCCCCAGGTGGGGCAGTGTGTCTTATCACCTCCCCTGGCCCAGCCACTTGGTTTCCTGGGTGCACAGTGGGAGCAGCGGCTCAGGTGTGCCGTGTGTCTCCTCTGGGGAGCTGATCTCTGGCTGTGACCCTCCTGGCAGATGTCAACCGTCCAGGATCCCAGGAAGACTTGGTTAGCAACTGGGAGCCTGTTCGCGGTTTGGCAGATGATGCTGTCTCTGGGGCCGAGTTTGTCCCTTGCTTTCTGGCTCTGGCTGTTGCCCACCTGCCTCCCTGCCTCCAGCAGAGGATGGGCTGGGCCGCTGCCGTCTAGCTCCCCTCTGGTATTTGCTCAGTCCTTTGTTCTGTGAGCGGCCCAGCAGTGCCTTAGGTAGAGCTTTTCATGGGAAAGTTCTCTCTCTTTCCACTTTTTTTTTTTTTCCTCTCTGGCTGTCCCGTGGTTTGGGTTGCTGTCTCATGTTGGCTCCCTCAGATTGCCCTCATGGCATTCAGGCCCAGTCCTTACCCTAAGCAATGCAGCCGTGCTTCCCTGTTCAGCCTCTGCTTGCTGGTGGCGGACGCAAGCGTCTGGCCTGGGAGTTGCAGATAGGTGCATAATCTGTGGGTTTTGTTTATTTATTTTTTTCTCCTGGTTATGTTGCCCTCTGAGATTCCAAAACTCCCCACACATCCGCCAGTGAGAGGGTTTCCTGGTGTTTGGAAACCTCTCCTCTTTTATGACTCCCTCCCCGGGACGGGTCTCCATCCCTAACTCTCTTGTCTCTCTCTTTGTCGTTTATATTTTGTCCTATCTCCTTTTGAAGACAATGGGCTGCCTTTCTGGGTACCTGGTGTCCTCTGCCAGCATTCAGAAGTTGTTTTGTGGCATTTGCTCAGCGTTCAAATGATCTCATTCCTCCACCATCTTAGGACCATCCCCCAACTCAAGTATTCTTGCCTGGAGAATCCCCATAGATAGAGGAGCCTGGCGGGCTACCATCCATAGGATTGCAAAGAGTCAGACATGACTGAAGTGACTTTAGCATGCACAATAGGCCTAGATCAGTATGAGCTGAAGAATACCACAAACCTGGACTGCCTCAAAATACTCCCTTTTGCCTGCCTGACAGTCTCCTCTGGTGAAGCCATTTCTTCAAGGCAGGGTTTCACCGTCTCTTCACAGTGGATGATCAGGGCCTGATCCTTCTTTGTCGTGGAGGCTGTTCTGTGCACTGTGGGGGTGTTTAGCAGCAGCCTTGTCCTCTACCTATTGGATGCAACAGCAACTCCCCATACCTCAGTCGTGAACAATCACATCTCCACACATTTGTTAAGTATCCCCCGGCAGGACAATCACCCTGGTGGAGAACTGCTGCCTTAAGAGAATCTTAAAGGCCCCCGAAAGAGCACTCGTTCAAATGCAAACATGTTAACCTGGTAGGAAAATCTACTACTTCAACCAAGAACACCTTAGCATCCATGAGATGCCTAATTTTCTAGCTTAAGAGCTGGGCCAGGAATGTGGGATGTGGGTCTAGCTGATGAATAAAAACAGGGGAATGTAGGGCAAGGAAAGTGCGGTGGGGAAACACTGCACCTGGGATCTAGTGCAGCCTAGAAATTGCATCCCAAAGTGAGAGAAGTGAGATGGCCAGAGTGGGGAGAATAGCATCAAGAGAAGTGAAGAGTCATTCAGCCTGCCGAGGGACACTCCTGTCCTGCAGAGCCTTTACAGGCAAGGGGACAAGCATTGGTCAACTTGCAAAATTAATTTCTGCTTCGATCGAGCAGGCATGTATTTACTTATTTACTGTTATTTTACAATATTTGTTCATTTGGCTATGCCAGGTCTTAAGTGTGGCTTGTGGTGTCTGTAGTTACCACATGCAAGATCTAGTTCCCTGACCGGGGATCGAACCTGGGCCCCCTGCATTGAGAGCTTGGACTCTCAGCTCCTGGACCACCAGTGAAGGCCTGAGCAGGCATGTATTTATGTTGCCCCCTCGAAGACGAAGGCAGAGCTGAGTAGGTGAAGCAACCTGCCTTTTGCTCTGAATGAGACGGGGGAGGTAGGAGGCACAGTTTGAGTCATGCACGTGCTGAAGAAGGAACTCCTTTGCCTCTGGAGGCTGCAGGAGCCCAGAGTCCAGACCTTCATACTCAGTTCCCTACACCTGCTGACGGTCCCCGGAGTGTGCAGTCAACACAGTGGGGGCAGATCTGCCCTCTCAAGGGTGCTGATTAAAACCCTGGTGTTTGAGAGTTTTCCAGGGACAGACATGTACACAACAGAATGAGGACTACTGGCTTTGGGACTGTGAGGTAAATGGTGACTATTTCAAAGCATGGCCTGGATAAATGTGCATGGGAAATAGACCTGCTTGGGATTTCAATGAGAACAATGGAGAAATGGAGGGGTGCCGGGGTCCAGCCCCTGTGGATCCAGGGAATTCGAAGCAGGGAAGGTGTTGGTGTCTGAGGAATGAATTGTTTAATTAAAGATATAGGTAGAGATTAGAAAAGAATAATGTAGTAGGAAAATAAGTGGAGAAAAGAGGCTGGTATTCCTTGGTTTACACGGAAAGCTAATAAAGTCTCAAGACAAGAAACTTGCATCGTCTACATTAGGCCACAGGCGCCCTCTTGAATAGTGGAGGGTGCCCCGCCTTGGGCTCCCTCTCGCGTGGGCCTTAGAAGCCCGGGGAAATAAGTAGACATGGAGAGCCTCTGCATTCTGAGGGATCAGCCTGAAAAAGAGAGGGAGGGAGAGGGAGAAAGAGAGAGAGAGTCAACACGGGGGAGGCCAAGCTTGTGCAAAAACCCCATAACTTTATTTTCAAAAGGTGCTTATATACCCTAAGTTTTACATAATGGAAGATACAGAGTCATATAGGGGCGGCAGTCCTGACCCTTATCGATACCAGGCTTTCTTTCTGCATATCTTTCCATATACAAAAGATCTCAGGTAATTTACATTATCTTCTGGCCAAGAGGCCTGTTAACACTTTATGGCTCTCTTCCTTAATGAATGTTAATCTCATTTCCCCTGAAGTGTTTTTCTTTAATCTGCATCACCCTCAAAGCACCAAATAAAGTTACATCCCTATAGAACAAAGGTGCAGTGGTTTATAACAAAGAGGGTACTTAACTCAAAGATCTATGCTGCTACTTGTTTTTTCTATATACCAACTATATCAACAAATAAAAGATATGAAAATTTGGCAGCAAGTATTGGCTCATCAATGAAACCCTTAATCAGTCTTATTCTAATGATTTTGACTGCTCGGAAGCCCCTATATTCCTAGGATGTTTTAAGCTTCCTGTGCCTCTCATGGTTAGGAGGCTGTGAACAATCACATGTGCAGTTGTAAAAGGTCCGGACAGACCTGTCAGGCAAGTTAGAAAGCTACCAAAGGGGTTTGAGCGGAGACACTCCTTTTATATGCAGGAGACTGTTAGCTGGAGCTCTAAGTTAACTTTTTCCAGAAAAAGGTGGTGGGGGATAGCCCCCTGTTAATGTCAGAGGAGTTGGTGAAAGCATAATGCAGTAAGGTAGGCAGACTCAGTTTTTTGGGGTAGAGGCTCGAGAATTTCCAGGGGAACCCCTGAGGCTTGATCCCGCCTTTGCGTAATGTCAAGCCTCCTTCCTCATGACCTTTGCCACAGGCGGGGTTCCTCATGCTGGCTCCTGGCAGAGGGGGGTTCCAGCATTTCTCCATTGTTTCAGTGAGCTGGATCCCCCCTCCATTTATCTCCCTTCTAACCCCTACTAGAGTTTTTCATTCTATTTCAGTGGTTACTCCTTTACCCACTTCAATATTTGGATTATTTTGGAAAGTGTAGAAATAATTAAAAATACATACTTATGTTTTGATCAACTCTTCTCTTGTTCTTAGCACCACCCTTTCCAATCTCTCTTTAAACAAAATTTCTTTTTTACTTGCATATTTTGGCTGTGCCAGCTCTTAGTTGCAGCATGAAATCTCTTAGTTGTGGCATGCAGGCTCTGATTCCCTGACCAGAGATCAAACCCAGGTCCCCTGCATTGGGAGTGTGGAGTCTTTGCCACTGGACCACCAGGGAAGTCCTTCCATCTATTTTAAATTAATATTTCATCTCTGCTTCTATCTCTATATTGTCCAAATTTTCACTGTCTTCTGCTGTATCCTTTGTCTCTACTTTTCTAAAACTTGAAATTACTTAGTCTCCATCTGAATGGAAACGGGTGTCACAGCATTTTGTGGGCAGTCTTAAGTTATTACTCCCATATTATTCCCATGAGTGTCTTTGTAGCTGTCAATCACGAGTCACAACTTCTATCTGGGACATATGGGCACTGTACCCATCTGAAATGTGAAGTACAGGGAAAGGGGGCTGACTGTCAAGTGTCAGGAGGAAACTTCAGGAATGATGGACATGTTCAATAAAGTGATAATGCATGGTGGTGATTATGCAGCTGTATACATCTGTCAAAACTTATCAAACATACCTTTTAAAATGGATGAGTTTTATTTCACATCAATTATACTTCCAAAAAAGTGACTAAGAATATAAACTAGAAACAACATGTTGATGACTGTGGCTGCCTGCCCACTAAAAGTTGCCATGTGGAGTAGATTGTCCTTGAGCTTTCTCATCCTTTCAGGCTTTTCATCTTTTCTGAGAACTGGTGTGTGATCTGTGATGTCCTTATGTTTTCCCCTGCCAGGTCAGAGAGAGGTCCCCAGGACATCTGCATATCCCTGCTCTCAAAAGAAATCAGAGTGTATGCATCAAAGTGGCAAAGGATAAAATATCAGTGCAGTGACTTCTGACCAAAGCCCTGTGAATAATGACATGCCTTTTAACAAAAATATCAGTGGTAAAAATATCCTCAGTCATCTTGACCTGCCGTCAAATACTGTACCACTGAGCAATACCTCATCTTGATCATTTCAATCCAGCTTGATCAGCTGCCGAAAGGATACACGGATTCTTCATCTGAAGGTTCTAGGGTCCCCTCTGAAGCCAATTGCTGCACTGGGAGCCCAGGTTACAGAGCTCCTTCCCCTACCCTTAGGAACCTGGAGAATCTCCTCTCATCATTAAAGCTATGTGTACCTACCTATAAACCCACTCACTCATTCCAGGAACAAGTGAACTGCACTAAAGGAGGAAAGAAGTTCACTAATCTTTCCATTAGTGAAACTCCGGTTACAGTAAAGAATGTTTATCCCTTTTCTTTTCTTTTAAATTTATTTTTCCCTTGCTTTATTGAGGTAGATTGACATATAACATAGCTTAAATTTAACATGTGCAACATAATGATTTTATATACGTGTTGCAAAATGATTACCACAATATAGTTATATCCATTACTTCACAGTTACTTTGTGTGTGTGTGCATGTGTGTATGTTTAGAACTTTTAAGATCTTTTCAGTTCAGTTCAGTCCCTCAGTTGTGTCTGACTCTTTGCGACCCCATGGACTGCAGCATGCCAGACTTCCCTGTTCATCACTAACTCCCGGAACTTGCTCAAACTCATGTTCATCGAGTTGGTGATGCCATCCAACCATCTCATCCTCTGTCGTCCCCTTCTCNTTCAGTCCCTCAGTTGTGTCTGACTCTTTGCGACCCCATGGACTGCAGCATGCCAGACTTCCCTGTTCATCACTAACTCCCGGAACTTGCTCAAACTCATGTTCATCGAGTTGGTGATGCCATCCAACCATCTCATCCTCTGTCGTCCCCTTCTCCTCCTGCCTTCAATCTTCACCAGCATCAAGGTCTTTTCTAGTGAGTCAGTTCTTTGCATCAAGTGGCCAAAGTATTGGAGCTTCAGCTTCAGCATCGTCCTTCCAATGAATTTTCAGGACTGATTACCTTTAGGATTGACTGGTTTGATCTCCTTGCAGTCTAAGGGATTCTCATGAGTCTTCTCCAATACCACAGTTCAAAAGCATCAGTTCCTCAGCACTCAGCTTTCCTTATGGTCCAGTTCTCATATCCATGCATGACTACTGGAAAAACCATGTCTTTGACTAGATGGATCTTTGTCAGTAATGTCTCTGCTTTTTAATATACTGTCTAAATTTGTCATAGCTTTTCTTCCAAGGAGCAAGCATCTTTTAATTTCCTGGCTGCCATCATCAGCTGCAGTGATTTTGGAACCCAAGAAAATAAAATCTGTCACCGTTTCTGTTGTTTCCCCATCTATTTGCCATGAAGTGAAGGGAACAGATGCCATGATCTTTGTTTTTTGAATGTTGAGTTTTAAGCCGACTTTTTCACTCCTTTCACTTTCATCAAGAGGCTCTTTAGTTTCTCTTCAATTTCTGCCATAAGGGTGGTATCATCTGCATATCTGAGGTTATTGATATTTCTCCTGATGGTCTTAATTCCAGCTTCCGCTTCATCCTGCCCAGCATTTCTCATGATGTACTCTGCATATAAATAAGCAAGGTGACCATATACAACCTTAACTGTGCTCAGCTTTCTTTGTAGTCCAACTCTCACATCCATACATGACTACTGGAAAAACCATAGCTTTGACTAGATGGACCTTTGTCAGCAAAGTAATGTCTCTGCTTTTTAATATGCTGTCTAGGTTGGTCATAGCTTTTCTTCCAAGGAGCAAGCATCTTTTAATTTCATGGCTGCCGTCATCAGCTGCAGTGATTTTGGAACCCAAGAAAATAAAATCTGTCACCGTTTCTGTTGTTTCCCCATCTATTTGCCATGAAGTGAAGGGAACAGATGCCATGATCTTTGTTTTTTGAATGTTGAGTTTTAAGCCGACTTTTTCACTCCTTTCACTTTCATCAAGAGGCTCTTTAGTTTCTCTTCAATTTCTGCCATAAGGGTGGTATCATCTGCATATCTGAGGTTATTGATATTTCTCCTGATGGTCTTAATTCCAGCTTCCGCTTCATCCTGCCCAGCATTTCTCATGATGTACTCTGCATATAAATAAGCAAGGTGACCATATACAACCTTAACATACTCCTTTCCCAATTTTGAACCAATTCATTGTTCCATGTCCATTTCTAACTATGCTTCTTGACCTGCATATAGATTTCTCAGGAGGCAGGTAAGTAAGGTATTTTCAGTTCAATTCAGTTCCGTTCAGTCGCTCAGTCGTGTCCAACTCTGTGACTCCATGAATCGCAGCACACCAGGCCTCCCTGTCCACCACCAACTCCTGGAGTTCACTCAAACTCACCTCCATCGAGTCAGTGATGCCATCCAGCCATCTCACCCTCTGTCATCCCCTTCTCCTCCTGCCCTCAATCCCTCCCAGCATCAAAGTCTTTTCCAGTGAGTCAACTCTTCTCATCAGGTGGCCAAAGTACTGGAGTTTCAGCTTTAGCATCATTCCTTCCAAAGAAATCCCAGGGCTGATCTCCTTGCAGTCCAAGGGACTCTCAAGAGTCTTCTCCAACACCATGGTTCAAAAGCATCAATTCTTTGCTGCTCAGCTTTCTTTATAGTCCAACTCTCACATCCATACATGACCACTGGAAAAACCATAGCCTTGACTAGATGGACCTTTGTTGGCAAAGTAATGTCTCTGCTTTTCAATATGCTATTTAGGTTGGTCATAACTTTTCTTCCAAGGAGTAAGTGTCTGTTAATTTCATGGCTGCAGTCACCATCTGCAGTGATTTTGAAGCCCCCCAAAATAAAGTCTGACACTGTTTCCCCATCTATTTCCCATGAAGTGATGGGACCAGATGCCATGATCTTCATTTTCTGAATGTTGAGCTTTTAGCAACTTTCAAATATATAAAACAGTATTATTAAGTATAGTCACCAGTAAATTATGTCCTAAAAACGTACTCATTTTATAACTGGAAGTTTACCTGAAAGGATACCTTTGACCACCTTCACATGTTTCCTGCATCCCCTCACCACTGGCAACCACCAATCTATTCTTTGTTTCTATGAGGTTTTTTTTTTTTTTAAGATGCCATATGAAAATGAGATCATACAGTATTTGTCTTTCTCTTTCTGACTTATTGTACTTAAATAATGGCCTCAGATTTCACATGTATTGTAGCAAATGGCAGACTTTCCCTTTCTAAGCCTGAATAATCTATTTTGTGTGTGTGTCTTTCTGTGTGTATCACATTTTCTTTATTCATTCATCGATTGACAGATACTTTGTTTCCCCTGTCTATACCTTTTCTTATGCACTATTCCTTCTTTTGATCTCTTTTTTTTCTCTCCCTTTTGAAGTTTGAATTTTTTCCTAACTTTATTGAGGGATAAACAACAAGTAAAAATTGTGTTTATTTGGGCTTCCCTTGTGGCTCAGCTGGTAAAGAATCCACCTGCAATGCGGGAGATCTGGGTTCAATCCCTGGGTCAGGAAGATCCCCTGAAGAAGAGAAAGGCTATCCACTCCAGTATTCTGGCCTGGAGAGTTCCATGGACTGTGTAGTCCGTGGGTCGCAAAGAGCTGGACATGACTGAGCAACCTCCACTTTCATTTTCACTTTCAGGATGTGGAACTTGATGTTTTTATGTATGTATACATTATGAAATATCACCACAATCAAGTTAATTAACATACTCATCTCATATAGTTAGTTTGTGTGTGTGTGGTGAGCACACTTAGGATCTACCTTAGAAAATTTCAAGTATGCAATACAGTATGCTTAACTGTAGTCATAAAGCTGTATACTAGAACTGTAGATCTTACTCATTTTGGATAAATGAAACTAAGGGGGAAATGGAGAGGTGTTAAAGCTTGAATTTTTACAGTGCCAGTAAAAAACACATTCAAGGAGTTTAAGTAAAAAGGTCATTGTCTATATCATTAATTAATCTGATATTTATTTATTACTAATGAAATACCACTCTAACAAGAATGCCAATAACTTTCTAAATAATTTTTTAAATTATGAAAGCCAGTTAGTGTCCTTATAGAGAATTGGGACATAAAAAGAGGTGCCCAAAAAATGATGAAAACCACCTGTGATTTCACCATCCAGGTATCTTTCCAGGTTCTTAGTCTGTGCATGTGTATAATTTTTATAAAAATCAGGTAAAATTAGTTTTGTGTTTTACTTTTTTCCTTGAGTATTTTACTATGAATGTATTGTAATTTATTTAACTTTTCTGTTTCTAGATACTTAAATTGTTTCAAGTATATAAACGTAATGAATAGTGATTTGTTTTCCTTTTATACATGTAGGTGACCCTTTTGTAGGTATTTATTTTTCTAAAAACTACATTTTAATCTCTACTTATATAGTATACTTCCAAAATTATTATAAAATGTCATCTTGTTTTCAGTTTTGATTTAGGATAAATATAGTTTTTTTAATAACATGCAAATTGAGATTATTGCAAGGAACAAAAAAAGTACTTTATCAAAGATTATGTGATTTAATATTGGAGCTCCACCTTCTGGTAGATTGGAGAATGGCTTTGAAACATGTGTAATATCATAAAAGAAACGAATCGCCAGTCTAGGTTTGATGCAGGATACAGGATGCTTGTGGCTGTTGCACTGGGACGACCCAGAGGGATGGTACGGGGAGGGAGGTGGGAGCGGGGTTCAGGATGGGGAACACGTGTACACACATGGTGGATTCGTGTTGATGTATGGCAAAACCAATATAATATTGTAAAGTAATTAGCCTCCAATTAAAATAAATTTAAATTAAAAATAAATTAATTTAAAAAATAAAATGGCATAGCATAGACCTTGATTAGTTCTTAGTATCTATGAAGTGATTTGAATATTACCCGGGTCACCTGCATTGCAGGCAAATTCTTTACCATTTAAGCCACCAGGGAAGCCCCATTTGAATATTATTGTTGCTTAAATTCTCTTAGTCAGCATTAAGGCAATAGATAACAAGAGAATTGTCATAGCTTTAGCTTTTCTTTGTTAACTCTCTGTATAAATGAAAAAAAATCAATATTTGCAATATTTTAACAGGCTTAAAAATGGAAAATGTCACTGTTAAGTATAGAAAATGAATAGCCTAAAAGGAAAAGAATAAACTGAAAATAAGTTGAAAAATCAGTAAAATATCTGTGGTGAATGCAGCCACCAGCAAAGATAATTTTGGGGGCAAGTTCAATTAAATCATTAATGAATAGTTAATTCTATGCTATTTAAACTATTTCATAGTATAGAAGTTGGAAATTACCTCGCTGATTTTCTGAGTTTAGTAAACTGTAATATCAAACTGAACAGTAATGTGCCATAACAAAGAAAACTCTGGATCCTTTTCATGTAGCAATATAGTCCTTAAATTAAAAAAAATTGACATATGGAATGCAGTAGTATTTAAATAATAATAAGTAATTCTATTTATTTCTACTTAATTCTAGAATATTTCACAACATACCACCCCAATCATAGAGGTTTTTTTTTTTTTGCGTATATTACATTGAATTTATTTGACATCAGGCAAACACATCTGCAGTGAAAAATGACAGTAGTACTTCTTGGGTTTGTTTTCAGCTTTATGGTGAATAGGAGTCAAACACAGAGTTTGAAAGATATGCCTCATAAAGACACAAACAGGCAGGGAGTGAGGCAAACAAAAGTTAGGTATTAGAAAAAGCTGAGACTGGTTCCAGATAGGAAAAGGAGTACATCAAGGCTGTATATTGTCACCCTGCTTATTTAACTTCTATGCAGAGTGCTGCTGCTGCTGCTAAGTCACTTCAGTCATGTCCGACTCTGAGCGACTCCACAGACGGCAGCACACCAGGCTGCCCCTGGGATTCTCCAGGCAAGAACACTGGAGTGGGTTGCCATTTCCTTCTCCAATGCATGAAAGTGAAAAGTGAAAGTGAAGTCGCTCAGTCGTGTCCGACTCTTAGTGACCCCATGAACTGCAGCCTACCAGGCCCTTCTGTCCATGGGATTTTCCAGGCAAGAGTACTGGAGTGGGGTGCCATCATGAGAAATGCTGGGCTGGAAGAAACACAAGCTGGAATCAAGATTTCCAGGAGAAACATCAATAACCTCAGATATGCAGAGACACCACCCTTATGGCAGAAAGTGAGGAGGAGCTAAAAAGCCTCTTGATGAAAGAGGAGAGTGAAAAACCTGGCTTAAAGCTCAACATTCAGAAAACAAAGATCATGGCATCTTGTCCCATCACTTCATGGGAAATAGATGGGGAAACAGTGGAAACAGTGTCAGACTTTATTTTTGGGGGCTCCAAAATCACTGCAGTTGGTGACTGCAGTCATGAAATTAAAAGACGCTTACTCCTTGGAAGAAAAGTTATGACCAACCTAGATGGCATATTGAAAAGCAGAGACATTACTTTGCCGACAAAGGTCCATCTAGTCAAGGCTGTGGTTTTCCAGTGGTCATGTATGGATGTGAGAGTTGGACTGTGAAGAAAGCTGAGCAGCAAAGAATTGATGCTTTTGAACTGTGGTGTTGGAGAAGACTCTTGAGAGTCCCTTTCACTGCAAGGAGATACAACCAGTCCATCCTAAAGGAGATCAGCCCTGGGTGTTCTTTGGAAGAAATGATGTTGAAGCTGAAACTCTGGTACTTTGGCCACCTGATGCGAAGAGTTGACTCATTGGAAAAAACTCTGATGCTGTGAGGGATTGGGGGCAGGAGGAGAAGGGGATGACAGAGGATGAGATGGCTGGATGGCATTACCGACTTGATGGAGATGAGTTTGAGTGAATTCTGGGAGTTAGTGATGGACAGGGAGGCCTGGTGTGCTGCGATTCATGGGGTTGCAAGGAGTTGGACATTACTGAGCGACTGAACTGAACTGAACTGATGCCCCAAAAGAATCAGGCCAGGATTCAAGAGAGTGTCTAGTGTTAGGGCCATGTAAGTGTTCTTAGATGACTCTCCAATCTTAGAATTTTATATTAACAATTACTAACAAGCTAATAATTCTGTGGACTGGCAGTTTGTGCAAGCGTCAACCATGTGGTTCTCTTGCTAGCCTAGCTGTGGTCATTCAGGTGGCTGCAGCCTTCTGGTGGCTCGCTGGGGAGGCTGGGTGACCCAGAGTCTTCTCCCTCACTTGTCTGACAGTTGGTGCTGGCTTTTGGCTGCATCTTTCTCTCCATGTGCGTTCTCATTTTTAAGAGGGCAGCAAGAGGGTGAGAACAGAAACTGTAAAACCTCTGGAAGTCTAGATTTAGAAGTCACACAATGTCCTGCTGCATTTTGTTGGTCAAAGTAAGTCACAAAGTGTCCCAGTTTCAAGGGACAGAGAAAGAGGCTACCTCTTAATAAGAAGGATGATAATATCACGTTGTAAAGGGGTGTACATACAAGGATGGGAGGAATTGTTGCAACTGTCTTTGAAAACAATCTACCAAAATCATTAGGTGAGTTAACCTCTGTAAAGCACTGGCACATGGTGTTACATAAATATTTGTCACATTAATAAGGGATCAATACAGGAATTACAGGAATACAAAGATATTTCACCATTGAAACAATCCATTAATTAAAATTTTCTGGAAAAAATCTAGCTCTGAGAAAGGAGCTAAGGAACTAAAGATATGAGTATTTTCATATTCATTAAGGTATAAAACCTTAATGAAATAAGATATTTCATTAAGGAAATTCAGAGAGAAAGGAAAACCTACTACTTCCCCAAGTTTTTGAGCTTTCAAAAATTATGCTGACTTTCAATCAAGATGATGTATTGCATAATTCTTTTTATTACACAGGTCTAGGAAATAGTTGAAAAAATATTTTAGAAATTACAGAGTTCATATACAAGCTTAAAAACAAGAGGAGGAAAAGAGGAGAACACAACTTTAGCTTTCTCAGGTGAACAGACCTGAGAACTGGACCTCATTTCCAGCTGAAAAACTGGAGCTAAACTTATTATGTCACATTCCCTGGGCTGCAGCTAGAAATGGAACCCTGCCTGTGCCTCCCATAGGAAAGAGAAGCACCTGAGTCAGAATAGAGGGGATGCCTGTGCTTCTTGTGGGAGGAGCCTTTGAGATGCTTTGTCTGTAAATGGGCAACATTGCTGACCCTGTTACATGGTCTGTGCCTATCCAAGTGGGTCAGGCTGTGGCAAACCCAAGTCCAACAGAAAAAGTTGAATGGAATAAAAACTCCCATGCAAGACAAGAATGCAAAGCAAAATTTCAAAGCCCACAAAGAAATCCATGGTTATGAGGTATTACCATGGCAGTGATTTTTCTTAGGGATAAAATTTCCTTCTGATGACATCCTAAAATTATTCATTTACTTATTTGGCATGTTATTATTGAGCATCTACTATGTATGAAGTACTGTTCTAGTAGCTGAGAATAAACAGTGCAAAATCTCTCTTCAGAGAGTTTAGATTCTAGTGGGGATGCTATGAGCAAAGAAATAGTTGAGGAATAATCTGGGTAGAAGAGCAGATAGTTATAGCAGACTGATGGCTGGGTCAGAGATTCAAGACCCTCTGAACCCCTGAATCCTGTCCTACTCCAGATGCTTCTCCACTTAAAATCCTAAACACCAATCATTTTTTCTTTCTTGTTCAACTATACAAATAAAATGAAGATGAAATAAAATGTAAGGAAAAGTGCTTTGTATTCTTGATCTCTGTTAAAAAGAACAAGCTGGCAGGGTTGAAAACCAGGAGGGTGCATGGTTTATGTTACATAAGGAGAGTAAAGGACCCCCAGGATGGGCCAGAGAAGGAAAAAATTTCAGGCAGTTTAGAGATTGCATGAAGGTGACGTCGCTCAGTCATGTCCGACTCTTTGCGACCCCGTGGACTGTAGCCTACCAGGCTCCTCCATCCACAGGATTCTCCAGGCAAGAATACTGGAGTGGGTTGCCATTTCCTAGAGATTGCATAGAAGTGGGGTATTTGGGAGTACAATTTAGTCAGTTTTGTAGCATCTGCAAATTTTTCTAGTTTAAAAAAATAGTCAGGCTCTTCATTTTTAGAGGTGGCCCAACCTGTGTTTATGAGTTTTCTGTTTCATTCAGACTCAGTCAATGTATGCATGGGGCAATCACATTTTCCTTTTTAAATTATATCTGAACTTGAAGTAGGGTAGACAGAAAGTGGTTGCAATGATAGAAAGCTGTTGTATACTCTTTCTCTTCCCTTGTTAACTCCTTGCTCTAAAGTTTTTCCATGGGAGGAATCACAGTTTAATTATCTCCTAACATTGTTTTTTTGTGGGGAAAAAAAGTTGAACTTCATTCACCACCATGATGCTTACTACTTTCTCCTGATTCTCCTCTTATGATTGAATCTTCTTAACGGGCAGCTCTTCACTTTTTTTTTGCGGGGGAAATCAAATACCTTATTTTGAGATACATATTTTTGCATGCAATGTTATTGAATGTGGCCTAATGAAATAACATCCTTAGGAGCTAAGGGTATGACCCTCTATCTTAGTTCCTCTTCCTTTGTTCACATATTTTAATGTTGAGATTCTCAGGGAGAACCTTGTTGACTGTCCCTTTTTCCAGTCCCTCTTTCTAAGTGCCTTTACTCCTGGTGCTTCTAGCTCTCTCCTATAAGATAAACTTCCAGATTTAATTTCTGGTTCTGACATCGTCTCTGAGCTTTAGAACCCTCTGCTGCTGCTTAGTCATTTCAGAAGCGTCCACCTCTGTGCGACCCCGTGGACTGCAGCCCACCAGCCTCCTCTGTCCATGGAATTCTCTAGGCAAGAGTACTGGAGTGGGTTGCCACACCCTCCTCCAGGGATCTTCCCAACCCAGGGATCAAACCCACGTCTCCCGCATTGCAGGTGGATTCTTTACCAGCTGATCCACCAGGGAAGCCCTTAGAGTTGCTGCTGCTGCTGCTAAGTCGCTTCAGTCGTGTCCGACTCTGTGCGACCCCACAGACGGCAGCCCACCAGGCTCCGCCGTCCCTGGGATTCTCCAGGCAAGAATACTGGAGTGGGTTGCCATTTCCTTCTCCAGTGCATGAAAATGAAAAGTGAAAGTGAAGTCAGTCGTGTCCAACTCTCAGCGACCCCATGGACTGCAGCCTACTAGGCTCCTCTGTCCATGGGATTTTCCAGGTAGAGGAGTGGGTCGCCATTGCCTTCTCTGTTAGAGCCCCCTATCCACTGCCAAACCAGCATTCTCACCTGGCTGTTGCATGTGCAACCTGATGGATACATCCTGTTTGTTCTCAACCTGTAGGCTGGTACCACCATCCCTGCCAGAGTCTCCCAAGAGGGAAACTTGGATGTTGCCAGTGATTCTCTTTCCTGACCCCCAGTGTCCTACCAGTCACCAAATAATTTTTATTCCAGCTTCTGAAGATCTCTCCATCCCCTCTTTCATATTCTCTTCTACTGTCATGGCCTTAGTTCAAGCCCACAGTCTCTCCTGAATTATTGCATGCAGTCCCCAGCTGACTCTGGTCTGACTCTGTCTCCAGATCTCCCTCCGCACTCTTGTCTCTAAAATGCAAATCCAATCATGTCACTCCCCTGCATAAAGTCCTTGGTGGTGTCCCATAACCTCTATGATGAAGGCAATTCTGCATCTTGACAGTCAAGACCTTTCACGATCAGCTTTCCTAGGCCTGTTTAACACCACCTTTCATTTCATTTTCTTTCCACCCTTACCTCTTCTGGGCACCCTCCATATCATAGTCCCATCAGTATGTGAGTATTTGTAGATCTCTGAATAAGCTGGGGGCCCTTTCACACCCTTGGGCTTTTACACATCCTGCTCTCATTGCCTGGAATATGAGCCCCATCCACACTTAGCAATTTTGCAATTTCTTTTGTAATTTTCAGGACTCATCTCCTTTGAGATGCTTTCCATCTCTCAGGTAGCTCATAGACCTCTCATCTCTGCTGGCTCTCATCTTGCACATCATTTTATAATTTTAGATGTATTGCATTGTAATGATTTCCTTACCCTGTGAGTCTGACAACCTCTTGAGGGCAGAGACTATGTCCACCCACCCTTTCTATGCCCCAGGACCAGGCACCATGCAGGAGTTCAGCAAATTTGACATTGAATTGAACAGCTAGTCCTGTGAGATAAAAGTTCCATGGTATGTACCTTATATAATGTTGAAGTACTGCTGGCTCCCTCAGTTAACCCCCATAAGAGCAAACCCAGTTTCTCTGTAGCCCTATCTATCACCGTTGGCACAAGAACAAATAGCAGGATGATAGACTAATTCGTACACTCCAATAAACCACTCTGCGCGTTGCTGACAGGACAACCTGCCTTTTCTTGTTTCATCTTAACGGGTGTTGTCAGAGCTAAATATTATGCAGTTGAGGAGAAATCACTTCAAATAGGCAGAGAGATAAGGCTTGATAATTTTAGTGAAGGATTTATTACTTGAACTATACAAAACTACTGTGAAATGTTAGCAAATAACTGGGCCTCAGGGGTGATAATTACTTTCATTCTACAATTGCAGATGATGTAAAATAAAGGCAAAATAAATGGAAGTTTTAGATACTAACATAAGATAAATAGGAAGCAGGGCTAGATAAAACCATTTGAATGATTTTCTGTCCTCTAAAAGTAACGGTGAGAGGTGGTGATATAGTATTTTGGACTGTGAGCCAACGACTCTTGGCATGTCTGTTTGACAAAATTCCCCAGTAGGGCATACCACTCAAGTCTATCAACCTTTTAATCCATCCCTGAAATCCCACCTTTGAAGGCTTTTAAAAAGCACTCTGTAACCAATTTGATATAAAATGTTATGGTCTCAATTGAATCTAGCCTGTCTCACCACTCAGTTCACTCATTATGTCTATCTGTCCTAAATATTCTGGAAATCTAGGAGCATCCTTAAAAAAAAAACAGCTCACAGATACAGTATCTTTTTGGATTTAATAATCAGTTTTTCTTCCCATGTCACACTGGTAGTAAATGGAAGCAGAGTTAGGCTAAATGTGAGTGAAAAGGCTTCTCTGTCAATGTCTTACAGAGAGTTTAAGCTATTTCCTTTAGAAAACTTTTTTTTTTTTTAATGAAAAAGGCAGAGAGGAAAGCTAAATATTTTATATTCTTAGCCATCAGTCACAGGGATGCTATGAACTTTTGATAATTTCCACCCACACATGTAAGTATTCTATTCAGGGAGACTGTGAAGTCATTGTTGAAATACCGCAAGAGACCTCACATTAGGAGCCTGGAAGTTTCTGTACTTGTAGGAGGAAAATTATAGTGAGAAGGAAGCATCTGTTATGTCCTCACCATCCCATTCCCCCCGCCCCCCACTCCTTTCCTGTTAACTCCTTTCTGGTAGGTTCTTCTTGTCAATTAGTTACTGAAAGTCTCTGCCTCCAACAGAAACCCCAAGTTCCCTCCCCAGGATATTCTCAGGAAAACAACAACAACAACAACAAAAGGGAGCAGAACTCAGAATCAGACGCTTGCAGGATGAAGGGACTCGCCGACTGTACTAGGAAGGTGCTCTCAACTCTAACTTCCTCTTCCTCAAGCAAGTTAGTTTCCCCAGTGTGTTTGCTGACATTAATTTTCTTCTTTGTTACTTTTCCTTCCCTTCCTTTACACTGTCAGTCAGTTAACTACTGAACTCCTGTCATTATTTTGGAGTTAAATACCACCCAGAGAATTTCCCGGCTCATTCTGAACAAGTTGGTCCTTGGTCTCTTCCAAGGCACAGCTGAATCTGCTCTCTTGTGATAGGCTGAGGCCACAAGTACCAAGAAAGAACACTTTGTTCCTGTTGACTTGCCTTCTCCTCACATGTGATCTCTTTTCTCTTCTTCCTTGGGTAATTTTCTGGGTAGATTTTCTTTGGGACCTACTGATATTCATGGTCATTTAATTACATCTGAGTGATTTTTACTTACATGTTGGCAATTTTGACTGCTTACCAGACATGGTAAATGAAGTGTTTGGGGATGCTGAGGGTTTTTGGCATGACTGAATGTTTGGGGGCTTTGTTTTGAGATGCAATTAAAATACTTGGAAACCATTAATCCTTGTTGCTGTTTAGTTGCTAAGTCATTTCCCAACTCTTCTGCAACCCCATGGAATGTAGCCCGCCAGGCTCCTCTGTCCATGGGATTTTTCTAGTCCATACTAGAGTGGGTTGCTATTTCTTTTTCCAGGGGATCTTCCTGACCCAGGGATGAAACCTGAGTCTCCAGCATTGCCAGGTGCATTCCTTACCACTGAGCCACCTGGGACACCCAGTACATCATCCTTTTGACCTTTAGAACCTGGCTTTTAATGTTTAAACAGTCTTTAGTCAAAGGGTAACTCGGCCCCACTATTGAAAGTTTCCCTCGTGGTTCAGTTGGTAAAGAATCTGGCTGCCATGCAGAAGACCTGGATTTGATCCCTGGGTTGGAAAGATTTCCTGGAGGAGGGTGTGGCAACCCACTCCAGTACTCTTGCCTGATGAACCCCCATGGACAGAGGAGCCTGGTGGGCTACAGTGCAGGAGGTCGCAAAGGGTTGGACACAACTGAGTGAATAAGCACAGCACATTGAGGCAATACCTGTTGGAGGACTTCACTTGATGCCAGTCTATAGGAGGTCTTTCCACTCTGGCTGGAAGTGGGACAGGGTTGGGGGGTAGGGAAAGCACGCGATCTATTTCTGGCCATTTGTGGACTTGGAATTATTCCGCCTTCTCCGTTCCAGTGATTGTTTTCTGTCTTCTAGGAATTTCCTCCTACGCATCCAGGAGGACCCTCTGCAGATCTACACAACAAAGACTGGGAGGGGCAGACCTTGACTGGGGGGGCGAGGGCTGGCGTGGGGAAAGGGAAGCTACTTCTTGGCAAAGGAGAGTTTCATGACGTTGTTCTGGATGATCTTGAAGGCTTGCAAGATCTTGGGAAGGTAGCGTTAGTTCCTTAATAAATGGCTTGACTGGTCTGCTTACAAAATCAGTGAGGTGAAGTGCTGGGGTCCAGCCCCAGCAGGATCCAGGGATACCCTCAGGATGGACAGCGTTGGTGAAAAGAGAGAGAAAGAAAAGAGGTTGATATTCCTTGCTTTACACAGAAAGCCAATAAAGCCCCTACACGGGACTTGCTCTGTTCATGAAGGCCTCAGGCGCCTCTCAACGTGGCAAAGGCACAGAGCACCTTCTCGAGAGGGTCTTAGAAGCCTGGGCAGGAAAGTGAACTCAGAGAGCCTCTGCACTCCAGGATCAACCTGAAAAGGAAAGAGAAAGAGAGAGAGAGAAGGAAAGAATGACACGGGGAGACCAAGCTTTGGTGAGCAAGGCCTGTCACTTTATTTTCAGAGGGAGCTTTTATACCCTAAGTTGTACATTGAGCAAAGTGAAAAATGCAGAGTCAGCTCAGCATTCCATCAGTATTAACTTTTATCAATACCAGGTTTCTTCCTGCATACTGTTTCATAAACAAGGGTCTTATTTTTTGTACGTTATCTTTTGGCCCAGAGGCCTGTTGACATTTTATGACCCCTTTTTGATAAAGGTTGGTCAGCTAGAACACTTACTTTCCCTTGAAATGTTTTTTCTTAAATTCCTTAGCCTGCATCACCCTTAAAGTACAGAGTTATATTTTTATGGAGCAAAGGTTCAGTGGGTTACAGCAAAGAAAGAACTTATTAACTCAAAGTCTAATGTTGCTAATGCTAAGGCTACTACATGTTTGATGAACGCGAGTCTGAGTGAACTCCGGGAGTTGGTGATGGACAGGGAGGCTTGGCGTGCTGCGATTCATGGGGTTGCAAAGAGTTGGACACGACTGAGCGACTGAACTGAACTGAACTATATGCACTCCCAGGAACACAATGGATAAGGGATGTGGGAACTTGGCAGCAAGCATTGGCTCAACAGTGTTGCAAGAGTCTGGATAAACCTGCCAAGTAAGCTAGAATGCTAACAGGGGGTTTGAACTGAAATACTCCTTTCATGCCCAGGAGATTTATCAACTAGAGCCCTAAGTTGATTTTTTCCAGAGAAAGGTGGTCAGGAATAGCCCTCTGTTAATGTCAGAAGAGTTGGTGAAAGGTATAAAATAGTAAGATAGATTCTGGTTTTGGGGTAGATGCTCAGGCAGGTCCAGGGGGTCCTTGGAGTCCTGATCCACCTTGCTCATCAGGTCTCTTCCACATGACCTTGTCATGGGTGGGATCAGCCCAGGGAGTCCCTCAAGTCCTGAAGCCTTGCTTGTCAGGTCTCCTTTGCATGACCTTGTCATTGGTGGGATCTCTCGTGCTGGCTCCCGACGGTGAAGACACTGTGCTTTTTTTTTTTTTTTTTTTGAGTCATAGATCTTTTAACTGAAATGCCAGTAATAATTTTGTATAGTGAACTCAAAACTATATTTAATACTGTAAACGAATAGCAATTTAAAGAAAAAATTCCCACTTAAATATAATTGGTATCTTCCTCATTCATTTTTGACCAGTTTTATTATGCTTTCTCAATCTTTGTTTTCTTTCTGCTCAGAGACTGATTCTTTCCTCTTATTTATTGACTCAGAGAAAGTTCTCTGGGCTTACCTAAGTCTTTGCTCTCTGACTTAGGCACAAGACTGCTTTGTGACAAGAGGGATCTCCACTGTTTTGCATCCTTCCTCAGCACCTCAGAGTCCCTGATTCAAGCTACCACCTCTCAGGGAGGAAGTAGCAGGTTCTGTGCACATTGGCACTTCAGATCTTCTTTCTTCATGCCTGGTCATTTTCTTTTTTCTTTTTTTTTTTTTTTTTTTTTTTTTAAATTGAAGTACAATTACATTTCAGTGCTGTGTTACTTTCTGCTGTACAACAGAGTGAATCAGCTCTATGTATACATCTATCCCCTTCCTCTTGAGCCTCCCTCCTACCCTCCCAGGTCACCACAGAGCACTAAGCTGAGCTCCCCATGGTCTACCATGCCTGGTCATTTTCCATATGCTCTCCTCCACCTACACACAGTCACTCTACACACAGTCCTCACAATCTGACTGATGCTCACTATTATGAACATAATTCCACATTAAAGATATTTTTTAAAAGTTTTATTGAATCAATTACAATATTGCTTCTGTTTTATGTTTTCTTTTTTGGCCACATGGCATGTGGGGTCTTAGCTCCTTGACCAGGGATCAAACCTGCATGCCTTGGAAGGTGAGGTCTTAACTGTTGGATCACCAGGGAAGTCCCCAGATTAAAGGTTTTTGTAATTAAGAACAACAGATCAGTTAAGTTTCTCAGTGTAGCTATTTTTAAAGGTTTCGATCTGATGCACTTTTAGAATTCTCATTGAAATCTTTTAAACCAGTTTATTACTCTTCTTTCTAGGGTATTTGGATTTTTTTTTTTTTTTTTTTTTTACAGAAACTCAGATTGCTTTCAGATAGTAGTATTGATTGTTCTGATGTTATATCTTTGCTTGACCTCTGTTATTGTTGGCTTGCTCTCTAAGTTTCTAGGGCAGCTACATTTATCCTCTTCAAAAACCTATGTTAATTCTCAATGGTGAAAAACTGAAAGCATTCGCCCTAAGATCGGGAACAAGACAAGGGTGTCCACTTTCACCACTATTATTCAACATAGTTCTGGAAGTCCTAGCTACAGCAATCAGAGAAGAAAAAGAAATAAAAAGAAGCCAGATAGGAAAAGAAGTAAAGCTCTCACTGTTTGCAGATGACATGATACTGTACATAGAAAACCCTAAAGATAGTATCAGAAAATTACTAGAGCTAATCAGTGAATTTAGCAAAGTTGCAGGAAACAAAATCAATACACAGAAATCACTTGTATTTCTATATATTAACAGTGAAAATCAGAAAGCAATTAAGAAATCAATCCCATTCACCATTGCAACAAAAAGAATTAAATATCTAGGAATAAACTTACCTAAGAAGACAAAAGAACCATACACAGAAATTATAAGACACTAAAATCAAAGATGACATAAACAGATGGAGAGATATTCCATGTTCCTGGGTAGGAAGGATCAATATTATGAAAATGACTATACTACCAAATGCAATCTACAGATTCAATGCAATCCCTATCTAGTTGCCAATGGCATTTTTCACAGAACTAGAACAAAAAATTTCACAATTCACATCAAAACACAAAAGACCCCAAATAGCCAAAGCAGTCTTGAGAAAGAAGAATGGAGTCAGAGGAATCAAGCTTCCTGACCAGGTTATACTACAAAGCTACAGTCATCAAGAGTATGATACTGGTACAAAAACAAATATAGACCAATGGAACAAGATAGAAAGCCCAGAAATAAACCCATGCACCTATGGGTACCTTATTTTTGACAGAGGAGGCAAGAATATACAATGGGGCAAAGATAGCCTCTTCAATAAATGGTACTGGGAAAACTGGAAGGCTATATGTAAAAGAATGAAATTAGAACACTTTCTAACACCATACACAAAGATAAACTCAAAATGGATTAAAGACCTAAATGTAAGACCAGAAATTATAAAACTCTTAGAGGAAAACATAGGCAGAACACTCAATGAAATAAAGCAAAATCCTCTATGACCCACCTCCTAGAGGAATGGAAATAAAAACAAAAACAAGTGGAACTTGATTAGATTTAAATGCTTTTGCACAGCAAAGGAAACAAGCAAGGTGAAAAGAGAACCCTTAGAATGGGAGAAAATAATAGCAAATGAAACAACTGTCAAAGGACTAATTTCCAAAATATATAAGCAGCTCATACAACTCAATACCAGAAAAACAAACAATCCAATCAAAAAGTGGGAAAAAGACCTAAACAGACATTTCTCCAAGGAAGACATACAGATGGCTAACAAACACATGAAAAGATGCTTAACATCACTCATTATTAGAGAAATGCAAATCAAAACTACAATGAGATATCACCTCACACCAGTCAGAATGGCCCTCATCAAAAAGTCTACAAACAATAAATGCTGGAGATGGTGCAGAGAAAAGGGAACACTTGCACTGTTGATGGGAATGTAAATTGGGATCCAGCCACTATGGGAGATGGTATGGAAATTCCTTTAAAAACTAGGAATAAAACCACCATATGATCCAGCAATCCCACTCTAGGCATATATCCTGAGGAAACCAAAATCAAAAGAGACACATGTATCCTATTATCCATAGAAGCACTATTTACAATAGCTAGAGCATGGAAGCAACCTACATGTCCACTGACAGATGACTGGATAAAGAAGTTGTGGTATATATATGAAATATTCAGTCAGTTCAGTTCAGTTGCTCAGCTGTGTCCAACTCTTTGCGACCCCATAAGCTGCAGCACGCCAGGCCTCCCTGTCCATCACTAACTCCTGAAGTCCACCCAAACCCATGTCCATTGAATCAGTGATGCCATCCAACCATCTCATCCTCTTTCGTCCCCTTCTCCACCTGCCCTCATTCTTTCCCAGCATCAAGGTCTTTTCAAATGAGTCAGTTCTTCACATCAGGTGGCCAAAGTATTGGAGTTTCAGCTTCAACATCAGTCCTACCAATGAACACCCAGGACTAGTCTCCTTTAGGATGGACTGGTTGGGTCTCCTTGCAGTCCAAGGGACTCTCAAGAGTCTTCTCCAATGCCACAGTTCAAAACCATCAATTCTTCGGTGTTCAACTTTCTTTATACTCCAACTCTCACATCCATACATGACCACTGGAAAAACCATAGCCTTGACTAGATGGACCTTTGTTGACAAAGTAATGTCTCTGCTTTTTAATGTTATCTAGGTTGGGCTCAGCCATAAAGAGGAACACATTTGAGTCAATTCTAATGAGGTGGATGAACCCAGAACCTATTATAGAGTGAAATGAGTCAGAAAGAGAAAGATAGATAAATATCTTTCTTTATTTAAAGAAAGATGAATACTGTATCTTTACAGTATTTAAGAAGAAAGATAAATACTGTATTCTAACACATATATATGAAAGAGAAAGATAAATACTGTGTTCTAACACATATATACAGAATCTAGAAAAATGGTTCTGAAGAATTTATTTACAGGGCAGCAATGGAGAAACAGACATAGAGAATAGACTTATGGACATGGGGAGAGGGGAGGAGAGGGTGAGATGTATGGAAAGAGTAACATGGAAAGTTATATTACCGTATGTAAAATAAATAGCCAACAGGTATTTGCTGTATGGCTCAGGAAACTCAAACAGGGGCTCGGTATCAACCTATAGGAGTGGGATGGGGAGGGAGATGGAGGGAATTTCAAAAGGGAGGGTATATATGTATACCTATGGCTGATTCATGTTGAGGTTTGACAGAAAACAGCAAAATTCTGTAAATCAATTATCCTTCAATAAAAAAGTTAATTTTAAAAAGCTATGTTAAATTCCTTTTATTACCTTTGCAAGATGTAGATTTTCCTTGTACATTCTAAATATTTTTCCTAACATTATCACTTCTCTGCTAATGAAAACTTAAAAAAATTATTTTAATTTTCATATTTTCCAGTTTTATTGAGGTATAATTGAAAAATAAAAATGGTGATGGACAGGGAGGCCTGGCGTGCTGCAATTCATGGGGTCGCAAAGAGTCGGACACGACTGAGCGACTGAACTGAACTGAACTGAAGGTACACAATGTGATGTTTCAATATATTTTAGCCTTCATTTCACTTATTTCTGTTCTGATCTTTATTATTTCTTTCCTTCTGCTAACTGTAGGATTTGTATGTTCTTCTTTTCCTAGATACTTGAGGTATACAGTTAGGTTGTTTATTTGAAACGTTTCTTATTTTATTAGTGTAGGCAGTTATTGCCATAACTCCTTCCTTAGAACTTCTTTTACTGCATCCTGTAAGTTTTGGTATGTTGTGTTTCCATTTTTGTCTCAAGGTATTTTTTGATTTCCCTTTGACTTCTTCCTTGACTCATTGATTATTCAGGAGTATGTTGTTTGATTCTCATATATTTGTGAATTTTCCAATTTTCCTCTATTATTTATTTCTAGTTCATACCATTGTTGGGATCAGAAGAAATACTTGCTATGATTTCAGCCTTCTTGAATATGTTGAGACTTCTTTTAGGGCTCAACTCTGATCTGTTCTGGAGAATGTTCCATGTATGCTTGAGATAAGTGTGTAATTTGGTGCTGTCGGATGAAATGTCCTGTATCTGTTTGGTTCATTGATATATAGTGTTGTTCAAGTCCACTATTTCCTTACTAATTTTCTGTCTGAATGATTTGTTCATTGTTGAAAGTGAGGTATTGAAGTTTGACACTGTTATTGTCACTGTCTCTTTCTCCCTTTGTGCGTGTGTGCATGTTCAGTTGCGTCCAACTCTTTGCCACCCCATGAATTGTAGCCCACCAGGCTCCTCTGTCCATGGGATTTTCTAGGCAAGAATACTGGAGTGAGTTGTCATTTCCTCCTCTAGGAGATCTTCCTGACCAGGGATCAAACCCCATCTTTCTCTTTTTTTAAAAAATTTATTTTAATTGGAGGCTAATTACTTTACAATATTGTAGTGGTTTTTGCAATACATTGACATGAATCAGCCATGGGAGTACATGTGTTCCCCATCCTGAACCCCCCTCCCACCTCCCTTCCCATCCCATCCCTCTGGGTCATCCCAGTGCACCAGCCCTGAGCACCCCGTCTCATGCATCGAACCTGGACTGGCTATCTGTTTCACATATGATAATATACATGTTTCAATGCCATTCTCCCAAATCATCCCACCCTCTCCCTCTCCCACAGAGTCCAAAAGACTGTTTTATACATCTGTATCTCTTTTACTGTCTCGCATACAGGGTTATCATTACCATCTTTCTAAATTCCATATATATGCATTAGTATACTGTGTTGGTGTTTTTCTTTCTGACTTACTTCATTCTGTATAATAAGCTCCAGTTTCATCCACCTCATTAGAACTGATTCAAATGTATTCTTTTTAATGGCTGAGTAATATTCCATTGTGTATATGTATCATAGCTTTCTTATCCATTCATCTGCTGATGGAACCCCATCTCTTATGTCTCCTGCATTGAGTGGGTGGATTCTTTACCAACTGCACCTTCTGGGAAGTCTGTTAGTTTTGTTAATATTTGCCTTATATATTTAGTTGTTCCAGTGTTGAGGGCATATATATATATATATACTTAAAATTGTTATTTTTTCTGATAATTTGACCCCTTTATCATTATATAATGACCTCCTTTGTCTCCTGTTACATTTTTGACATAAAGTCTATTTTGTTTGATATAAGTATAGTCACTCCTGCTTTCTTTTGGTTACCATTTCCATGGAATATCTTTTTATCTACTCATTGTTGGCATATAAATAACCAGAAGACTGAGCTCAGTGGAATCCTTACAGAAGGAGGGAGGGGTAATTTCTGTGAAAAAGTTGGCATCTTTTCCAGTCTTTACAGACTCGCTTCAATAGGAAAAGCTTGTAACCAGTTAATGCAGCCAGAGATTCTGGGTGGCTAGCTGGTGGGATCTTAGAGTGGGCTTAATGCTGGAGTTCTAGGATGGGCTTTTCTGGTGCTTGCATCAGTGAGTGGGTTGGCCTGGTGCTGGGGTAGGCCTGGTGACTGAATCTGTAGGGACCAGCAAGAAGCCTGGGTACATGGGGATGAGCCTGATTCTGAGTCTGTGGGGGCCAGTTTGATGCCAAAGTCCACCAAGGCTGGACTGGTGTCTGGATCCACAGTGGGAGGGCTGGTGCATGGGCCAAGGGAGCAGGCCTGGAGCTAATGTGGTTAGGCAAGTCTGGTTCCTGGGTCCCCACCTGGAGCATGAGGTCCTGGGGGGCTGGCCTGATGTTTGGGCAGTCCTGGAGTCTGGGTCCATAGGGGATGGCTCAGAGCTGGGGTAGGCTGGGAACTTGGGTCTACAGGGACTGGCTGGGATTCTGGGGCTACTGGGATTCACTGGGAGAGGGTCTAGAGCTAGCCTCTGCAGCAAAGTTGGGTGCTGACTTCCTCTTGAAGGAGAGTATCCCTTTCTGTGCTGTGTTGTGCAGGCCTGGAGGAAACGTGACACGGGAATGTGGCACTGTCCTTCTGTCCTTGTCAATATGTCTTTTCTATGTCTGTGGTCTCTCCAGATGCTGTAATCTTTTCTCACTTCTTGTGAAAGTAGCTTTGACCATGGGTGGTGGTTTAAGTTGATGTTTCTGTTGGGGAAGTACTCTGATGTCTCCTGTTCTGTGCTCTGAAGAAGCTTTCACTTATGGAAAGTCTTTAGCCAGTGTCTAATCCATGATAAAGTACTTTCCAGCCCTGAAGGAACCTGAATTTGGTAAATTGCTACCTCTCTGTATAACGATTTGTAAAGAAGCAGAGAAATAAATATTCTTATGGAGCTTTATCTACACTGTGGCTTCTTTTTCACTCAGTAACTCTAAGGTACTCCACAGTAGGGTCAAGAATCCAGGTGAGCATATAAAGAAAGAGAATATTTCCCATGTGATTTTGTTCTTTAGGACATTTGTTTCTCTGGTGAAAGTAGTTGTGTAGTTTACAATGTCCAGTAGCTGAATATGAAAGGAATATTTGGTTGAAACCAATCAGAATGAACTTCTGGGATACAAAAATAATTCTGAAATTTCTTCATAACTGTACCTACTATTAAAATTAAAATTTCATAATAAATGTGCTTACTATTATCTTTATCATGAAGAACTTTGGTAATGAAAATTAAAATCTTTGACATTAACATGCAGGATAAACATTTATCTGCTGCTAAATTCCTTTTGTATTTTCATCGGTGATATGTAAGTAGACTCACATCCAAGTGAGGCTGGCTCAGTTCAGTCGCTCAGTCTTGTCTGACTCTTTGTGACCCCCATGGACTGCAGCACGCCAGGCCTCCCTGTCCATCACCAACTCCTGGAGTTTACTCAAACTCATGTCCATTGAGTCAGTGATGAGATCCAAACATCTCATCCTCTGTCGTTCCCTTCTCCTCCTGCCTTCAATCTTTCCCAGCATCAGGGTCTTTTCAAATGAATCAGCTCTTCATATCAGGTGGCCAAAGTATTGGAGTTTCAGCTTCATTATCAGTCCCTCCAATGAATATTCAGGACTGATTTCCTTTAGGATGGACTGGTTGGATCTCCTTGCTGTCCAAGGGACTCTCAAGAATCTTCTCCAGTGCCACAGTTCAAAAGCATCAATTCTTCGGCGCTCAGCTTTCTTTATAGTCCAATTCTTATATTCATACATGACTACTGGAAAAATCAGAGCTTTGACTAGACAGACCTTTGTTGGCAAAGTAATGTCTCTGCTTTTTAATAAGCTGTCTAGGTTGGTCATAAGTTTTCTTCCAAGAACCAAATGTCTTTTAATTTCATGGCTGCAGTCACGATCTGCAGTGATTTTGGAGGCCCCCAAAATAAAGTCTTTCACGTCCAAGTGAGGCTGATAGAAGAGAAGAAATAATTTTGTAATTTCATTATTTTCTAGTACTTTCTTTTCTTTCCTTTTTTCCTCCATGTTCCTTATACTATTTATGATGTCTGGGCCAAAAATGATTAGTCATGTAGGTTATATGTGACTTTGCAATTTTTTCCTCCATATAAAATTCTGAGGTTACAAAATTGTTCTACTCCAAGTTTATTTTTACTAGAGGTGAAGAATTCTAAAAAGCACTTTTTGTTAAGATACTCATGAGTTAAGTAACATTTTAAAAGTGTAAATTAAATATGCTTCTTAAAATGGATGTTTCGTGTTATTTGTGCTGATATACCAGAAGATTAGATTATATCTGATTCTTTATTAAAGTTTTATAAATATTTGTTGACTCAAAAATAGATATATTCTTACTAAATCAATTGTTAATATACTTTCTTAATATTTACATTAACTACAGATCAATTTCCTTATCAGTTTTGATGTCTGAACAGTATGATTATTTTCATGCATAAAATTAACAGCCTACTTAATTTTCATTAATTACTGCAAAATTTTATTCTTGCAGTACTGTNAAATATGCTTCTTAAAATGGATGTTTCGTGTTATTTGTGCTGATATACCAGAAGATTAGATTATATCTGATTCTTTATTAAAGTTTTATAAATATTTGTTGACTCAAAAATAGATATATTCTTACTAAATCAATTGTTAATATACTTTCTTAATATTTACATTAACTACAGATCAATTTCCTTATCAGTTTTGATGTCTGAACAGTATGATTATTTTCATGCATAAAATTAACAGCCTACTTAATTTTCATTAATTACTGCAAAATTTTATTCTTGCAGTACTGTGCTTTTTTGATTCAACTAGGTAGAATGTCAACATATAAGTCATATATTTTCATTTTGATTTATATCTAAAAAGCTTATCTATACTTGAAAGTAAATACACAGATAATAACGATAAAACAGAATGACATGCCTTGTAGCTATTACTGATGTTGTCATGATGACTAGATATATTAACCTATGTCATCTTGTGATCATTGACCAGGCACAAATTCAGGGATAACTGAAATGATGCTCAAGTGAGCATTTGGCTCTTCAAACTTCCAAAGCCTGCAGCCAGAGCTGAAGCCAACAAGCAGATTTTTGGCTGAATAGCAAGGATGATTGGTGCATCTCTACAATTTTCGGATTGCAAATCATGTATCTGAATCAGGTTGTTCAGCATGAAATACTCTGATTGCATTTGTTAAGTAAGCCAGAAATAATTTTCACTTTCTTTGGAATAAAGAGATAGAGCAATCTGTTTTCTAAAGGAAACACTAGCAATAGTTTCTGGGTTAGGCAGTGCATGCATTTAAATGCATAGTCAAGTTGAAAGATTAAGTGCTTTTACCTGCTTCCTTTGATNTCAACATATAAGTCATATATTTTCATTTTGATTTATATCTAAAAAGCTTATTTATACTTGAAAGTAAATACACAGATAATAACGATAAAACAGAATGACATGCCTTGTAGCTATTACTGATGTTGTCATGATGACTAGATATATTAACCTATGTCATCTTGTGATCATTGACCAGGCACAAATTCAGGGATAACTGAAATGATGCTCAAGTGAGCATTTGGCTCTTCAAACTTCCAAAGCCTGCAGCCAGAGCTGAAGCCAACAAGCAGATTTTTGGCTGAATAGCAAGGATGATTGGTGCATCTCTACAATTTTCGGATTGCAAATCATGTATCTGAATCAGGTTGTTCAGCATGAAATACTCTGATTGCATTTGTTAAGTAAGCCAGAAATAATTTTCACTTTCTTTGGAATAAAGAGATAGAGCAATCTGTTTTCTAAAGGAAACACTAGCAATAGTTTCTGGGTTAGGCAGTGCATGCATTTAAATGCATAGTCAAGTTGAAAGATTAAGTGCTTTTACCTGCTTCCTTTGACAACTAGCATAATTAAATGCAAAGTGACTTTGAAGAACTGATCTTATCCTTTCCATGACATAACATAAAACTTAAAAACAATTTCTAGTCAGAAGACTTAGTGTGACTTTAAAAATCAGAATTACTACAGTTAGATATATGGTCTCCTTGTTAATTAGAAAAATGCCTTTAAGAATATAAACATTTACCTAATAAAGCCCCACTGTTAGACTGGAATTACTTATTGAAATATAGTAAAAATTCTTCTGCTGTCATTGTAATCAGCACGTGGGTATAAATGACCAAAGTAACAATGACAAATAAAAGTATGTTTTAATTTTTTTGCATTTTAATTAAGTACAGTATTTAGATAGTGCTATAGTTATTAATGTTATAGAATAAAAATAACATCTGCCCATGTTACTTAAAATAACTTAAAAGATAAACATCTATCCATCATAAGTTTTAGGTTCTTATTAGACATTCAGTGGATATGTTGGGCAGGCAGGTGAATATGTGGGTCTGGAAGTCAAGAGAAAGATCTGGAGAGGGTGATATAAATTTGAGACTCATTTTGTGAAACTAAAGGAGAAAATGTATGTAGAGAACTGACCTGAGAACCGAGCCCATGGGTCTTCTATCATTTAGGGATCCAGGAGTCCAGCAAAAGAGAATGAGAAAGAGTGGCCAATGAATAAGATGAATAGCAGATCAAATTCGGCATCAGAAGAGCTTCCCTGGTGGCTCAGATGAAACTATCCCCTGGAGGAGGAAATGGCAACCCACTCCAGTATTCTTGCCTGGAAAATCCCACGGACAGAGGAGCCTGGCGAGCTACAGTCCATGGGGTCACGGAGCTGGACACGACTAAGAGACTAGCACTTTCATTTTCACTTTTAAGCATCAGGGACGCCTAGAGAGGGAGTGATCAATTCTATTAACTCTCACTGAGAAGTCAGGTCAGTTGAATACTAGGAACTCGACACTGACTTTGACATCAGGGTAGTTGTTAGTTGAAGTCATTGCATTGGGATGAATGAGACAAAACCCATATTTCCTAGTTGGAGTAGGTTGAGGGAAAAATGGGAGGTTTAGAAAGTGGAGAAACTTCTTTGAAGGGGTTTCGTTTTGAATAAATGCAGGCTAGAGGGGATTGTAGGATTGTGTCTTAGAAGTGGGGTTGAATTTAGGAGCAGAGTTGCTTCTGTTCTATCAGAGGAGAAAGTCAAGCACATGCAGAAAGACTGGTGAAATTATAAGGGTGATTATGAGATGTGGTTAGCAGTGGCTTGGTGATTTAAAGGAAGACTAAGGTAGATATAAAGATCTTAGGGAGAAGGAAAGTGAATTACTAGGAAAATGCAGAAGAATTTTTTGGCGGTTTCAACCTGTTTGAGATTTGTGGGCAGAAATCTGAAGTGAGTTCAGTCAGCATGGTTGTGTGACTCTCCAGCACTATTTGGCTACTCAGATTTAAGCAGATGACTATAAACTCATCAAACTCAACAACTACGAGGAGGGAGCTCCCGATACACTGCTTTGCTGGTTATCAGTGGCTTAGGATCTGACTGGAGATGTCATGATATCTCTGATGATGGCTGATCAGATAGAACCATTGCTAAATTGGTAACCACTTAGCACAGAGGTCAGCAAACCCCATGATGGGGCAGTGATGTAAATGAAGTGGTCTGAATTAGGGCAGTAGGGAGTGAATATTCTGTTGCAGACTGGAGGGGTCAGAATCTAAGAACCAGCTGCTTCTTACCTTAGCCTGTCATTGCCATGTGCGTATGAGAGGCCAGCAGATCAGATCTTGATACTATTCAAGAGAAGCTGAAAATATGGATTTTTATTAGAAAAGCTCTTATTTTAGAAAGAGCATTTTTCCATCTGCATGCCATGGGGGAAAAAACAGTCAATGGGACATGAGTTTTCAGTCTTTGTCATGGTATAACTTTCAACTCCTCTGTGGATTAATCCTAATCATACATTACATCTTATAAAGCTGTTATAGAGTGATTTCATATACATTGTTTCCTTTAATCCTTACGAAAATCTAATTTGGTAAATATCTTCGTTCAAGAAACAAAGTACTACTTTTGCAAAGAAGAAAGAAATCCGTCAATCATTGTCCTTAGAAATATGTAGCCAGCCCTGAATATGAGCAGATACAGTGGCAAATGTGGGAGCACAGGGAGATTTGAACTTGGTGATGACTTTACATACTTTCCATGGGTAAGAGAAGGTGGAGGGGAGAAAATAGGGAGCAAAGGGAGATGCCCTTTCTTTAATAACTGCAGAGTGACAGCTTCATCCCAATGATGGGATATCTTAGTAGATGCTTTCTCTCCTAACCCAGCACTGTTTAAGTGGGTTAAGAGTCTATCTGTTCCTCCCATTCACTGCTTGGATCTCCCTCCTCAGAATATCATTGCCCCAAAGTAACAGTGGCCGGTGGTCCATGAGTCTGCATGGTGAAAAACAAGGGGAAATTTTGTGAAGGAATAAAGAGTTTACTCCAGTGTTTCATTATGAAATTTTCAATAGCAAGCTTGAAAGAATTTAAAATCAATACCCATAGGCCTACAACCCAGTGCTCACCATTCATATTTTATGTGATTTGATTTATCACATATTTATCCATCAAGCAACATACATAGCCTTAGTCAGTATTCAATATTTTAAAATAGTTTTCTTTTAATGTAAAATGTACAACAATGAAACGCAGAGATCTTAATATATATTCACTGAATTATGATAACATACCTGTGTAATCTATTGTGTCTCAAGATATAGAACATTGTCATCTCCCTAGAAATTTCCTTCATGTCCCTTCTCAGTGAGCCTTGAAGATCACTATTCTGGGTTTTTCTCCTATATATTAGCTATATTTCCACTAGAACTTTATTTAAATAGAACCATATAGTATTTGCTTTTTTGACATAATGTTTTTGCTTATATAACATAATGATTTTGAGATTCATTCGTGTTGTGATGTATGTCAGTAGTTTGATCCTTTTTTGTTGCTTAGTCGTATTTTATTGTATGATATACCAGCTTGTCTGCTGTTCTCTTGTTGATCCCCATCTGGCTGTTTCCAAGTTGAGTGTATTATGAATATAACTGCTGTGAGCATTCTTGTACAAGTCTTTTATAAATACATGTTTCATTCTCTTTGGAAAATACCTAGGAGTGGGATTGCTTAGTTGCAGGGAAGGTGTGTATAAGAAATTTCCATAGCTTTTCCAAACTATTTATCCTATTTTGTATTTCCACCAATGACACATGAGGTTCCAGTAGGTCCACTGCCTCATCAACATTGGCCGTTACCAGTCTTTTTAATTTTAGCCATACTGGTGAGCGTGTGGTGGTATCTGCTATAGTCTCAAGGTTTGTGTCCCCGTAAAATTCATATGTTGAAATCCTAATGCACAAAGTAAGGATGGTATTAGGGGTTGAGGTCTTTGATGGGAGGTGATTAGGTCATGATGAGTGCTTATATAAAAGAGGCCCTGGAGACCTTCCTACTCCTGTCTCTTATACACATCTGGAAATCCCATAGGCGGAGGAGCCTGGTGGGCTGCAGTCCATGGGGTCGCGAAGAGTCGGACACGACTGAGAGACTTCACTTTCACTTTTCATTTTCATGCATTGAAGGAGGAAATGGCAACCCACTCCAGTGTTCTTGCCTGGAGAACCCCAGGGACGGGGGAGCCTTGTGGGCTGCCGTCTATGGGGTGGCACAGAGTCGGACACGACTGAAGCGACTTAGCAGCAGCATAAATGTCTCCTCTCTTGAATGAATACCATCCATTGACTTTGTGCTCTCTTCTCTGTTAGTAGTGTATAGATCATATTTTTGCTGGGATTTTAGATGCACATGTGTGTCTCCTTAACCAAGCTTTTGAGGCGAGGAAGCAAGTCTTATTTCTCTTTATAACACCCTCAGAGGTCTGGGTGCCAGCTCTCTAGGGTCCCTTCTTCAAACTTCTGGTTGTAATACTTCCAGCCACCTGCTTCTGTCCTCCCACCCTAGGGATGGGCACTGCTCCTTGCATCTCTGTTTCACTTCAGTGCTGTCCCTCTGGTATTTCTAATTCTCCATTGCCTGGTTGACTGTTCTTTATATTAAATTCTCTTCACTAAAAATAACTAATATATTTGTTTCCCGACTGGACTCTGGCTTCTCTAAGTACCAATACCAGGCCGACTTTATTACTTCTTTTACACTTTAATTTTACGTGACTTTTGGCTTCTTTAGTTCTTCTCAACCAGTGGGGGGTGACTACTGGTGGGATGCTAGATGAGCATTACGTTTGCTAAGAATTTAAAGTAGAATTCACTCCCAATAATACTCCAGCAATTTGTGTCTCTGTGAGATGTTCTATGTAGTAAGCTTTTATATTGTCCCTGGAGAAGGAAATGACAACCCACTCCAGTATTCTTATTCTTGCCTGGAGAATTCCATGGACAGAGGAGCCTGGTGGGCTATAGTCCCATGGGGTCACAATGAGTGGAATATGACTGAGCAACTAACATTTATACATACATATATGTTGCATGTGTGCTCAGCCACTTCAGTCCTGTCTGACTCTTTGCAACTGTATGGACTGTAGCCCACCAGGCTCCTCTGTCGGTGAGATTCTCCAGCAAGAATACTGGAGTGGGTTGCTATACCCTCCTCCGGGAGATCTTCCTGACCCAGGGATCAAACCCATGTCTTCTGCATTACAGGTGGATTCTTTACCGCTGAGCCAGCAGGGATGCCCCTGTATATTGTATATCATAATACAATACATTTGAACAAAAATGCCTTAGGAATGAGTAGGCTTTTATTTCTTTTCCAGCCTGACTCCATGAAATTTGCAAAGAATCACTTTCTAAAGGGCATGGATTCTAAAGGACATGGTTTTTCATGTTTCATTTATCTATAAAAAACAGTTTAAAGAATCTCTTGCTGCATTTTCATATGGAAAACACCAAACTAGCCCAAACCAAAAAATTGTATTTCATCATGTGATTAAAATGGAACATCCTATCAAATTGACTTTTTCAACCTAAAGTAGTGTAAAAATGCTAAGCTGGCTCCTTCAAAATGATCAGTTCACTTCACCTAGGAAACAGCTCTTCTTGAGTGCAGAATTGTTGGTTATGAACAAAGCTTCTGATTACTCCTGAAAGAATCTCTGAAGAGCTAAGATCGATGAATTGCATGAGAATTCATCATCTTCTCTTTGCCGCAGGAAAAAATAAAAGTAGTTTTCACCCTCTTCCCCCCAAGTACTCTCTCTGGTACTGCCCTTCCTCTCTCACCCCCACTGCTTTATTCTAAAGCAGACACTGAAGAAGAAACCTGGGGACTAAGAACAAGGCAGGTTTGGCTCTGCTTCAGCACCAGTTCTGTCGGTAAATGTGGGTTATGGCTGCAGCATCCTGAAATGACTCTGTGCCCATGTTCTCATCTTCCAAGGATTTCTGAAGTGTGCTTTCTTTCAGGTGCCGTGTAAACTGGGCCTGTTGTTTCCTGCCAGCCAGATGTGATTGAAAGTCTATTTATACTTGTGTGTGTGTGTATGCATTCTTTCCAAAAATCTGAATGAAAGCAACAACAAAATCCCTCACACGAACAAAAATAACATTAAACAGTCAAAATCTGCATGAACTTTGGGGATCCATGAATTTCCAAAGGTTCTATTGAGAAGTCGATTCTAGGAGTTGAGTCCCTCAATATGGGCCTCAATAAGTCCTTATCATCTCTTCCCTCCTCTCTTTTAAGTCATTTCTCCTAATTGCACCAGCAACCTCCTTGTCACCCAGCTGGAAACCATGTCATTCTTTTTGACTCATCCTTATCTCTCACCTGTTACCTCAACCAATTGCTGAATCCTGGTTTATCTACTCTTGCAACATCTTTCATGTTCTTCACCTCCTGGTTATTCATTTGATGTCCTTCAAAGCCTTGCTTTTCTACTTTAATTTTTTTTTAACAAGATTCTTAACTCATCTTTGTATCTGTAGATAAATGTCCTCTCTACTCTTGTTTTCCATACCACACGCAGTTTTTCACTCCCCCACACC